>JAEIFT010000436.1:0-225714 GCA_018904225.1 Lordiphosa mommai | reverse complement strand
AGCACGACTGTAAATTACCCTTGAAGCTGACCAAAGTTTGTATATAATTAATTACTTTTAAGTGGCGCCACACTAGGCGTAGGCGTAGATACTACGGTATGGCATTTAACAAAATTGTTGCTAAACTTCTTTAATCTTTAAAAATAGTGCAAACAATCTACCTACAAAATGCTGAAAGATATGAGGTGTTTCTGAGCTGTTCATAATATATATATATATACTTTCTGCGATCGAACTTGCTTGCCGGAACTTAACATACCCTTTTCACCCCTTTTGCGACTGGGTATAATAAATAAGCCATACATACATACTATGTATGTATTACATAATTATCAAAGACAGCTGAAAAAATCAGAGATGCAAAGCGTTTGGGCAAAAACTAAAAACTAATTTTAGTAAGAAAATCATTTTTTACGAAACGAAAATGATGAGAACGTCTTTAAACTAAGCATTATTTTAACATAATCAGACGACTATATAGTGGATCGTTCAGACAATATGTTTAAATGGGAGAAACGTTTCTTTTTTTGAAAGGTTGCGCGTCTAAATACTTGTTAATCGTGAATATTGTGAATCTGATCAAAATCGTATCAAAACGAGAAGGCAAAGCTAACTTCGACTGTGCCGAAGTTCTAATACACTTGAAAAGATTACTCCAACTGATTTAACCGGTAAAATATATATAGGATATAGATATCAAATATTTACAATTTACAAATCATTGATAATAAAAATTTGATACCATAAAAAAACTTTTCTTAGTAAAAACACATTTTCCGTCCGATCGGTCCAATAGCAGCTATATGCTATAGTCCTCCGGGTGATTTTTTTCGAAATTATGTGAAAGAATATAAAGCTAATATACCAAGATTGGAGACGCTACGATAGAAAAAAAAGTTTTCTCACTAGAAGTAGTTTTTTTTGACCGTCCGTTTCTATGGCAGCTATATGCTATAGTCATCCGATTTTGATCTTTTTTCCATATTGTGTGGAAACATATTAAAAGTAATATTAACTACGATTGGTGATGCTACGATGGAAATCAAAAGTTTTCTCACAAGACTTATTTTTCGACCGATCGTTCCTATGACAGCTATAAGATATAGTCATCCGATCCGGCCGGTTCCGACATATTAGTTGCGTGCAGTAAAAAGAAGACTCTGTGCAAAATTTCAGCTCGATAGCTTTAAAACTGAGGGACTAGTTTGCGTAGAAACAACCAGACAGACGGACAGACAGACGGACAGACGGACGGACGGACAAGCGGAAATGAACTCAGCCTCGTCGTCCTGATCAAAAATATTATAGTTTATAGGGTCGGAAATAAATATTTCTATGCGTTACAAACTTCTGGGCAAATTAATATACACTTTTCAAGTGTATAAATATGTATAGCCTCCCTATACAAAAACGGTTTGGTGCTGATGGGAACCACATTTACTCTAAATTAATTGCGTTTTATACTTGTAAATCGGGAATATTCCGAATTTGATAAAAATCTGGATAAATATATCGTATAGCTCCCATACAAGATTGGTTTTGTGCTGATGGGTACCTTATTTTCTCACAGTCGGTAACAAACTGAATTGGGTCTTTATACTTGTTCATCGTGAATATTCTGAATTTGATCAAAAATCGTATAAAAATTAGTCCTAAAGCTGCCTTGCAGGGATGGGTACCACATTTGCTCGCAATCGGTAACAAAAAATTGCGTCTTTATACTTGGTTAATGAGTGAATATCGTAAATTTGATCAAATCGGATAAAAATATCGTATAGCTCCCATAAAGAATGGTTTTGTGCTGATGGGTACCACATTTGCTCACAGTCGGTAACAAATTTAATTGCGTCTTAATACTTGTTAATTTGTGAATATTCTAAATTTGATAAAAATCGGATAAATGTATCCTATAGCTCTCATACAGAATGGTTTTGTGCTGATGGGTGCCTCATTTACTCACAGTCGGTAACAAATTTAATTGCATCTTAATACTTGTTAATTGTGAATATTCTAAATTTGATAAAAATCTGGCAAATATGTCGTAAAGCTCCCATACAAGAACGGTTTTGTGCTGATGGGTACCTCATTTACTTACAGTCGGTAACAAACATAATTGAATATTGTAATTGATCAAAACGCACAATATACGTATAGCTTCATACAAAATGATTTAATGGATTTGTCACATCAGAAATAAACTAATTGCGTTTTTAATCAAAAAATCTAAAATATATCATAAAGCTCCCATACAAGAATGGTTTTGTGCTGATGGGTGCCTCATTTGCTGATTAGTCGGTAACAAACTTAATTCGTTTTTTACTTGTAAATCGTGAATATCGCGAATTTGATCAAAATCAGAGAAATATCGTTATAGCTACCATACAAAAACAGTTTTGTGCTGATGGGTACCCACTATTTGCTCACAGTTGTTAACCAACTCAATTGTTAAAAGCAGAGTTTTTTCCCATAATACAACAAACGACTGAATCTACTCCTTTTTTTTTTAAAATAAACAAATGTCTTATGGTTCCATTTGATTTCCTTGTGCCACTTTCACTCATTTTTTGAAGGCAAAGGAAATCTAATTCATGATGTTTTTCATAAAATATTGAACTCTCGAACTAAAACCTTCATGAATCAGTTGGCCTAGTCCGGTTTACCTAGTTTTGGGTAGTGAAAAATACATGCAAACTTATTGTACCTAAAGGAATGCCTTGGAACCTCGAACATAACTCAAGGTGTCTCGCTTAAGTTTAACTTTTGTGTGTGTTTTTGTACTTTTTATAAAAATGAGTTTTTCTCTGTTCATATTTTTCATAATTAAAGTCGAAATAAAACTAGCAGGCGAACAACAAACAATTGCAATTAAATGAATGTTGTTGTATAATTCTTTTTTTTTCTTGCTGCCTGGGCACATAATTCACTTTTTATTATCTCATATTTTATGGTGTTCAGGCGGAAGGCTAGCAGAATGCTAAGCAGGGGGCTCTCTCTCTCCCTTCTCTCTCTCACTCGCTTGTTTAACGTTTAATACATTTAGTCGGTCCTTTTAGCGCTTTATTTGCTTAACTGCTCTATATATGTGTGTTGTGTGTGTGTGTGGATAGCAATTATACACACACACTTACAAGCTCTGCATTTTGCAATTACTCCCGCTAGCAACAAACATAGCAACAAGGAGCTGAGAGAAATTAATCAAAATATGAACAATTCAAGTATGTCAATCCCCCCCCCCCTTTTGCTTCCACCATACACAGAGACTGCAATTGACAGTAGCCACCCACCCAGCTACTATTTCCCTTCATCCCTTTTGCATATTTTGCCAAATATCTGAAAATTTCCTGCTGCTAACTAAATGTAAACACTTTAGCTGGCAGACAGACACTCTAATTGCATATTCAAACCTCTTTTTCACACACATTACTTAGGGCCTGGATGTAAAAACATCTTTACTTTGGGTAAGGAAGTTATTTTTGGTGCCCGTAACGGCATAACGTTATTTAACATGATTTATAATACTATAATAAATTACTTAATTAGAAACAAATGAGACACGATCTTAATGGAACATATATTTCCTTATACTCTTGCATATTCTACTCATCATTACTTATCGAGCCCCATACATTGTTTTCCTCGATCAGATAAACGATAGTAGAGTTGCCACCCCAGAATTTGAAAAAAAATCCTCAAATCTTCCACACAATTTTGGAGTTAGGATTGTTCGAACCTTCTAGACATATATTATTGTACTCGTCATTACCTATCGATACCCATACATCGTTTTCCGATCAGATAAACGATAGTAGAGTTGAGTCCCCCATATACACCATAAACGATAGTTGAGAAAAGAAAACCTCATATCTTCCACAATTTTGGAGGTAATTACTCGAACCTTCCTGACGAGTTATTCTATATCATAACTTATCGAGCCCCATACATCGTTTCTTCTCCGATCAGACGAACGATAGTAGAGTTGCCACCCCCGCAATTTGAAAACACCTCAAATATCCCACAATTTTAGGAGTTAGGTTGTTCGAACCTTCTAGACAGACATATATTTTATTTTACTCATCATTACTTATCGGTATGGCAGAATTCTTCATAATTGTGGAAACATAACACGTTTTCAACATTGTTTTTAATTTAGTATTAAAATGTTATCGGGAAAATTTAAATATTTAATTTTAATATTAATATAATACTCCAATATAACACAGCAAACAAAGTTTTTACATTCTATTTTTAACATTGATTTGTAATATGTTTTTCAACACTATTTTAATTATTTTTAACATTGTTTTCCAACACTGTTTCAACATTGTTTTCCAAGATAGTTTCAATACAGCTTTTCCCTGCAAATCATTTCTTAACATTGATTTAATATGTTTTTAACACTATTTTAACACCCATTTGCCTTCATCATACTATAAATTTACTCATCCGCCATGTAATCCAAATTATTTCATACTTTTTAAAATAAATCTTATATTTCAAATAAAATTCAAAACAGAAAAAAAAGTTCGTCTTATTTATTCTGTAATTTAGGCTAATTACTTATCCGCCACGTAATCCAAATTATTTTAATTCTGTTTAAAATACTTGGGTTGTTCTTTAGTTTCAGACCAATTGGCCTTTTCCCAGAAAAGTTTGAACTTTTATCGATAAAAGCTCCATACAATTCTTTCATGTGTGACCACGTTTGATATCGATTAACGATTAATGAAAAGCCACCTCGCCGAGAATGGAATTAACTCGTGGACATTTTCGTGCAATCATTTCTCACGACTTTTCGACGTGAATTAGCACTACAAGAGTGCAACGATGAACTAAAATCATTGTATGGCGTTGAAGCACCATCCTATAGCACTGTGAACAATTTGTTTAATTGTGACTTACCGTGAGATAGAGGCATCCTTGGGCATTTCTTCCCCCCACATACATTCGATATTGCATGAACACACTGGGCGTAAAAGGATCGCTCAAAAAAGGCTCGTGTGGATTGGTGCAAAGAAATTTTGGAAAAATATAATCGCGGTGTTTTAAGAGACGGTTCAAAAGATCGTCACAGGTGACGAATCATGGATCTATGCATGACGCGAAACAAAACAGCAATCGACCGTGTGGTCTTCGAAGACGAGCCAAATCCAACGAAAGTGTTCGGGGAAGAAGCACTTCTGAAGCAAACGTTGCCTGTTTCTTCGGTAAAACTGGTCATGTGGCGACTGTTCCGCTTGGGCAACGTAGGACGGTCAATTCTGAGTGGTACACAATTTGTTTGCCTGAAGTCTTCGGAGAAATTTGAAAAAGAACAAGAGAAGACAGATCTGTGCACCATGACAATATGCGAGCTCTCACACATCAGCTCACACCAGCGCCTTTTGGACAGCCCTGACCCTGGCACCCAATGACTTCTTTTATTCCCGCACATCAAGGGGGAAAATGTGTGGTCAACAATTTTCGTCGCCAGAAGATGCTGTTAAAAGTTCAAAAACCCCATGTTTTGATGCTGTCTCAATCGGAGGGAAAAGGTGCTTCGACCATTGGATTGAGCGCATGCAAAAGTGTATAAATCTTGCTGGAGAATACTGTGAAAAACAATTAAACCATTTTTTGATCGTTATTAGGTCAGATATATATATAGCATATAGAGTATATTACAAGTCGTGCTTGACCGACTTTCTTTTCTTTTTTTTTTTGTCTATAAATTGATTAACATTTTGAGCAAAGACACTATTTCGTTTTGCTTTTTGACATGTCGTCGAAAATTTATCGACACCATTAAACGCAGCACTGGCCCAAGAGATCTCGGATTTCGCTTCTGAGGAAAGGGAGCCGGGTAGGCACAGGGCGCAGGGGTCTGACATGGAATTTATGGGGAATGGAGGATGCGTGTTGCAATTGAGCAGACGCCTTGCTGGCGGCTGCCGTTTATTAACAAATTCTCACTTGCATCCCAGCAAGCGAAAACAAAGCAGAAGCATTGCCAATTATCTGGCCATCATCTGTTCATCCGTTGCCTGGCCTAAACCCCTGTTAAGCTTCATCAGAGATGTATCATTATCATATCGAGGCTCTGCCATTTTGGTTACACAATCCCCGCCATAGCGGCGGCTCTCCTTGTCTGTGATGCCTGGGGGAAATCTGAAGCTGCAGCTGCTTCAATTCAATCTGTATAATGCTAACAAGTTTCCTTCATTCACTTTCCGTATTCGGTTTGTGCCGGGCAGCTTAAGCTGCTTATTATCCCCAGGGAGCGGTGAGGGGAGGGGATTGGGGTAGGTGTTATCCTGCACTAATTGGTTTTTGCAAGACTCTTTCAACTTGGGATTGGGGGATCCACTATTTTCACTATTTTCAATTGCCCACTTTTGGACACAGGCTCCGCCCTCATCACTACGGTTAATTGTGATGGCAACGGGCGCAAAAAGCAAGCACATAATTCATGGCCTCAGGACGGACCATGGCCAGAACCGCGCTAACAAGCACATTAATAATATCTTAACGCAGACATTGAAGTGGCGCCCACAAAACTGGGAGCAGCGGACGTGGTCGAGCACAAAATGCAGTTAATTAATCATTCGAAGCAAAAGTAGTTTGGTGCTTGATTTATTTTCGGCCATAAGAAAGGAACTGCGCGTCGACCACAACAAAAGTTAAAGTTTTTTTTTTTGTTGGTATATGCAGGAAGGCAGGAGCATTAGAGCTGACCAGAACAAACCCGGACCGGAACTGGTAGCCAGTGAACGGAAGCCGCCGGGCGCAAGTTATTAAAAAGCATCATGTTGTACATGGTAGATGGTACAGAAACAACACAAAAAGAGGAGAAAGCAAGCTTCGTCATGACGATCCCTGAAAACCATCGCTAAAATATGTGCCTGCTTATTGAAACGGATTTCAACGAAATGTTAAAATGATAACAGTTGATTTCGAAAGAATTTATATTCTACGCGAAGTATGGAATATGATCAAAAATGGTTTTATTGTTTTTCAAAGTATTCTCCAGCAAAATTTATACACTTTGCATACGCTCAAACCAATTGTCGAAGCACTTTTCCACTCCGATTGAGACATCTCCAAAAACATGGTTTTGAACTCTTTAACAGCAACTTCTGGCGAAAATCGTGAACCACACATTTTCCCTTGATGTGCGGGAATAAAAAGAAGTCATGGGTGCTGGTACGGCGGATGACCCATCAATTCGACGTTTTGGGCGGTCAAAAAGGCGCTCACATTGTCATGGTGCACAATGATCTGTCTTCTCTTGTTCGTTTTTCGAATTTCTCCGAAGACTTCAGGCAAACAAATTGTGGTGTACCACTCAGAATTGACCGTCCTACGTTGCTCAAGCGGAACAGTCGCCACATGACCAGTTTTCACCGAAGAAACAGGCGACCATTTGCTTCAGTGCTTCTTCCACGAACGACTTTCGTTGGTTGGCTCGTTTTCGAAGATTCAACACGGTCGATTACTTTTTGTTTCGGGCTCATAAGCATAGATCATGATTCGTCACCTGTGACGATCTTATAAACGTCTCTTAAAACACCGATATTTTATATATTTTACTTTTCACCAATCCACACGAGCCTTTTTTGAGCGATCGAGCGAGACAAAACCATTTTTACGCCCAGGTGTTCATGCAATATCGAATGTATGCTGGTGGAAAAAAATCCCCAAGGATGCCTCTATCTCACTGTATGTCACATGACGATCAAAAACGACTGTTTTTGGACGACCTTGGTCTTCGAGAGAGCGTAGCCCGCGATTGAACGTCATTAAAACCAATTTTTCACAGTGCTATAGGATGATGCCTTCATCGCCATACAAAGATTTAAGTTCATCGTTGCACTCTTGTCGTGATAATCCACGTCGAAAGTTGTGAAAAATGATTGCACGAAAATGTTCACGAGTCAATCCCATTTTCTGCCGAGGTAAGTTTTTTGATTAATCGTTAATCGATATCAAACGTGGTCACAAAAACAGTTGTATGGAGCTTTTATCGATAAAAGTCCAAACTTTTTTGGGAAACGGCCAATTGGTCCTAAAATGGCTAGAAGTGACCTAGGCCAAAACTTAAAAAAGCAACCCACGTATAGAACGGGTTCAAATTTATCCAAATCCCTAAAGATCACTATTTTGGCGGGCTAAGGCAGATTTGAATATTACAAAAAATTATACTTGTACCGGTATACCGAAATAGCGAGAGCGTAGGTTGAAGTCGGCCCTGCTCGACTTCGATATACCAATTACTCAGGGTAAGGTTGCCCGAATTGTGGGAGATATGAGGAATTTTCATATTGGCGGTAACTCTTCAATCGTTCATCTGATCGAAAAATGATGTATGGCGGATCGATAGGTAATGATGATTAAAATATATGTCTAGAAGGTTCGAACAATCAATTTTCAAAATTGTGGGAGATATGAGTTTTTTTCATATTGCGGGGCGGGAAGGGGCGGGGCTGGCAAAAATTTGAAACAAACTTGATCTGCGTGCAGAAGATACAAGTCTACACTGAAAAAAATGGTAGCTCTAGCTCTTATAGTTCCTGAGATCTAGGTGTTCATACAGACGGACAGACAGACGGACATGTCTACATCGACTCGGCTATTGATGCTGATCAAGAATATATACTTTATGGGGTCGGAGATGCTTCCTTCTGCCTGTTACATACATTTGCACGAACTTAGTATACCCTTTTTACTCTACGAGTAACGGGTATAAAAATCGGGGTACCGTATCGGAACCGAAAATCAAAATAGAACCTTTAATCGAAATTCTCATTTCGGTACGTACCGGAATCGGTACCAGAACCGATATTCGTTTCGGGATTAGCCCCTGATTAGAACCAATGACCCAGTTATGGATAGAATATACAGGATAGCATATCCAATAGGGCAAAAAAAGGTGCTAGCCCTCCTGATACAAGCTCAAATACTCTGGGAAGCTTATAAAGCAATACAAAAGGCAAGCTAAAGTAGAAATTTCCATTACATAAACTTAAGAGGGTCTTCTACCTTTGAAAAAAAAAATCGAAAGAAAAAAACAAAAACCCGTTTAAGAAGACTAAATTGCCAAAATTATAATATGGGTTCAGGCTCAGGCGGCTGCAAAAGGATAGTGGGTGTTTCGAAGGACATCCAGCTAGCTTTTCACCAAGTAATCAAGAGCTTTCTGAAATCGAATCGATCTCTTCAAATTGTGTACCATATTAAGTGAAATTTTTTGTAAATATTTCTGATATATTTTTTGAGCTTCTTGGCGCTGGGCCATCAATTCAAATGGCTGGCAGATATGAGAATGTGAGGGATTGGCTTTGGCAAAAGTTGCTCAACCATGTGAATTGATGATGACGACGATGTCCGTGTCTCCCCCGGCGTTGTCAAGCGTTGCCAGCGACACTTCTTCTTCTTCTACTTGGCTACATGTGTGCCTGATGTCTTAGACATGTTTCCTTGTGACTCAAAAAGGCATGGGACTGTCATCGTTTATGCCGTCAAAGTGAAAATCCATGCGAGAAATTATATGTCAAAGTTTCACTTTTGATATGCCAAAGCATTTGCGTGCGTAGGTCCTGCAGATGCTGGCACTGGCACTGCAACGCGGCACGCTCCAGTGACGCAGTGACAAAGACATTTGCGGATGATGGAGGGGAGGGAACATTCTACCAATTACTCGAGTTACTGGCCCAGTCGACAACTCGATGCAACTTAGATGGGGGGAGGGAGGCAAAGAAGAGATGTCATTGAAACGTATCCTGCCTTTTAGCCTTTCCTTCTTTTGTTGCTTCGTCCTTTTAGTTAGTTGTGCGTTGGGTCCTTTGCTTTTTTTCACTCTTTGTCTCTAACTCTGCTGCAGCACCGCCTGCTGTCTTTTGCCTTCCCATTCAACTGTTTCCTTTCTGTTGATTTTTCCTTAAGTTGGCGCCACTGCCAGGACAACTGCAAGTTGTTCGGTCTAGGGCACAGCTCGACTTATATAGTTTGGGTACAGAGCAATCTCCAGTCGAGTTGCTGGGGCATCATTCAAAGCTATGTAATCTACCCTACTTTACAGTTGACAACGCAAAGAACGTTGTCTCTTTGGCCCTCCTCCATCCATCTGTTGGTTACTGCGGTTGCGGCCGCAGAGCCTCCGGTCTCGCCCTCACTTCGACGACTGCAGCTGCTGGCAATTGCATCGACTCGTCTTGCCCACTTTATCAATGTGTTTGCGCACTTTACTTAATTTGATTTCACATTTTGCACTACCTAGGACTTTGATAGCTTATGTTCCTAACCCGATACGGCAGTTAGCTCTACAAAATACAAGGGCTCTAGAAGAAGCTTCGACAAATGTCAGACAGCCATATACATATATGTATAGGCTTTGATTGAGATTTGACTTTAATATAATATAAGAAAGCCTGAAGTGTTCTTTTGAAAACTTAAAATTCACATTAGGTAATTTGCCAAAATAGTTGATTTAAAAAAACCGAAATCTCAGAATTGAAACGTTGATTTCGGAGTTTTTGAATTCTTCAATACTTCGTCAGTTTGAAGGCAGTTTTACTGCCTACCCGACCACCGTATATTCGACCAGTTACATGGCCCCGATATTCTGTTCGTCATCATCACTGACCTCCACATCCAGATGCATGATGTTGACGCCTGACTCAGGTACTTCTGCTGTTTCCGAATGGCTCTGAAATATAAGAGAAAACATGGCTAACAATAGGTCAACTTCCATTCAACCATTCTCACCGTTGCTGCAGCTTCCTGGCCAGAGCCTTCAACGATCTGCTCCCCCAGAGCGCACTCTTCTAGTGACTCGAGATTGGACAATATCTCAGTTTGGACACTCAATCTGGCCATGAGTTGTTTGTGTTTGGTGTGTAAATTATTGCACTCTTTGCGCAGGCGTTCATTGCTTGCATCCTGCGAAAGGCACATAGAAGAAGTATATATATATATATATATATGTAAGCAACTTACCAATTCCGTTAGCAATAACTGTGAAAAGGACGCATTCATCGCCATGAAAGAAATGGGATCGGCAGCAGGCTGCTCTGCTGCTGCTGCTTCCATCATTGGGTTATCCACATCGCTGTCATTTTCATCAGATGAAGACATTTTTCCCAGTTAATCAAATATTTCGATTGTGCTTTGCCTTATTTATTTCGTTGTTGTTTGTGATATATTGCTTTGCTTTTTGACAATTAAATACTTTTCTCTAGAAGCGTTACAATTAGTGTGACCAAAAATATCAAAATTCATTTACTAGAGATGGGCAACTTACGATGATTTGCATAAATGATCAGAAATGGTTAGAACTAGGGATGGGCGAATAATATTCAATAACATTATTTGGTAAAAGTTATAAGATAGAAGGCTAACATCAGCTACGCCGATGTTTTAAATAACCCTGCAGTTTTGAAAAGGCGCTACCATTGATAACAAAAGTTTTTTCACTAGAATTAGTTTTTAGACCGATCGTTCCTATGGCAGCTATATGCTATAGTTATCCGATTTCGACCAATTTTCAGAATTGTTGAAAGCATATAAAATTAATATATACCACGATTGGTGACGCTACGATGGAAAAAACAAGATTTTCTCACTAAAACTAGTTTTTGGCCCGGCCGTTTATATGGCAGCTATATGCTATAGTCATCCGATTTTGATGAATTTTTCCAGAATAATGTGGAAGCATATATAACTAATATATCCCACGATTGGTAACGCTTGGGAAAAAAAAACGTTTTTCTCATTAGAACTAGTTTTTGGCCCGGCGTTTTTCTATGGCAGCTATATGCTATAGTGATCCGATTTTGACGAATTTTTCCGGGGAATTGGGTGGCAAAAGCATATAAAACTAATATTTACCACGATTGGGAGACGCTACGATGGAAAACAAAAAGTTTTTTCTCACTAGAACTAGTTTTTGAACGGGCCGTTTCTATGGCAGCTATATGCTATAGTCATCCGATTTTGATAATTTTTCCGAATAATGGGCAAAGCATATAAAACTAATATATACTACGATTATGACGTTACGATGGAAAACAAAAGGTTTTCACAAAGAACTATTTTTCGACCGATCGTTCCAACGGCAGCTATAATACTATAGTCATCCGATCCGGTCGGTTCCGACAAATGTGGTAAAAAGAATATTTCCGGCAAAATTTCATGGAAGTAGTCTTAAAACTTAGGACTTCCTGGTAGAAAAGCAATCAGACCATTTTTGTAGCACTATTATTGGCTGTTGTACGGCTGTTTAAGGTTAGTGAATTTTTAAAAATCAGCTCTCGATGATGATCACAAGAATGAGTGTATAAAATTTCCGGAGATTAATATTTCTATGCGCTTACAGAACTAAGATTATTGATGCAAAAATGATCTTTTTGTAACAAAATTATTCTCCGGCTTTAAATAAATATTTTTGAAGCTTATGTCTTAAAGAACAGCTTTTCAATGTTTACAAATAGCCGTTAATTTTTTGACAGATTTTTGTAGCTCTATTATTGGCTGTTCTATGGCCCTTTTACGGTTAGGAATTTTTTAAAAATGACTGATGATGATGACAAAAATGACTTTTTCAAATAAAAATTATTTCCGGCTTTAAATAAATATTTCTTGAACGTAGTCTTAAAGAACCAGTCTAATGTTTCCAAAAGACAGTGATGGGCATTTCAGAAAGTGGTACATTCCGGACGTATTAGGTGGAATTTTTCAAAAATGAGTATGGTGAAAAAATCGACTTTCAATTAATACAAAATTATTTCCGGCTCATAACAAATATTTCTTTTATATTATTAGGATTGGCTGAGCTACGGGAGAGTTTTAAGGTTAGGAATTTTTCAAAAATGACTCTTGATGACAAAAATGACTTTTCAAGTGTATAAAAATTATGTCCGGCTTTAAATACAATATTTCTTGGAACGTAGTGTTAACGAAAAGTTTCCAATGTTTCAAGAAGCAGTGATCGATTTTTGGAGCTATATTATTGACTGTTCTACGGCCTTTTAGGGGTTAGGAATTTTTCAAAAATGAGTGACGATGATGACAAAATGATATTTTTTACAAGTGTATAAAAATTATTTCCGGCTTATGTGAAAAGATAAAAAAATATATCAAGATTAGTGAGTACATGGAAAAAAAAAGTTTTTTTCTTTTATGTAGCTCTATATATAGCTGTTCTACGGCTGTTTTACGGTTATGAATTTTTCAAAAATGACTGATGAAAATTTCAAAAAAATGAGGGATAGTTAGAAACGTTGTCATAAAGTAAAGCTGCCAATTTACCAAATGTACATATGGGCATTTTTTTACGACGTGACGTGACATTCTATGCGATAAAATATAAACAAAAAAATCAGAAGCAGACAAGTTTTTAAATTTTTTTTTTTACTTTTAGGTAGTATCCAATAGCACTTTATTTAGAAACAAAAATTTACAAGAATCGACCCAGAGGATTCAAAGTTATAAGTAAAAATATGCCCTGACGTGACGTTACTTAAAACGGAAGTGTGTTTTGACTTGGATTACAAAATTGCAAAACTCTGCGAATTGAGAATCTCTTTTTGTATGAAAAATTTTTCAGTAGTTTTAGAATAATATAAGTTTGTTTTCCAATTTACCAAATATAAAAATCATTTCTCGTTCTTTTTGTATTTGCTTTTTAATATCTGACGTGACGTTACTGACGTGACGTTACTTAATTTTCCTTTGGCAATTTTTAGTGAAGATAATTTTTCTAAAATTATTCAACGCAACAAAAAAATCAATTTTAATTGTAGCTAAAGTTTTGTGAAAAGAGTGGAATTGCTTAATGACTCTTAGAGCAATAAATCGAAAAAAGAAAATGCACTGAAAATCTGGCCAAAACGAAAATTTGTACTTTCTAGCCCGATATATCTCTATCTGAACTAAGGAAACTTTAAGCTCTTTAATTAAAATTATTTTGCATATTTACTTTTTCTAAATCATGTAAGAATCAACTTTAAATGAACTTTTAATTTTTTGGTCATGGTAGACTTTTCTGCGGAATTGCCCATATACATTTTCGTAGCACTATTTTTGGCTGTTGTACGGTATTTTTAAGGTAAGGAATTTGTCACGCGCCTTCCAAAAATTATTTGCGGCCTTAAATAAATATTTCTTAAATTTTCTTTCCTCGATAGTCGCCACGATCGATAGTAAAGCACGTGCCCATCTCTAGCAAATGAATTGTGGTATTTTGCCCTTATATTTGGTCACACTAATTGTAACGCATCTGAGGAAGCGTCTTTTATTAAACAACTTGCAAAGCACAATCGAAATATTTGATTAATTTAACCAAGAAAAATGTATTCAGAAGAAAATGCCAGCAATGACGAAATGATAGAGGCACAACAGCAGCCAGGCGGCACAATGCCAAATCAAGCTTCACGTGAAGAGAATGCTACCAACGCTACTTCTTCTGCCCTGGCTGTTTTTGAGTCCTTTTTACAGTTAACCAAAAAAGAATTTGTAAGTTGCCTATACATTCGATTTACATACACTTACTTCCATGTGCCCTTCCCCCAGGATGCAAGCAATGAACGCCTGCGCAAGGAGTGCCACGATTTGTACACCGAACACAATAAGCTCACGGATGATAAATTCAATCTGATCTGCGGCTTGAACATGCAGTCATTGGTTGACCAAACTGATCTAGTGTCCAGTGTCAAGTGTCTCAGTACCAAGCCACTGGAGGTGTTTAATAAACTTCAGGAAAAGTGCGCTCGGGGGGAGGAGATCAGTCGAGGCTACGAAGGCTCGTGCCAGGAATCAATTCGTCAGAAGCAACTGATGCTGCAGCAAAATGGTTACGATGAATTCACCGAAATGGTGAGAATGGGAGAACTCTATTGTTAGCCCTGGTTTGTGTTATATATATATTTCAGAGCCATTGCGAACTAAGCGAGATTATTGAGAATATGAAAGCAGAGATAAATGAGTGCGGCGCCAAGGCCATGCAGTTGGCAGTAGAAATGAAGGCATATCAGGACGAAAGTGATGCCGTTTACCAATCGATTGTTCAGGATATCAAGGCCATGTCACTGGTTGAATGTACGGCCAGGTGGGGGCAGTAAATAAGCTTCAAACTGGTAAAAAGATTTTAATTTTTTTTTTTTTTTTCCTTAGCGAAATCGTTGAAGAACTTAAAGCTGAAGCTACTCAGCAGCGACGAGCCCCAACCAAATAGACGGGTTATTACTTAGATTTAAGATGAACTTATTTATAAATTAAGCAAAATAACGTATTGTGGAATTACTCAGTTTTATTTTCAAATTTTAAGGCAAATTGTGAAGTTGTTTTGTCTCAATCTGATTAATCTTATATTATGCCGGCACGTCCGATCAACAAATCTTGTGGAATATTAAATGGATATGCAAATGAATAAATTTCATACCGAAAGCAACTGACCCGTAACATGTGTCACCAGTCCCAGGCCCCCGGCCCGGCCCACTTTCTATCTATGGTGTAACATAAGCCGCAAAAGGATTTTCGACAACGGCCTGCCATATTCTCGTACCGCACAAAATGCGAAAAACCAAAGAATTATTGCCTTGTCGCTTTGTCGTCCCTGACCCGCATGGCCAGCAGACTGTGTGAGCCGGAGCCGGAGCCGGGCATATAATCTTTGTGCCAGGAGCTCACCACCCTCCGTGCTCCGACTCTTTTGCATGTGAGGTGTTTGGTTAAGCACATAATTAATACGAAATTTGATTGCCTCTGCCGCGTTGGGAAATGGCATGGAGAAGCGGATGCGGATGCGGGTTTTATAAGGGGGGGAAAGAGATGCGACATGTGTGTGTGTGTGTGGGGGGAAAAGTGAAAGTCAAATTAAAGTAAACTTTGGCTTGGCATCATGACTGACGTTGCCTGCCTGCCTGCGGTTTGCCGCTTAAACGCTTGCGGTTTAATTAATCGACTCATAGCCCTAAAACACTCTGCCACTTGCCACTCACCCACTTAGATAGCAGCTACTCTTCTTGTGGTGTGACTTTTATGTGAATTTTGATGAATTAATTTATGATCTGTTTAGACACACATTCGCATATGTGACCAATGAGCGAGTGGAGTGTACATGCTCTATAAAGCCACGACCTAGCCAAAAGAAGCGAAGCAACAAATATTTTTCTTCTAATATATATATAGAATATATTCTCTGAAAATTTTAAACAAATCCGGTAAACTATTTTTGACGATATACGTAGAGGATTTGCCACACAATCATGTTTAAACTAACGATAAACATATTGGGAAAAAACCTATGGAACCCAAAATATTCGAGGGTCCCATCTGGACAAAACTCACAGTGATTTGACCATAACTTTTGACAGAGATGTTAGATCGCCTAACTGACATACCGCGTTTGGAGCGTCAGCTCCAAGTAAATATGATTTTTTCCATGGAACAATACACGCCACCGCGAGCGAAAATTGTGAAATAGTTGAAATTTACATTCAACAGAACAAGTCAATTGTGAAAACTCAACGATCAACGATAATCATGTGGTATGATAGAAATTCTTCACCTATTTAATTGGCCTGTAAATAAGCAAAACTTGCCGTATTTTCGCCACTGAAAATCCTCAGTTTCTTTCTGAGATTCAAGAAGCGTGAATATTTATGATCGAAAATGTTATTCACAGTATTCTCCGGCGAAGATTTAAACACTTTGCGTGCGCTCAAACGCAATTGTCGGAGCCGTTTTTCCACCAAATTGAGAACGGCCAAAACATGGTTTCTGAACTCTCTTCAACAGCATTATCTAGCGACAATCGTTGACCACGCATTTTTCCCCTTGATGTGCGGGAATTAAAGAAGCTGTACGGCGAATGGCCCATCAAGACAGTTCTGGTTCAACAAGGCGTGTGAGCTCGCATTGTCATGGTGCACAATGATCTGTCTTACTCTTGTTCGTAATTTCTCCAAAGACTTTAGGCAAACAAATGGTGGTTTGTACCACCGTGCCGAATTGACTCCGTCCTACTTGCTCCAGTGGAACAGTCGCCACATGATCAGTTTTACCGCAGAAAGCAGGCGACCATTTGCTTCGAAGTGCTTCTAGCAAGAAGATTTCGGTGTATTGCCGTCTTTGAAATGTTGGGTCATAAGCTTAGATCCATAATTCGTCACCTGTGACGATCTTATAAACGTCTTTTGAAACACCGCAATTATATTTTTTCAAAAATTTCTTTGCACCAATCCACACGAGCCTTTTTTTGAGCGAGATCCAACGAGAACAAACCTTTTTTACGCCCAGGTGTTCATACAATATCGAATGTATGCTGGTGGAAGAAATGCCCAAGCAAGCCTCTATCTCACGGTATGTCACATGACGATCTTGCATTATCAGTTCACGCAGGGCATCAATGTTTTCTGGCACAACGACTGTTTTTGGACGACCTTCACGACCTTCGTCTTCGAGCGAGCCAATTTTTCCCAGTGCTATAGGATGGTTCTTCATCGCCATACAAAGATTTAAGTTCATCGGTGCACTCTAATCCACGTTGAAAGTTGTGAAAAATAATTGCACGAAAATGTTCACGAGTTAATTCCATTTTTCTGCCGAGTTAAGTTTTTGATTAATCGTTAATCGATATCAAACGTGGTCACACATAAAAGAGTTGTATGGAGCTTTTATCGATAAAAGTCCAAACTTTTTTGGGAAAAGGCCATTTGGTCCTAAAATGGCTAGAATACTTACAAAACCAATAGCAACCCACGTACTACACTTCACTGTAAGGGCAGCTAATCTTCGGCTTAGGGGCAGTTCCAAGCAGAGTTTAAGTTTATCTGCGATTTCCAATAGCTCTTCCTGATGTGCCAGCCTGAAGCATCCTTGAAATCTCTGGACACGATTAGGCCAACTTGATTCATAATGAAAATATGTACATATGTAAAAGAGGAGCCACTTGTCTAGAAGGATGATGATGATGATGGTTCAGCTTGGATGCTTCGATTAAAGTCAACAACGGGCAAAGGATTACACGGGCCAGCAGGACGATGATGATAACGATGATGATGCTGTCTCCGATGTGTGTGTGCCCTCCCTCCCTCCCTCTATCATTTGTGGTTGCTGGTCTGCTTCATTGGTTTTTGATTGTGTTTGGTTGCTTTATTTATTTATGGGGCCCAGGAAAAGAGAGTCCAGAGTTGGGAAGCTTTCAGAAAATATTATATCTTGTTTTCTGTGAGCCGCACCAACAAAGTTAAATTGCCAACAAGAAAAAGAAAGAAGGAAAAGAAACGGCAGCCGGATAAGGGAACCGGGTACGACGGGAATTCTGGCGAAAGTTCGCTCTGGCTTTTTGTATAACTTTTGATTAATAGAGCGACGACGAGGCTGGCAGCATAATTGCACCACACCAGGACCTACTACTTCTTTCTGCACATGACAACAACTTGTGCTTGCTGCGAGCAGAAACTTCTTACGCTAAATTGATTCCGTTGAAAACAAGTGCCGGGCTACGGTGTGTGGGGGGGGCGTGGGCGTGAAACAAAAGCTCATCAGGATAACAGACAAATGCACTTATGCAACGCCAGTGCCGACAGCTGAAGACAACAACATAAAAACAAACAACTTTGTCTCTCTCTCTCTCCGATTTCCATATGCCAAGATGAATTTCCATCTGCCCCGAAAAACTACAAGCATATCAAAATTTTTGCGAAAAGGTCTGGTCTGGTCTGGTGGGCACAATGCCAGCTTTGCCAGCTGTGCCTGTAAGTTGCCATTTTCCACTTACACTATGCAGAGGGGAAATCGAAATTGAAATTGGAACAAAGGGAAAAGTTTAAGTCAAGTTGTATATATTTTGGTATTCCATTGACTTGGCCAAAAGTTTGGCAACAGTGCGAGCTGACAGCAAGGTGTGCGTGCAGGAAGAGAAAGGGAAGTGTCAGGAAGAGGAAGTTTGCTTCAAAGGTTAAGGTCATGCCAGAGGAAAACCAATAATTCAATATCAAATTGTGGGTTATCCTACACAGAAAAAAAAAAAAGATCCCCGTATAAAGGATATGTAAAATATCCTTTTTAAGATCAATTTTTCCCATATCCTTTAGACCAGGGACCGAAAATAACAGTTATGGAAGTGAAAAAAATTACCACGAAATATGGATCCCCTGATAAAATGGAGTACACGAATCTTCATAATTTTGAATGGCGAGTCATTAAATGGGATAAATTTTTATTTGCAATTTTTATCACAAAAAATTTTGAAATTGTTATATTATAATTTTTAAATAAAATTTTGTTTTAACTGTTAAATGGTAATTTTATATAAAAATTTTTGAATAACAGTTAAAATTAATTTTTATTATAAAAATTTAAATTAATTTTTTATTTTGTAATTTTTATAATAAAAATTACTTTTTAATTGTTATGAAAAATTTTTATTATAAAATTTTTTATAAAAATTACTTATCTAGTAGGCGTTTGTAAATCATAGATTGTCTTTGATAGAAGGAAACAAGATTTACCTAAACCTACTAGATTAGTAATTTTTGTAAAATTTTTATAATAAAAATTTTTTCATAACAATTAAAAAGTAATTTTATTATAAAATTAATTTAAATTTTTATAATAAAAAATTAGCTTTAGACTGTTATTCAAAAATTTTTATTTAAAAATACCATTTAACTGTTAAAATAAAATTTTTTTTTAAAAATCATAGAATAACGATTATTTTTAAATTTTTATTTAAAAATTAGAAAATAATTGTTATTTCAAAATTTTTATCCAAAAAGTTATAACAGTTACGGTCCCTGCTTTAGACCTTTTCATATCCAATTGAAGAAGAATTAAGATCAATTACATATCCTTTTTTTTAAATATATCCTTTTGACATTTAAATGATCCACGGGTATGCAAACTAATATCCAATTGATCTTGCTTTTGTCCGAATGTCTAATTTGGTAATCGAAAATCGAAAAGCCTATAGAGGGCATGTCAAGTATGACTGTTGGTGCGAAAGAGAAAAGAATCATTGCAACTGCGAATTTCGATATCGCTGTCAGCGGCGCGCTTCACTCGACTCAAAAGACTTCTTAAGAGAGCGCATGTGTCAGTTGAAGAAAACGATAAAAGTGAAAAGATAAAAGATTAATATCTTTTCTAATTTATAATCTGGTAAGTGATTTGTATTAACATAGTGCGAGTTTATCTGTGTGTGTGTGTGTGTGTGTTGTATTTGTTGAAAAGTTAAAAAGCGTTGTTTCTATGTATGTGGGCACGCCGTCTTTTTTACACACATATACACATAAATACATATCTCAGCATGCTAGCATATACAGTGCTGGATAGTTAATTGCAAACTGGCGTAAAATAAAATGTTTGGTTTTTAGTTGTGTCTGGTTTTAAACTTCCATATTTCTAAAAGATTTAGTTTAAAAAAATTTAAATCATGAAGGACATCACTTTTTTCAAAATATGATAAGAATAAGATAAAAATGTGAATTTTTTATTTGTCAAAAAACTTTCTTGACTTACTGTATATAAATGTTATGCGAATTGTCTGATGTTTTTATCCGTTTTGTCACATCATTCATATACATGATCTATAGCCATATGCTACTCCAAATAACTCTGCCAAATTTAATATAATCTTTCAACATTTTTTAGAAAAATGGAAGACCAAGACTTAAGAAATTTTTGGCAGATCACGAAATTGACATGCAATGTTAGGGTGATTACTACCTTCAACAACAGCAAGAAAAATATCGTTATTTCGAGGTGATTACTACCTCCAATAACAGCAAGAAAAATATAGTTATTTCTTTTTATTAATTAATTTTAATATTTCTTTAGAGTGTGGATATTCTTTTTAAAATTCATAAATCTGGAGGATTTGGAAAAAATTTTTCCGAACAGAGAGCAACGTGGTCTACTAGCTGAATTCAGGGAAAACATTTTTGAATGGAAACGCATGAAAAACGTAACTCGACTGTGCCGAAGTTTAATACATGAAAACCCAACTGATAAGAAAGTATATTAAAATTAGATACCATAAAAAAAACTTTCTAGTAAAACACATTTTCCGACCGACGGCTGGCAGCTATGCTATAGTCACCGATTTGGTAATTTCAAAATTATGTGAAAGCTATAAAACTAATATATACCAAGATTGGGGACGCTACGATAAAAAACAAAAAAAGTTTTTCTCACTAAAGTAGTTTTTTGACCGACCCTTTTATATGGCAGCTATACAATAGCATCCGATTTTTGATAAATTTTTCAGAATTCTGTGGAAGCTATACTAATATAACTACGATTCGAGACGCTACAATGGAAATCAAAAAGTTTTTCCACAACGACCTTTTCGACCGATCGTTCCTATGGCGCTGTATGCTATAGTGATCCGATTTTGATACATTTTTCCGGAATTTGTGTGGAAACATATAAAACTAACATATACCAGGATTGGTGACGCTACGAAGGAAAACAAAACAACTAGAACTAGTTCTAGACCGACGTTCCTATGGCAGCTATATGAATAGTCATCCGATCCGGCCGGTCCGATATTAAAACAAGATATTATTTCAGCTCGATAGCTTTAAAACTGGCGTAAAAAACTTTCATCGTGACAGCGGACGGACGGACAACGAAATGAACTCGTTTGTGGCTCAAGAATATACCCGCTTTATTTTCTTCAAACTTTGAATAATTCTCCAGAATATTCTTCGTGCTTTTTTTTCAGAAAAGTGTAATCGTTTATTGAAATTGTATATTGAATAAAATCATAAACAAATTCCTCGAAATTGTGCTGCCTTTTATTTGAAACAGATCATGGGGATATGAAATTATGATCAAATGGATCTGAATAAAAGATCATTGGGATATGAAATTAAGATCAAAAGGATATTAAATGGATCAAATTAAGATAAAAAGGATATTAACAGATATTAAAAACAGATTATTTGGATATGGTTTTAAGATCAAATGGATCTTAAAAGATCATTGGGATATAAAACTAAGATCAAAAGTATATTAATAACAGATCAATTGGATATGAAATTAAGATCAAAATGATCTTGATAACAGATCATTTGGAACTGTCATCAAGATCAAATGGATATTTTAAAAATATGTAAAAAAGGATATTGGTTAACAGATCAAAAGGATATTTTATAAATATCCTTTGATATTTCATATCCTTTTTTCGAATTTAAAATCGACTTCGAAAAGATCAAATGGATATTGTAAGATCAAAAAAAGGATATGGCCATATCCAGTCCAAATGGATGTGGAAAATCATCCAATGGATCATCAAAAAATATCCATTTTTTTTCTGTGTAGGGTCAATCAATATCAAAATCTTCCATTCAAAATTTAACTAATATTGCCTTCCTTCAAAAGCCATTTGAAATGCGATTTGTGTAGTCGAGTGTAAGCAACAAAACTTGACTGGCTGACTGACATTAGGGCAAGTGTTGCCATTAATACGTTGCAGCCGATGTAAGTGCTACGAAAAGGTCTTTGTCTGCTGCTATTGCTCCTTTAGCCTCCGCCTCCTTCTCCTCCTGCTGCTGCTGATGCATTTGCATTCAAAGTTTTAAGGGGTTCAAAAGTTTGGTTGTGATTTGCGCTTGATTCGTTCTGTGGCCTGGTCATTTAATTGCCTGGGAACTTTCGAGATGTGCCCAAAAGCTTAAATCAAATTTAAGGCTACGGTTGTAAATTATCCATGCATACACACACATGCAAGTGTGTATAACATAATGCATGCACACTTAAAGCCTCAAGAGTGCCAGCCAGGCAGCCAGCCAAATGGCCTGACTGAGATGGATATAGCCACACGCGAGCGGTCAGAGCGTGAGATGGTTGGCAGCGAAGCTTAGTAAAAATACTTTCATAATAATCTTTATGGCCCGAACGTTGCACTATAGGAAATAGGGGCATGTTTTGTTGGGACAAAATATAGAAATTCAAAGAGGAAACTACTTGAAGTCACAAAATCCATTAAGCTACAAGCCTCCCTAACTTTTTCAGTTATCCATTGATGTTAATTAATGTAAAATTTATTTTGAAGAATTTAAAAATTTTCACAATTTTTTTTTCAACAAAATTTTTTTTTTTACATATTTTTCGATTTTTTGTGTTATTATAGCTTGGACATTTTAACATTTTCGTTTTTTTGTTTGCTTTGTAGAAGGTAGACCTGGAAATTTTTTTTTTTATTTTTTTTGTTTTGCATTATTATTATAGCTTGGACATTCCACTTTCATCCACTTCAAACCATTTTCAAAAATTCAAAATAGTTTAGGAGATATTGTCATTTAAGTGGAACAAGGTTTGTGCTTGAGGAAGCACTCAATACAACCTTAAGAGGGGTCTTCCACCTTTGGAAAATATTTTTTTTTTTTTTTTTGTTTTCCATTATTTTTATTGCTTGGACATTCCACTTTCATCCACTTCAAACCATTTTTAAAAATTCGAAATAGTTTAGGAGATATTGTCATTTTAGTGGAGCAAGGTTCTTGCTTGAGGAAGCACTCAATCCAACCTTAACCACTCAACCACTCTTCAACCTTTGAAAATATTTTTTTTTTCGATTTTTTGTTTTGCTTATTATAATACTTGGACATTCCACTTTCATCCACTTCAAACCATTTTCAAAAATCGAAATAAAAGTTTAGGAGATATTGTCATTTTAGTGGAGCAAGGTTCTTGCTTGAGGAAGCACTCAATACAACCCTAAGAGGTGTAGGTAGAAGGTAGAACCTTTGAAAAATATTTTTTTTCGATTTTTTGTTTTGCATTATTATTATAGCTTGGACATTCCACTTTCATCCACTTCAAACCATTTTCAAAAATTCGAAATAGTTTAGGAGATATTGCCATTTTAGTGGAGCAAGGTTCTTGCTTGAGGAAGCACTCAATACAACCCTTAAGGGGGTATTTGAAAAATTTTTTTTTGATTTTTTTGTTTTCCATTATTATTATTGCTTGGACATTCCACTTTCATCCACTTCAAACCATTTTCAAAAATTCGAAATAGTTTAGGAGATATTGTCATTTTAGTGGAGCAAGGTTCTTGCTTGAGGAAGCACTCAATCCAACCTTAACCACTCGGTAGAACCACCATCAACCTTTGAAAAATATTTTTTTCGATTTTTTTGTTTTCCATTATTATTATAGCTTGGACATTCCACTTTCATCCACTTCAAACCATTTTCAAAAATTCGAAATAGTTTAGGAGATATTGTCATTTTAGTGGAGCAAGGTTCTTGCTTAGAGGAAGCACAAACAACCTTAAAACTTCCAACCTTTGAAAAATATTTTTTTTTGATTTTTTTGTTTTCCATTATTATTATTGCTTGGACATTCCACTTTCATCCACTTCAAACCATTTTCAAAAACTTCGAAATAGTTTAGGAGATATTGTCATTTTAGTGGAGCAAGGTTCTTGCTTGAGGAAGCACTGAACCGATTTTGATCAGCCATGTTTCAATCGACGCAGAATTGATGTAATTCTGGCCCGTACCTCAATCAAGAGAAAAAACATGTTTTTTTTACTATTTTTTTACACTAAACTACATAAAAACAAGTAAGAAAGTCGGTCAAGCCCGACTGTAATATACTCTGTACCTGTTTGTACGTAACTGATAACTTTAAAGTTTTTTCAAAAGTCCAATTGGGAAATTACCAGTTAGCTATTGCCTTCTCGCTCTCTCTTTCTCGTAAGCTCTACCAATCGCTACGGTGTTGTTGTTGTCGTTGGTTTTTATTTCCTTTTACGTATAGCTCTAATATCGTTCATCTGATCGAAAAACGTTGTATGGCGGGTCGATTCATAATAAGTAGTAGAATATATGTCTAGAATGTTCGAACTATCTATCTTGAAAATTGTGGTAGTTATTTCGTTTTTCTTCATTTGCGGAGGAGGCAGGGGCCGTGGCAAAAATTAAAAATAAACTTGATGTGCCTGCAGGTATAAGAATTATATGTTCTATACACTTCAAACCTCTAGCTCTTACCATCTCTGAGATCTCAGCGTTCATACGGACAGACAGACGGACAGATAACCAAAAAACCCAAAAAAGGTTTAAATGCAAAGTTATTAACAAAAGTGTGTACATTATTAAACAATTAACACTTTTTGCCCCAACTTGCCCCATTTGTAAACAAATTTTTGTAAAATTTCTGTTAAGTTAACATTTCTGTTAAGTAACATTGAAGATTGATATTATATATTCTATTATTTTGTCAACTTTTTTGCAAAAATAACCCATAGTGCCCAGGCAACCAAAAAACAAGAAGAAACGAAAAACATAAAACAGAAAAAACGCCAGCTAAACGAGCTACGAGCTGCTGGAGCGGGCAAACGGCATAAGCAGCGAGTGAGTGGGGGAGGGGGGGGGGGGTAGCACACAGTGATTTGCCTGCTTACTTGTTTTTTTTTTTTAAATATTTTTTATGTATGGTTCAGCTATGCACATAGTTGGTTTTTGTATAAAGCAACCAAATGTATGCTTAAAAAACTGAAAATGCGGGTTTTTTTTATGTTGAGAGTTGAGTTGTGCCCAGCTAGCTGCATATCAAATTATCAGTAAAATTGATCAAAATGCATAGCATACATTTGAGGGCAAGTTGAACATCTTCTGATTATCTTCCTGTCAAACCGAGAGCAACTGAAAAGTTTTAGTAGTCCAGGTATTAGCACTCCTTTCCGAGCTGACATTTTGTTTGTTTTGACCAAAGTTGGACTATTATCCATGTGTGTGTGTGTGTGTGTGTGTGTGTGTGTGCCAGTTCTTTTCCCAATCCTCCACTTGCAAGCAATAATTTTTCCGTTCTCTTGTTTTGCTATAGTGGAACAGCAGCTGGTGGAAGGTGGCGCCTGAGCTGGATTTAATAAATTCTAATGTTTGCTTACCTTGCCCGAAAGGCTTTCAAACTGAAACCACACACACACACACACACACACACACACATGAGAATATAAGAACAAACCAGCTGGGAACTCCATACAGAAGCAGACGCTGCTGGTTAGTGGGAGGGCAGATTTACTTTTATTGCAAATTGCAATGCACAGCAAAAATGCATCCAGGTCCTTACTGTTCACATGATATAGACATTTAAATGAATGAATAGACAGATATTCTCATACTACAAGCGAGTGGGGGGGAGAAAGCCAACGCTTAGTCTCGTCTTTGGCCCGCCGGGCTGATGGGCAACTGGATATGTGTGCATGCAACTCAAAAGGTACAGTGAAGGCTGTGAGGTGTGGCCAGACTAGACTTGGATTAAAACAGATATATATATATATATGAAATGAACTTTTAAATATTTTCTCAGTTGCCAGTGGCAATTTTTTTGATCACATTGCCTACCCCTGACTTAAAGCAAACATGTTCCGATCCACAGAAGTGGATTTGTTTGTGCTTTCTACCCCACCCAAGACTGCCCGTCTGTTTGTATGTTTGTCTATTTGTCTGTTTGTCTGTTTTTCTGTTTGTCTGTTTGTCTGTTTGTCTGTTTGTCTGTTTGTCTGTTTGTCTGTTTGTTTTGTCTGTTTGTCTATTTTGTCTTTTTTGTCTAGTTTGTCTGTTTGTTAGTTATTTGTCTGTTTGTCTATTTGTCTTTTGTTGTTATTGTTGTCTGTTTGTCTGTTTGTTATTTGTCTTTTGTCTATTTGTCGTTGTCTATTTGTCTATTTGTCTGTTTTTTGTCTTTTTTATTGTCTATTTGTCTATTTGTCTATTTGTCTATTTGTCTATTTGTCTATTTGTCTATTTGTCTATTTGTCTGTTTGTCGGTTTTTCTGTTTGTCTGTTTTTCTGCTATTCTGTTAGTCTGTTTTGCTGTTTGTCCGTTTGTTTATTTGTCTGTTTGTCAGTAAGTCAGTTTGTCTGTTTCTGTGTGTTAGTTTGTCTGTTTTTCTGTTTGTTATTTTGTCTGTTTGTATGTTTGTCTGTTTGTCTATTTGTCTGTTTGTCTGTTTGTCTGTTTGTCTGTTTGTCTGTTTGTCTGTTTGTCTATTTGTCTATTTGTCTATTTGTCTATTTGTCTATTTGTCTATTTGTCTATTTGTCTATTTGTCTATTTGTCTATTTGTCTATTTGTCTATTTGTCTATTTGTCTATTTGTCTATTTGTCTATTTGTCAATTTGTCTGTTTGTCAGTAAGTCTGTTTGTTTGTCTGTTTGTCTCTTTGTTAGTTTGTCTGTTTGTCTGTTTGTCTATTTGTCTATTTGTCTATTTGTCTATTTGTCTATTTGTCTATTTGTCTATTTGTCTATTTGTCTATTTGTCTATTTATCTGTTTATCTGTTTGTCTGTTATTCTGCTATTCTGTTAGTCTGTTTTGCTGTTTGTCCGTTTGTTTATTTGTCTGTTTGTCAGTAAGTCAGTTTGTCTGTTTCTGTGTGTTAGTTTGTCTGTTTTTCTGTTTGTTATTTTTGTCTATTTGTCTGTTTGTCTGTTTGTCTATTTGTCTATTTGTCTGTTTGTCTATTTGTCTGTTTATTCTGTTTGTCTATTTGTCTATTTGTCTATTTGTCTATTTGTCTATTTGTCTATTTGTCTATTTGTCTATTTGTCTATTTATCTATTTGTCTATTTGTCTATTTGTCTATTTGTCTATTTGTCTATTTGTCTATTTGTCTATTTGTCTATTTGTCTATTTGTCTTTTTGTCTATTTGTCTGTTTAACTATTTGTCTCTTTGTCTATTTGTCTATTTTGTTTGTTTGTCTATTTGTCTGTTTGTTAGTTTGTCTGTTTGTCTGTTTGTCTGTTTGTCTGTTTGTCTGTTTTCTATTTGTCTGTTTGTCTGTTTGTCTATTTGTCTGTTTGTCTGTTTGTCTGTTTGTCTAGTTTGTTTGTTTGTCTGTTTGTCTGTTTGTCTGTTTGTCTGTTTGTCTGTTTGTCTGTTTGTCTGTTTGTCTGTTTGTCTGTTTGTCTGTTTGTCTGTTTGTCTGTTTGTCTGTTTGTCTGTTTGTCTGTTTGTCAGTTTGTCAATTTGTCTGTTTGTCTATTTGATCGATCAGATCACTTGATCTCCGACTCTCAAACGGCTGAAGTGTGTGTTTATTCGTATGCCCCGTCTATGTATATATTTCTTCACCTTGAGCCCTCACTGTAACGCTTTATCTTCCTCCCCCATTTAATTGTCGTATTTTCTCATTTCTCGAATATATTTTGTTCGGACACAAAATATGGGCGTGGTGGACGCAGTTGTGTAGACAAATTTACTTGAGTGCCACTCTACAAATTTTGAATAGTTACACACACAAACATGATTAACAAAAGATTGCAAAATGTGAAAGATGTGAAGGAGGAGGTGGAGGAGGAGGAGGAGGAGGAACAATTCACCTGCATACAAAATCGTTGCCTATCGAAACCAGGTCCAAAACTTCCACCATCTGCGTGAGCGTTGCTCGCGCATGGCTGGAGGCGGCACAGCCTGTGGCGGCGTTATGGGCAACCTGGACGGTTGATTGGCCACGGCATGCTCATCGATCTGCCGCTGGGTGGCCAGTATGACGCAATTGCGATACTGTTCCATGAGACTGAAACATTTGCACGCTTGTTGGCGATTATTTTCCAGGCAACGCTGCAATTTACTGGAGTTGTCCGCACAGGGTGGCGTTCCCACATCCTTAAAGTGTAGCTGGGTACGGACCAGCAAACGATCAAACTCCTCATAGATGGCCTCGTTGGGCCTATGAAAAATAAAAATAATAATGAGTGGAAATCTGGGATGTGAACTCGAATACTCACAATCGCTGAATATCCTCGATGACTTTGAGCACGTTGCCCGATTTCAATTTGGTGGCTTTGGTCTTGCTTTTGGTGGCCACCGGTTTCGCTTCCGGCGATGACTCCGACTGCTGCTGCTGTGGCTGCCTCTCCAATTGGGGCTTCTCTGTTGTGGCGCTGGGTAAACGACCATCGCCACGTGGAGCTCCCAACATGGCACCCATCCTGCTCAGCACCTGGCTAACAAACTGCGCTGGTCCGGCAAAGTTTATGTTGTGTGTGTGTGTGTTTGTGTGTGTGGATGGGGCTTGTGGAAAATAAAAAATATCAAGTTTTCGTTCAAGGATGAAACTTTCAAATGTGCTAAGCTGTTTTTTTTTTTTTTTGTTTTTGTGTAATAAAGTATATTAGTATCAAAGTAGAAAGTAAATGCCAAAGGATTATGATCGAGTAGAGTCGTTCAAGTTCATTTCATTTGGAAATGAGCAGAAAATTGAACAGGCTTAGTTAGAGATGAGCGTGTGTTTCTGTGTTTTTTTCTGTTAGTCCCACAGGCAAATAATTTGTCCAAATTTTTCTAAAAAATTAGCTAAAAAGGCCAAACTAGGACTTTGCTTGTTACTATTTGAGCAAATTACTTGCTTGTGGATCCATTGCTTTAGTTTTAAGTCCTGTAAAATCAATGGCTATTAAGACAAATTTTACTCAAAGATTTGGACAAATTATTTGCCTATGGTACAAATTTGGACAAATAATTTGCCTATGGGACCTTAGCTTTAGTCTCTTAGTCTGTTTGTGTGTTTTGCTGTTAGTCGTTTGTCTCTTTGTATGTTTGCCTGTTTGTGTGTTTGTCAGTTAAGCTAAGGTCCCATAGGCAAATAATTTGCCCAAATTTTAATAAAAAAAAAAATAATAAATTAGGAACTTTTCGGCAATATTTGAGTAAGTTACTTGAGTGTGGAACCATAGCTTTACTTTAAAGTCCTGAAAAATCTTAGCTTTAGTCTGTAAATCTGTTTGTCTGTTAGTCTGCTTGTCTGTTTGTGGGTTTGTGTGATTCTCGGTTTTTCTTATTTTCGGTTAGTCTGTTTGTCTATTTTTCTGTTTGTATGTTAGTCTGTTTGTATGTCAGTCTGTTTGTCTGTTTTTTCTGTTAGTCTATTAGTCTGTTAGTCTGTTTGTCTAACTGTCTGTTTGTCTAATTGACTGTTTGTCTGTTTGTCAGTTTGTCAATTTTTCAGTTTGTCTGTTTGTCTTTTTGTATGTTTGTCTGTTTGTCAATTTGTCTCTTTGTCTGTTTGTCTGTTAGTCTGTTTGCCAGTTTGTTAGTTTGTCTGTTAGTCTGTTAGTGTGTTAGTCTGTTAGTCTGTTTGTCAGTTTGTTTATTTGTCTGTTTGTTTGTTTGTTTGTTTGTCAGTTTGTCAGTTTGTTAGTTTGTCAGTTTGTCTATTTGTCAGTTTGTCTGTTTATCTGTTAGTGAGTTTGTCAGTTTGTCTGTTTGTCTGTTTGTCTGTTTGTCTGTTTGTCTGTTTGTTTGTTTGTCTGTTTGTCTTTTTGTCTGTTTGTCTGTTTGTCTTTTGTCTGTTTGTCTGTTTGTCTGTTTGTCTGTTTGTCTGTTTGTCTGTTTGTCTGTTTGTCTGTTTGTCTTGTTTGTCGTTTGTCAGTTTGTCTGTTTGTCTGTTCGTCAGATTGTCAGTTTGTCTGTTTGTCTGTTTGTCTGTTTGTCTGTTTGTCTGTTTGTCAATTTGTCTGTGTTGTCTGTTTGTCTGTTTGTCTGTTTGTCAATTTGTCTAGTTTGTCTGTTTGTTTATTTTAGTCTGTTTGTCAGTTTGGCTAGTTTGTCTGTTTGTTTATTTGTCTGTCTGTTTGTCTGTTTGTCAGTTTGTTTTTGTCTGTTTGTCTGTTTGTCTGTTTGTCTGTTTGTCTGTTTGTTTGTCTGTTTGTCTGTTTGTCTGTTAGTCTGTTTGTCTGTTAGTCTGTTTGTTTGTCTGTTTGTCTGTTTGTCTGTTTGTCTTTTGTTTGTTTGTCAGTTTGTCTGTTTGTCTGTTTGTCTATTTTGTGTATTTGTGTTTGTCATTTGTCTGTTTGTCAGTTTGCGTAGTCTGTTTGTCAGTTTGTCTGTTTGTCAGTTTGTCAGTTTGTTAGTTTGTTAGTTTGTTAGTTTGTCAGTTTGTCAGTTTGTCAGTTTGTCAGTTTGTCAGTTTGTCAGTTTGTCAGTTTGTCAGTTTGTCAGTTTGTCAGTTTGTCAGTTTGTCAGTTTGTCAATTTGTCAGTTTGTCTGTTTGTATGTTTTTATGCAGTTGATGCGAACTTCCGCTCAGTTCTTCTTCTTTATCCATTCTCCCAAAAAAAACAAATTGAAACTTTTGGCCACAATTTCGATTTGCCTTCCCAGTGTGCCTGGGTCCAAAGGTCCCTTGTGTATATCGCTTATTGAGTCGCCGATTAGTGGTGGTAGTTTATTTCAGCAGACAAACAAGTGGAAACCAGATACTACTACAGCATTGACCAGCTGTAAGTTTGATCACTGACATACACACTCTCTCTCTCTCTCTCTCTCTCTCTCCCCCTCCCGGGACCACCAAACTTGATGAAGTTTCTCCCATTTACCAAGTTGACCTGGTTTCTCTGTAATCTCTGCTCGGGTGGTGTTCAGTGTTTGTTCAAAAAACCAAATGTGAAATGCATACCAGAAACATGGCGCCAATGGCGTTGCTTGCAAAAATCAACTTTCCACATGGCTGCCTCGAAGCCGCAGGGAAACACAGAGAGGCGGCGGCGGCGAATGTGACTGTGACATTTGTTGCCAGTTTTTGGGCCACTGTTAACGAGGCACCAAGCGGTTTTGACCGCGGCGCTGATTTTCATTTTCATGCTGTTGTTTCTTCTTCAGCAATTTTCCCAATTTCCCCGAGACAGAGATGCGTTCTTGAACATTTTGTTGTGCGGGCACATTCGTAACTGAAACTAATTTATTTCCATTAGTCGTCCAACGACCCACGTGAAATATTTCCGCTAATTGGCTTGGAGGCCACGTCCAAGGACACGACCCAGCCGGCCGGCTCCGGCCGACACACATTTTGTAATTAATCATTTTCTGATTTGGCATTTGGCCGGGCGCATTTTCCGGCTATTTGGCATCGAACTCTCCGGCATTTTACGCGCCGTTAAAGTTTAATCGAAAAAGTATTTCTGTGGCCAATGAAAATTCCAATAATGAAATGCCAACAACAAAAACTTCTTGACTTTTTTATGCCTGCCAGGCAGAAGTTTCTTGTCCTGGTCAGGTAATTTCCTTTGTTGGGTCGTCGGTCCAAATGATGATGGAAGTGCAGCCCCAGTGGCCAGCCTGCAATTGACAGAATTACTACGGTTTTGGGCTCATCAGGAATAATAAGAAAAGTTTTTGTTTAGTTTTTACACAAGTCGTAGCGACCTCAAGTAACTCGGGTGTGCCTTGACACAAGTTAGGAAAATTTTGAATAGACTTGTATTATCCAGTTTCCGAGTTGATATTAAAGTTTGTTTTGTCTGATCGACTTCGAGTGAAATGGTTTAACTCCGTAGCAGTTTTTCATCTTCAGCGAGCGCCACGCCCACCTTTAAGCCCTTAGCCTTGGGATGCAGCTGAAGCTGAAGCAGGCACGTTCAACTTTTGTAGTGGCACGCGAAACCGCACATGTACCCCCCGCCCTTCCTATTTTTGTCAGTTTGGTTTGTCAGTTTGTTTGTCAGTTTGTCAGTTTGTCAGCTTGGTAGTTTGTCAGTTTGTCAGTTTGTCAGTTTGTCAGTTTGGTAGTTTGTCAGTTTGTCGTTTGTTAGTTTGTCAGTTCGTTAGTTTGTCATTTGTCTAGTTTGTCTGTTAATCTGTTAGTGAGTTTGTCAGTTTGTCTGTTAGTCTGTTAGTTTGTTAGTCTGTTAGTCTGTTTGTCTGTTTGTCTGTTTGTCTGTTTGTCTGTTTGTCTGTTTGTCTGTTTGTCTGTTTGTCTGTTTGTCTGTTTGTCTGTTTGTCTGTTTGTCTGTTTGTCTGTTTGTCTGTTTGTATGTTTGTCTGTTTGTCTGTTTGTCTATTTGTGTATTTGTCTGTTTGTCTTTTTGTCAGTTTGTTAGTTTGTCAGTTTGTCAGTTTGTCAGTTTGTCAGTTTGTCAGTTTGTCAGTTTGTCAGTTTGTCAGTTTGTTAGTTTGTTAGTTTGTCAGTTTGGTCAGTTTGGTAGTTTGTCAGTTTGTCAGTTTGTCAGTTTGTTAGTTTGTCAGTTTGTCAGTTTGCCAATTTGTCTGTTTGTATTCAGTTGATGCGAGCTTTTGCAAGTGCCCCCAGATAACAATCAACATATAAAAATCAAGCGTTAAAAACTTTTGCCGCCACGTAATCCGTAGCAGTTTTTCATCTTCAGCGAGCGCCACGCCCACCTTTAAGCCCTTAGCTTGGGTTGCAGCTGAAGCTGAAGCAGGCACGTTCAACTTTTGTAGTGGCACGCGAAACCGCACATGTACCCCCACCCCCCTTCCTATGCTCAGCGAATTTTTCGCACATTCTTTTTTTTTTTGCAACTGGCTTCGTTTGCTATATTTTTCAGCATATAAATTTTCGTTCAAGTTGAAAAGTTTCACATACTCCTGTCACGTAACACGCAGTGGGGGGGGCATAGCGGGTGCCGTCGCGTGCGCCTCGAAGTGCTGCAAGTCGGTCCGAGTTGCTAATTTATGGCTTGACATTAGAATGCAATCATATTCACTTAAAAAAGTGCATAACTTTTGGCTTTTGTTGTTGTTGTTGTTGTTGTTGCGTTTTTACACACATTTGTTTTTAGCTGCACTCGAGAGCTTAATTGCTGTACAAATTGCCGCTAATCGCGCGTTCTGTGGCATGATGATGTCTCACTCAATTTGTGTGCGGAATTGATAATAGTTGCACAAAACACTTGAAATATGGTTGAATGGTGTAACTTTTTGGAAGAGTATGTGGCAGGGATTTGCACTAATATACCCAAAGAGTTGGGATACCAACAGAACTCGAAAAATTGCTTAACTACAGGGTTGCCCATTTGAACATCGGGCACCCATTGGAACTTTGCGACAGAGATGTCAGATCGCTTAATGACATACCGCGTTTGAAGCATCAGTCGCAAAGATTTTTACCATGGAACACATACGGATCGCCGCGCTTGAAATAGTTGAGAATTTACATTCAACAGAACAAGTCAATTGTGAAAACAATGGCGTGAAGCCCATTTCACATTGAATGGGACCGTAAATAAGCAAAAATTGCCGTATTTTCGCCGCTGGAAAATCCTCAAGGAGATTCGGAAGTGCCTCTTCATGACGAAAAAGTCACAGTTTGGTGCGGCGTTAGTGCGAAAACGGTCATTGGGCCGTTTTCTTCCAAAAATGAGAAATGGCCTTGCTGTTACCATCAACCGGGAGCGTTATCGCGACATGATGACCAATTTTGTGGTGCCAATTTTTCGTCGAAAGCGTATGAGGCGGTTCTGGTTTCAACAAGACGGCGCTCCACCGCACACAGTCGCATAACAATCGATTTTCTGAAGAAATTGTTTCCGGGCCGTTTGAGTGTTTGAGGCCACCGCGGCGCCCGATATGTCGCCTGACTTCTTCTTGTGGGGATATTTGAAGTCAAAGGTTTACATTAACAAGCCAGGACCGTAGAAGAGCTCAAGGACAACATTCGTGAAGAAATAGCCGCTATTCCGGCCGAAATGTTGGCGAAAACGATGGAAAATGCTGCAAAAAGGGCACAATACGCCATCAACGCCAGAGGCAGCCATTTGAAAATATCATATTCAAAAATTGATGTAAACAAATCTACTTGGAACAAATTAAATGATTAAGATTGCCAACCTCCAAATTTTTATTTTTTCTTTGATTTTTTAAAAAAACAGATAATAACCTTATAATTTAAAAAACAGTCCCCGTCATAATAAACTTATTACTTTTAAATTTTGAAAATAGTTTGAAGGGCATGAGAAGAGGAATGTCCAAGCTATAAAAAACAATTTTAAAAATTAAATTTAGCCATTGTTAATTTAATATTCATTATATCGGTTCTTGGCAATCTTGAATCATCATTGTTCCTTTCTATTTCTATTCTATTCTCTTTTTTTTTTTATTTTTTATATTTAAACAAAACCAAGTAGGCCTTGCCCAATCTTTCCCACCATATATCACACATTCAACTCGTACATTTTTCAGTTTTAGTTTAGACTTTCAAACGTTTAGAGCTCTCTCGACAAAATTTTGTATATTTTGTTTTATATAATTTCGTTTTTAAAAGTATTTTGATCTACTTCAATCATGTTTCCCGTAAATAATTATCACGGTCGGTCGTGTTATTATTTTCGCCACTATTTCGAAATATCGTCCAGCGATTGTGAATACTTTTCCATATGGAAATTTCCCATAACACCCGATTACATGAAGGCCCAGGACTATGTGATATCCTGTTTCAGGGGATCGCGTGAATGGTTTCCATTTCTATTTTGGTTTGTGCTAGTGCTAAGTCTGGTGGGATTGGTAAGTGGTTTTCATATATAACAAACTCGCTGTATAGTAATTATTTTTTTTTCTAGGCTCATCACATCAAGGAGTTTGTGCGTCTATATAGCGATTCACCAAAACCTTTATCCATGTGGCGTTATCGCTGTTTTTATACATTCAGCGATTTTCGTTTACGTCGCTGTCGTTTGATTGGTACCTTCTTCATGCTGAAGGTGTGGATGTTGCTAATCTATGGTGTGGTGAGGGTGAGTAGAGAAATAAAGCGTAAAGTGTATATCCTTCATTAAATTCCTTTAAGCAGATTTCACCCCAGCACATGGGTCCCTGGCTGATATTGCATGGCCTGGCTTTAAGTATGGATTTTATTATTTGGATATTCGAACTGCTATTTCGTACTCAACGTCTCGCATTTGTGAATATACTGAGCTACCTGGTACCATTGACCAGCATGTATTTTGTATACAGTGTCAAGTTATCCTTCGAAGAGATACGTAAGCGTAGTGGATATGCAAATCTGATCTGGTGGCAGTGAAAATAATTAGTGTATGGGCAGGGCAACGGTGCACCTGCGTTTCAGCTTTTTTTTTGGAATATAATCAAATTGAGCGTGCTTTGACTTTTGTATTTAATCTGGAATCTAATAAACGAAATGAGCGCGCCTGGCTTCCTTCGCAAAAGTTTTCTGTTTAATTGAATTTGGTTTAACATTTTAACTCGATTTTAACTTTTTAATTGCCAGACATTTACAGCAAAATACCAGCCACAATCGAGATGTGCCCTAAGAAGCTTACATTCTCCCAACCAATTTTAGTTTTGAGTGGGCGAAGAAGTATCTAGGGTATTGGTATTTAGATCAGTGGTGGTCAAGTTACCAGGAAGAAAAGCGACAGCCAGAAAGCCAAGCATAATTTTTACTTATGGCTTTTTGGCTACCCTTAAAGGTTGCTTTTTGCTATATAGAAAATGTAATTTTTAATTTAAGCCACCTCCAAATTAATACTCATTTCATATACAAATACTTCAGTGGAAAATAAGTTATTCCAAAATCTGGATTCCTGAACCGAAACTTAAGCTTTGCCAAACCTAAGCATAGCCTAGATTTATGGTACTGTTTTTGATATCCGATTTTGGGATTTATTCAGTTTGTTGCTTGCTGGCAGCCCTTAAAGCAGCGAGTAACGAGCAAAAAGTGAGAAGTAAGCTGTTAGAACATTTCAAGCTCGCTGTTGGATGAACTATATTACTAATATTACAAGCAAATACTTAGGATTGATAATTTACCCGAAAAAAATAGCGAGTAATGAGCATATAGCGACGAGTAAGCTCTTGTTAGAATTTAAATTAAAAACGAATCACTTACTATACCGACAAGTTTATCAGCAAGTCGTTCTACCAGCTCACCGAAATGCTTAGGTTGCTACAACAACGAGTGACGAGCATAAAGCGACGAGTAAGAATGAAAACTGCCAACTTATTGATGATAGAATCACTTACTAAATTATAATAAATTAACAAAAAAAAAAAAAAAAACGAGTAAATGAGCATATAGCGACGAGTAAGCTGAAGTTAGTAGATATTTAGAAGAAAACGAATCACTATCTTTACTAAACAGTTTAATACCAAATTAATCTACCAGCTCACCGCAAATGCTTAGCGATTGATGCTACAACAACGAGTGACGAGCATAAAGCGACGAGTAAGACATGTAAACTGCCAACTTATTGATGATGAATCACTTAATAAATTATAATAATTTACCCAAAAAAAAAAAACAACGAGTAATGAGCATATAGCGACGAGTAAGCTGAAGTTAGAAAATCGCCCGTGAATCAAAACGAATCACTATCTTTACTAATAAGTTTAATACCAAGTAAATCTACCAGCTCACCGCAAATGCTTAGCGATTGAAGCTACAACAACGAGTGACGAGCATAAAGCGACGAGTAAAACATGTAAACTGCCAACTTATTGATGATGAATCACTTACTAAATTATAATAATTTACCCAAAAAAAAAACAGCGAGTAATGAGCATATAGTGACGAGTAAGCTGAAGTTAGAAAATTTAAAACGAATCACTAACTTTACCAACAAGTTTATCAGCAAGTAGTTCTACCAGCTCACCGCAAATGCTTAGCGATTGATGCTACAACAACGAGTGACGAGCATAAAGCGACGAGTAAGACATGTAAAACTGCCAACTTATTGATGATGAATCACTTAATAAATTATAATAATTTAGCCAAAAAAAACAAAACACGAGTAATGAGCATATAGCGACGAGTAAGCTGAAGTTAGAAAATAGCCCGTGAATCAAAACGAATCACTATCTTTACTAATAAGTTTAATACCAAGTAAATCTACCAGCTCACCGCAAATGCTTAGCGATTGAAGCTACAACAACGAGTGACGAGCATAAAGCGACGAGTAAAACATGTAAACTGCCAACTTATTGATGATGAATCACTTAATAAATTATATTAATTTAGCAAAAAAAAAAAAAAAGCGAGTAATGAGCATATAGCGACGAGTAAGCTGAAGTTAGAAAATCGCCCGTGAATCAAAACGAATCACTAACTATACCGAGAAGTTTATCAGCAAGTAGTTCTACCAGCTCACCGCAAATGCTTAGCGATTGAAGCTACAACAACGAGTGACGAGCATAAAGCGACGAGTAAGACATGTAAACTGCCAACTTATTGATGACGTATCACTTAATAAATTATAATAATTTAGCAAAAAAAAAAAAAAAAAAAGCGAGTAATGAGCATATAGCGACGAGTAAGCTGAAGTTAGAAAATCGCTCGTGAATCAAAACGAATCACTTACTATACCGAAAAGTTTATCAGCAAGTGGTTCTACCAGCTCACCGCAAATGCTTAGCGATTGATGCTACAACAACGAGTGACGTGTATAAAGCGACGAGTAAGACATGTATAAAAACTGCCAGCTTATTGATGGCGCATCACTTAATAAATTATAATAATTTAGCTAAAAAAAAAAAAAAACAACGAGTAATGAGCATATAACGACGAGTAAGCTGAAGTTAGGAAATCGCCCGTGAATGAAAACGAGTCACTAACTATACCGATGAGTTAATCAGCAAGTAGTTCTACCAGCTCACTGCACATGCTTAGCAATTGATGCTACAACAACGAGTAACGAGCATAAAGCGACGAGTAAAGCTATGTTTAGAAAACTTTCAGCTTATTGATGACGAATCACTTAATAAATTATAATAATTTACCCAAAAAAAAAACAGCGAGTAATGAGCTTAAAGCGACGAGTAAACAGTTGTTAGAAAACTGCCCGTAGTACCCTAGACTTCTGTTACTATTTTTGATATCCGATTTTGGGATTTGTTCAGTTTGTTGCTGGGCTCTTAAACGTTTGCGCCATTTGACTTAATGAAGCTTAAAGACAATAAAACGCTTAAGCACACTGACGGGCCCAGCCCAAGTTTCCCACACACACAGGCACATCCAACATTGTGTCAACGTCAAAACGTCTTCTTCTACTTCTTCTACTTGTTCTAGGGGCTCCCGCTGTTCCTTGGCAACTTTCTGTACTCGCGTCATAATTTCTATGAATTTTATACACTTTGATAAGCATTCCATTGGCATGCGAGTCACGTTCAAGTCGCCTGCCACGCCTTAAGCCCACACCCGCCCCCTGCTCCTTTATTGTTTGTGTTGTGAGCATTTTGTCGTCGTTCATGTAAATCAGGCCAGCGACAATTAAAAGCGCCAAGCACGACAATATTTAGAGCTAATGGACATGGACCTCTGCTGGACGCGAAAACTACTGCTGGCCAAGCCTTTTCCGTTCGAAAAGTGTAAACAATTAAATTTTAATTAGAATGCGACATGTACATGTCACGGACGAGGCCACTTCACATCCGTAACCAGGCCGGGTTTTTCGGGGCAATTTATGGGGCATCTTTTTGCTCGCCATCTTGCTCGCCAAAGTGCTTGTAAATTAAACGTCTGACAGTTAATAGAAAACCGAAAGCCTCTCATTTGGCACATTTGCGGCGAGGCCTTTATAAACTCCATGCGGTTTGATGGATTGCCGGCTTAGTTATAGCCAGTTAACTGCCAGAAGTCGACAATTTATGCTCTCCCAGCTCAAGGCTCCCGGGCATACATACACATAGAGAGAGAGTAAGTACAACAAGGTGTTGAGAGCCCAATAAAATACAAAAGGTGTTTTCGGGCTGGAGTTGGAGTTGTGGTTGTGTCTAAGGTGTTAAATGATATGCCTAAAATGTGTTAATGACCTCGAAAATTGTTAGGTCAGGGTGAGGGTGAGGGTGAGGTGGTATTTTTGTTGGAGGGGATGAAAAATGAAACCATATTGAAATACTTGATCACCAAACAACTAAATTTTCCTCTCATATTTAGGTCGAGGCAAAAAAGTGAAGAACCAAAGTAACGAGTACGTGACCAAAGCCTTCGTAAAACTAATCAGGCCCTTCAAATGGGAATAACGACCAAGGATTTAAAGACGAGTAAAAGTGATCCCACCAAATGCTCAGCGAGTTATTCTTTAACATCCCTTAAAACAGCGAGTAACGAGCAAAAAGTGAGAAGTAAGCTGTTGTTAGAAAATTTCAAGCTCGCTGTTGTTGAATTATTCACTAAACCAAGCAAATGCTTAGCGATTGATGCTATATCATACATAAAAGCAGCGAGTAACGAGCAAATAGTAAGCAGTAAGCTGTTGTTCAGAAAATTTCAAGCTCGCTGTTGGTGAACTATTCTCTAAACCAAGCAAATGCTTAGCGATTGATGCTATGTTTAGAAAACTGACAACTTATTGATGACGAATGGCGAGCGAGTGTTTCTTCAACATCCCAAAAAACAACGAGTAACGAGCAAAAAGTGAGCAGTAAGCTGTTGTTCGGAAATTTCAAGCTCGCTGTTGGTGAACTATTTTCTAAACCAAGCAAATGCTTAGCGATTGATGCTATAACATATAAAAGCAGCGAGTGACGAGCATAAAGCGACGAGTAAGCTACGTTTAGAAAACTGACAACTTATTGATGACGAATGGCGAGCGAGTGTTTCTTCAACAACCCAAAAACAACGAGTAACGAGCAAAAAGAGAGCAGTAAGCTGTTGTTCGGAAATTTCAAGCTTGCTGTTGGTGAACTATTCTCTAAACCAAGCAAAGGCTTAGCGATTGATGCTATAACACATATAAAAGCAGCGAGTGACGAGCATAAAGCGACGAGTAAGCTACGTTTAGAAAACTGACAACTTATTGATGACGAATGGCGAGCGAGTGTTTCTTCAACATCCCTCAAAACAACGAGTGACGAGCAAAAAGTGACAAGTGAGCTGTTCTTAGCCAATTTTAGGCTTCCTGGTGGTAAATTAATTTCTTAACTTATCAAATGCTGAGCGATTAATGCTACAACATACATAAAAGCAGCGAGTAACGAGCAAAAAGTGAGAAGTAAGCTGTTGTTACAAAATTTTAAGCTCGCTGTTGGCGAACTATTTTCTAAACCAAGCAAATGCTTAGCGATTGATGCTATAACATACATAAAAGCAGCGAGTGACGAGCATAAAGCGACGAGTAAGCTGTGTATAGAAAACTGCCAGCTTATTGATGACGCATCACTTAATAAATTATAATAATTTACCCGAAAAAAAACAACGAGTAATGAGCATATAGCGACGAGTAAACTGTTGTTAGGAAATTGCCTGTGAATAAAAACGAATCACTAACAATTCAACAAGTTTATTAGCAAGTAGTTATACCAGCTCACCGCACATGCTTAGCGATTGATGCTAAACCGACGAGTAAGCTGTTTTTTAAAAAAAGCCAACTTATTGATGACGAATCACTAAATAAATTCTAATATTTTATATATTTTTTATGGCTCGCTGAATTATAACGAATCACTAACTAAACCAGATCACAAAAACAGCGAGTAGCGAGTAGCAAGTAACGAATCAGCAGTTGGCAGAAGATATACAGCTCATTGAGTATAAATCATTAACTGACCCGCCCAAATGATCAGTAAAAACAACGAGTAAAGACAATTTCTATGATAATATGGCGAGTAAATATAGCGAGTCGATTAAAACACCACCATAACGTCCTCATGGTTTATGAAAACGAATTGATGAACGATTTTGTGGCCTTTGGAATGATTGACAATATAAGAAACTTTGCCATTCTAAGTGGGTAGACCTTAAGAATATTGGGTAGACTGATTTATTTGTATTTATAATATTTCAACTTAGGTTTTGTATGCTGTCTGCCAAGAAAGCCGGATGCCATGGTTACCCCCCCACTTGATCTCAGCAATCCACTTACGCCCTTACATGCCACCATGCGTCCGTCACAAAACAAAAATTGCCTCTTGTTAATTGGTTCTGGTCTAAGCCAGCACCACATACCTTTATGCTACCTCCCTCCCCCTCCCCCCTAAACGTTTGGCTAATCCAAAGTGTCGTCGTCGCTGTTGCTGGCATTTAAACCGGCAATGAGGAGAGACTGACACTGACAGCGCCTCTGACAGCGTTGACAATGTCGCTGCTGACCCAGTTTTGTGTTGAAGTTATGGCATGAGCCAACAACCACCAACAACAACGTCTAACGACAAACGGAAGTTGCAACACATTTCCTGTGTGGTCCAAAGCCACCAGGAGTACAACAGGATTTAGGCTAAGGCCTTACGCATTGCAGCAGCCCAATGTTTGGTAGGTTGAACCTCATCGATGTTTATTTCCAGCTACTAAATTTCGATAACAATAAAATATGATTTTTGCCTGCTGTACAAACACGAAACCAAACACCGAAAAAGAAATTAAGGAACTGGCCGGAACCCCACCAGCAAAAACAACAACAACCAAAAAAAAAAAAAGGGACACCAAGTCAGAATTTGGGATAAAGAAAAACAAACAAAAAGCGAAGAAAGTTTAGGCAAAAAAGAAGTCGCCGTGGAATTGCTCTTACAAAATAAAAAATTCTAAAGGCCTCCGCAATATAAAAAAAACAAGTAAGAAAGTCGGTCAAGCCCGACTGTAATATACTCTGTACCTGTTTGTATATAACTAATAACTTTAAAGTGTGGGGTCACAAAAACTGCGCAAGTGCTGCCCAGCGTACTTATTTGATTTTCTTATAACTCGAATATCGTTCATCTGATCTGAAAACGGTGTATGGTGGATCGATAAGTAATGACGATTAAAATATATGCCTAAAAGGTTCAAACAATCTGTCATTAAGATTGTGGAAGATATTCGATTTTTTTTCAAATTGTGGGGGTGGCAACTCTACCATCGTTCATCTGATCGGAAAACAATGTATTGGGGTTCGATCAGTAATGATGAGTAGAATATGTGTCTAGAAGGTTCAAACAACCTAACTCCAAATTTGTGGAAGATATGAGGTTTTTTCAAATTATGGTGATAACTCTACTATTGTTCATCTGATCGGAAAACGATGTATGGGAGCTCGATAAGTAATGATGAGTAGAATATATGTCTAGAAGGTTCAGGAAGGTGTCATTTGTATCGAAACACCTAACTCTAAAAATTGCGGGGATATTTGGGGTGTTTTTCAAATTGCGGGGGTGGCAACTCTACTATCGTTCATCTGATCGGAAAACAATGTATGGGGGTTCGATAAGTAATGATGAGTAGAATATATGTCTAGAAGGTTCGAACAACCTAACTCCAAAATTGCGGGATATTTGAGGTGTTTTTCAAATTGCGGGGGTGGCAACTCTACTATCGTTTATCTGATCGGAAAACAATGTATGGGGGTTCGATAAGTAATGATGAGTAGAATATATGTCTAGAAAGGTTCGAACAACCTAACTCCAAAATTGCGGGATATTTGAGGTGTTTTTCAAATTGCGGGGGTGGCAACTCTACTATCGTTCATCTGATCGGAAAACAATGTATGGGGGCTCCATAGGTAACGATGAGTAGAATATATGTCTAGAAGGTTCAAACAACCTAACTCCAAAATTGTAAAAGATATTAAGTTTTTTTCAATTTGCGGGGGAGGCAGGGGGCGTGGCAAAAAAAATAAACTTGATCTGCCTGCAAGTAAAAGAAATATATGTTCCATACACCTCAAACCTCTATCTCTTACCATCTCTGAGATCTCAGCGTTCATACGGACAGACAGACGGACAGACGGACATGTCTATATCGACTCGGCTGTTGATGCTGATCAAGAATATATATACTTTATAGGGTCGGAGATGCTTCCTTCTGGCTGTTACATACATTTGCACAAACCCAATATACTCTTTGTACCTTCGGTACAGAGTATAAAAAAATCATATCTCCCACAACTTTGAAAATAGATTGTTTTAAACCATCTTTCTCTCCAATCTTCTTCTTCTTCTTCTTTGTATTTGCCATTTCCCAATTATTCTTTTTTTATTTCATTTGTTATGCCTTTTAAGTCTAAGCAAGTAAATTTCAAATTTAAAAGCAATTTTAAAACTTGCCGCCAGGCACTTAAGTTGTGGCTAACGCCTACCGATCGTTAAAGCAATCAAAAACTATCGATAGCTTGCGCTCATAATAAAGTGCTAACGCGTCGTGACTTTTGCCATTGCCTTGTTAGTTTTATTTTGCGTGTGCTTAAAGTTAATAAATAAGCCTTAAAATATAAACAAATCAAAGTTGAATGTGTGCCTAAGTGTTTGCTTGTCGAGGACAAGTTTTTCAACAAGTGTTTTTTTTGTGTTAATTGGTGTGCAAATGCAAACTTTGCTGCGGCCAAGATTAACCGTTGCTTTTTGTCAATTCCTCAATTCGTGGTCATTTATGGCTTAAAATTATAACAAAACTAAATAAAATGTGTGTAAAAGTGTTTGCTTAAAGCGGGAATATTGCGGTACCCAGTGGCCATCCGGCAGTTCGACCCGCAAAGTATTAATACGCGGGGGTGGGGCAGGCCGATCCTGGTGGCTGCATCGCTACGGAGGTGTGGCTTGTTGTTGTTGTTGCGTGTGTGTGTGTTAATATGTGCCCAGATTCAAGTTTGTGTGTGTTTTTTTTTTTTTTTTATGTGCCTAAATTAAATGAAAACTATTGGGATTGAATGCTTTTCTGGACAACATTATCTGTTCAAGGAATTTTCTGATGTCGTCTTGATTTCAAGGTAAGTGCCATTTCCCCGGGCTTAATAGTTTTTTCCAAAAGTTCAGGGGCGGAATAATTTAAAAACAGGCCAGGGGAAATCTTTTTTTTTTCGAAAAATTGTTTGCTTTTTGGCAGCTTCAATTTTTTTCTCGTTTTCATTTAAAATATATACAAAACTTGAATCTCTTATTTGTGGTATTGCTCATATTTTCTGTATTAACTTATACATTTTAAGTACATTTTTATTATTTTGGTTTGTCAATTAGTTTTATAGAAAATTCTGATGCTAGAAACAGATTTATAGAGTTTGCTGCTTTCGCGATTCAGATGTTGTCTATGCCATAGCCCAACACTGAAGTTTAGAATCTTCAATTAGGTCAACATTATAAAGGCAAAGGTCTGAAACAGATGCACGTGGACAATCTTAACTCATATTAAGTATATAGGTGTTGAATATTAAAACATTTATTTACTGATATGGGTTTTGAAGACACTGCAAAGTGATGTTTTGACTAGGAAATTTGTAACCAATCAGATATCTTCATTTGATTGGGACACCAGTGAAATCATTGGGAATATTATAAAATAATCGTAAAAAATTAAAAAAATGTCAGCTTTTTACAGCTTTTTTTGTTGCAAAAATTTTTACAGCTTTTTTTTTTCTGTTCCCGTTGAAAACAGCTTTTTTGAGTTGGCAACACTGTTTCAGATCACCCAGTTTAGTCCATACATTCATATTGAGATTTAAAGTACTGCTTTAAGCAGAGTGACCCAACGCCTCCACGGGCGCCATAAGCTTAGCAAGGTTTATAGATAAATAGATTGTTCAAACCTTCTAGACATATATTTTAATCATCATTACCTATGGATCGCCATACATCATTGCTCGATCACGATAAGCTATAGTAGAGTTGCCACCCCCGCAATTTGGAAAAAAATACTCATATCTCCCACAATTCTGGGCATGTTCGTGATCTAGAATTAGATATTCTGTAAATAAACCTTACCCTGAGTAACGGGTCATATCGAAGTCGAGCAAGGCGGCTTCAACTTTACGACTTTTATCGGTTTTAGTATGGTTCCTTCAGTGAAGTAAAACTTCATCAGTCGTTTTTGTGGCGTTGTTTACCAGTACTTAATCCGTACTTCATCAGTACTTCGTCGGTATTTCATCGGTATTTTATGGGTACTTTTTATACCCTTGCAGAGGGTATATTAAAATTGTCACGATGTTTGTAACGCAGTGAAGGAAGCATTTCCGACCACATAAAGTATATATATTCTTGATCAGCATGACGAGCTGAGTTCATTTCCATCTGTCCGTCGTGTGTCCGTCTGTTTCTATGCTATCTTCTCCCTTAGTTTTTAAGCTATCTTGACCAATCTTTGCAAAATATACCAATAAAATTTGTCGGAATCGGCCGGATCGCAATTTCCTATAAAATAAAAATTCCAAATCATTTATTTTCATATACTTCCACACAATTCTGGAAAAATTTATCAAAATCGGATGACTATAGCATATAGCTGCCATAGAAACGATCGGTCCAAAAACTAGTTTTAGTGGGAAAAACTTTTTTGTTTTCCATCGTAGCGTCACCAATCGTGGTACATATTAGTTTCATATACTTCCACACAATTCTGGAAAAATTGATCAAAATCGGTTGACTATAGCATATAGCTGCCATAGGAACGATCGGTCCAAAAACTAGTTCTTGTGGGAAAAACTTTTTGTTTTCCATCGTAGCGTCACCAATCGTGGTATATATTAGTTTCATATGCTTCCACACAATTCTGGAAAAATTGATCAAAATCGGTTGACTTTAGCATATAGCTGCCATAGGAACGATCGGTCCAAAAACTAGTTCTAGTGGGAAAAACTTTTTTGTTTTCCATCGTAGCGTCACCAATCGTGGTACATATTAGTTTTATATACTTCCACACAATTCTGGAAAAATTTATCAAAATCGGATGACTATAGCATATAGCTGCCATAGGAACGATCGGTCTAAAAACTAATTCTAGTGAGAAAAACTTTTTTGTTATCAATGGTAGAGCCTTTCGAAAACTGCAAGGGTATTTAAAAGCCTTCTATTTTTTTTGTTTTTTACTTTATCGGTTATTTATTGATCCTTCATTCGGTATTTTATTGGTACTTCATCGGTTCTTCATTGAAGTACGATGCCTTATGCATAATCTGTTGATACAATCTATGCTTACTTATGTGTACCATTTTGTTTCCTAGTTCCTCACAATCCTCTTCTTTTTTTTTTCCTCTCGGCCAATCAAAACTTCAATTGCAGTTTAAATGGCAAAAAGGCAACTCGATTAAGCCCAATAGTTTTTCGTTTCTATCTCTGCCAGCAAAAAGAACTTGTTGAAGCACTTCATTCCCCTGATCTCATCTGGTCATGACTTTCCGTTTCACAACTAAGTTATCATACCTTGTTTCATAAGGGCAACAACAACAACCCAACAAAGTGCAGAGTAAATATTACAAAAATGTATTACACAACGAACGAAAAAAAAAAAAAGGAACAACACACAGTCGAAAGACAGAGCGGTGGGGGAGGGGGGAGGGGGGGTTCTAAGGGAAAATGGCAGACGTGACAAAAATGCTTAAGTGAAAAGTTACGAGCGAGCGAGCGGCGGCGGAAATCGCTTTTCCTTTACCTCTCCGTTTCCCACTCGCATTTTTTGTTGATTTTTTTTTTTTTTTTTTTTTGGCTCCCCCAAAAAACTTTTTCGCGCATTTCGTTTTCGTTTCTCGGTTTTACTTTTGTTTTGTTTTAGCTGCTTAATATTTTCTTGTTTACGCTTTGTATGGCAGCCGTTGTTTATCATCCTGCCCAGCAGATCTCCTGCCTGCTGTCAAACTTTTCACGCACGCCTGAAGCCGGCAAGCGATTTCCCGGCACGGGTTGAAGATGCCGCCGCGCACCAAATCGATTTCCGCTTCATTACGCCTACGCCCGCACTTGAAATCGTATCAATCATCTTTTGAGCAGCACTTTGCAGCAAACCCAGGGAGTGTGTGTGTGAGTGCCAAAACCCAACTCATATGTCAGCGACACAAAACCCCGCAAAATTGTTTGTTTGTTTGTTTGCTTTGCATGCCTTTTCTTAAGCTTGGCCCGTTTTTATGTCATTTTTCAAGTTTACACAGAAATATTTCAAGTGTTTGATGTCTTTCGCACCCAAAAAGCATCAATTTCTTTTTTGGAACCACTCCAGCTGCTGCTCATCTCCCCCCCCCCCCGTCCCAGGCCACAACTCAATTAAAATGTAAGCCAAACCGCCAAAGCGAAACAAAAACCGTAGATATATTTGTATATTTGTATGTGTACACATGTATATAAATATTGCGCATACGCCGCGTAAATCCATAATTGCATTTTGTTTGTTATCGCCTGTGCCAGAGGGGCCAATGTGCAGCAGCTCACTACACGCATATATGTATGTATGTATGCATGATAAACGGAATTTGCAGCTATGAAAAGCATTTCGCCAAACAATTTCAACAACATTTCACCATTTAAACTTCAACTTTAATCTAGCTTAGAGAGTTGAGCTACATTTGTTGCTAACAAAATGTTGCTAGACATTTTGTTGCCTACTTTTCGGCTTAAGGGGGGTCTTCTGCCCTTGCGAATGGTTTTTTGAGTATTTTTTTTGTTAAATTCTTTAGAGAAAACTATAAAAGCTTTTTCCAATTTGGTTTTTTGTTTTGTGTTATTTATAAATTAAATAAAAAAATGAAAAATTAAAATTTTAAAATTCGTGGTCAGTTTCAACAAGTTATGGGCCTGCCAAAGGTGTAGAGCTGGTGGCCATGATTCTGGGACTCCAGTTTATTGGAAATGAAAACGGTAAATGAGGTTATGATCAGAATTGATGTAATTCTGGCCCGTAGCTCAATCATATTTTTCAATATTTTTTTAAAATTTTTTTGGCAACTTAAAAAAAAATTTGATTTAAAAATTTTTTTTTTTTGTAAAAAAAATAGTAAAAAAATGTTTTTCCTTTTTTTGATTGCGGTACGGGTCAGAATTACATCAATTCTGCGTCGATTGCAATACGGGTGATAAAAATCGGTTCAGTAGAACTGGCGCAATCATGGCTATCAGTTCGAAAATCGTGATTTCGAGAAAAACGAGCTTAAAGTTTTGAGCAACATAAAATATACTCACTTTAGCCAGAACATTGCTCCACTTAAAAGGCTATAACTGCTAAACAATTTCGAATTTTGGAAAATGCTTTGAAGTGGATGAAAGCGTAATAATAAAGCTATAACAATAAAGCAAAACAAAAAAATCGAAAAAAAAAAATTTTAAAGGTAGATTTTTAAATTGTGTGCTCAATTCTCTCAAGCAGCTCTAAGAATTATCTAACATTTTTTATACACTGCGCGTCATCAGATTAGCGCCCCCTGCTGTACTCCGTTTTTACTTCATTTATCTATGTTCTATTGCATCCAATTTCGTAAATTTTGTTGTTGTTTGTAAATTGACATTCCCTCTCTCTCTGAGAGTAAAATAAAGCGCGTGAGAAGAACCGTTATATTTTTATTCTTACTTTGTTTTATTTTCGCTAAAGACTCTACACGTTTTTTGCATCATCAGATTAGCGCCCCAAATGCAATTTTAGTTATCTTCCATAATTTGCAAAGCACAGTAACCATATTTTTTGTGCTGGTGATTTGAACAGTTTTCTTTAAATTAGTGTACAATATGGGAAGAGGAACGATCTTGTCTTTGGAGGAAAAATCTAAAATCGAAGCGTTTTATGAATGTGGACTTTCTTTTCATAAAATCGCTGAAAAAGCCAGAAGACATCGTAAAACCATTTCTAATTTTGTTCATAATAAGGAAACCTATGGAAAGAACTTTAATGGTGGCAATAATCGTGTCATTACCAAAGCAGATCGCAGGTCCATACTTCGGGAGGCTTCCAACTCCCACGACTCCTCCACCAAAATAAGGGAAAAACTGGTGTAAAAGCGAGCAAATCGACGATTCAAAGGGTAATTAAAAAAGCTGACCACTTAAAGAGGCGAAAATTACAGAAAAAACCACCACTTAACAAGTTGCGAAAAGAAACACGCCTTAGTTTTGCTCGAGCGCACATGACTTGGTCTAAGAAGTAGCAATTCGTCGTTTTTTCAGAAGAAAAGAAATTTAATCTCGAGGGACCCGACGGATATAATTATTATTTCCATGATTTGCGCAAAGAGGAGCATTATTTGGATCGCTTACACAGTCGTGTCGGAGGTGTTATGATATGGGGAGCCATATCTTATTTTGGCAACTGCGAATCGCAGTTTTTAACGCCAAAAATGAACGCAGAAAATTATAATTGCGTTCTAAAAACTGCATTACCCTTCTTTAAAAACGTGTTTGGTGATCTGGATTGGCATTTTCAGCACGACAATGCTCTGATCCACACAGCCCGGTCCGTAAAAAATTGTCAATCTTCTGGAGTGGCCACCGTACTCCCCAGACCTAAATATAATAGAGAACGTTTGGGGATGGTTGTCTAGGAAGGTGTACGAGGGTGGCAAGCAATATACCACTAAAGGGGAATTAATCGACAGTATAAAACTCGCTTGGTCAACGATTACATTAGATTATTTGAAAAATCTGTATGATTCTCTCCCTAATCGAATGTGTGAACTCCTTGAAAGCAAGGGAGGGACGACACATTATTAAGTTGTCTTTAAAATATTCAAATTATGAAATGAAATTGTTAAGTTTAACTTTTTGTACGAAATGAAATCAAAAAAAATAAAATTCCGTCGGGGGCGCTATCCTGATGACGCAATTTCGATATACAAATTGTTGTATTATTTTTCTTTTTAATATTATAAAAACCTATATAAAATCCAATTGCACCCTATCTTATTTTTTTATTTAGAGAATTGATGAAATAATGTTGGAATAAAAAATCTGTAGCTCTAGCTTAAATAGTCTGCATAATATTTCACATCCAATGAACATGCTCAAGGGGGCGCTAATCTGATGATGCGCAGTGTATATTAAGAATTTAAGAATTTATTGAAAAACGAGTTGGCAGGTCCATGCTTTTTTTAGAGAATATTCTCAGAGCCTGCTCAGAGTCATCTAATTACAAAGGCTGTGAGAATGTTTTCAGTGTTTAAGTAAGCTTGAATATATTTGCATTTCGTGACGTGAAAGAAAATTCGCTCACGAGCGCAACTCTAGTAAGATTTCATATTTTACATATTTCCATCAGCTTTGCTTAATTTATATTTTAAAACTTATAATACTTATTTTTTTTGTATAATATCCTCCGCCCCGCACAATTACTAATTGTTGCAATTTTGGAGATTTCCAGGTGAAATCGTTATGTGCCACCCATTGAGACATCCGGTTTTTTTTTCCCCATTTTAACGTGTTCACACGGCTTTTTTATATGCATTTCGTTGCATTTCCACTTCAATTTGAACGTGCAATGTATTTTTAAGCACTCAACTGGTCGGGGCTGCAACTGTGGCGGGGCGAGGGCGAGGGCGGGCGGCCTGGCCAGTTATATGTTGGCAACAATTGCCAAGTGCAGCAGCTAGGAATGATCATCATCATCGTCATGATGCTGATGATTGCCACTTGAGCGCGTTTGTGTTGAGTTTCTGCTTGGTATTTTTTCCGTGGCATACTTTTCAGCGCCCGGTTTTCAACGGGGCGTACATGTGTGTGTGTGTGTGTGTGGTCAATTATTTGTTGCTACTTTATAAACTGCATCCGTTTTACGTTGTAGAAAGTACATAGTGCATAAATTGACCAGAAAACTGAGAGAACAAGCACAGCGGGTGGGCTTGCTTTTTTTTTGTTTTATGTTTTAATTTTTTATTATTATTATGTTGAAAACATTTGCCAGAAAAGTTGGCGCAGAGAGGTAATGGAATTTTGAACTTGTAACATTTTTTCAATTGCTTTTTCGTTCAATGGGGGAGCCAACAATAAGGCAATCAAGTACAAATTCTAGGTAGAACAAAAAATTGTTATTTACAAAACTACAAAAAAATGAGCAAAATAAGTTCAAAAAAAGTCGGTCGACTGTAATATACTCTGTACCTGTCAAAGTTGGTATATAACTGGGGTCACTCAAACTGTGTAAGTGCTGCCCATAATTCTAAGCGACAAATAGTCTTCCACCATACCTTTCTGTGCCTAAGTAATGAGAACGCGAATACTGATATTTTTTAAATACCCAGATTCTAGGTACAGTGCGAATCAATCATATCTTACAGTTATAACTGAAGTCGCTCCGGATCTTAGCCGTCAAACGGTACGCATGACGAGGAGTACCTGGTGGTCCTTAGGTACTGTGCTGAATCATGTGTAAGCCTATCCAGATTTTAAATTGTTGTTGAGTCATCTTCTTCCCAATGTTAGGAAGGAATCTTTTATCATTCCTCTCCAAAAAAAGGGCAATAAGTCTGAGGAAAACTATATTCAAGTGGCAATCCTAAAACTTAGAAAATTGCAACATTTGTGTAGTTCCATTATTCGACGGCGTCAATGGATTTGTGAGACGTAGACACCACCACAAACTCTAGAGTTTAATCCAGGATAAAAGGGTTCTTAGAAAATGCAAACTGAGTCATTTATCTGATTGTAGTAAGGCATTTGATTCTATATACCACTTTTGCTGCGTCACAAACTACAATTGGAGTTCCACTAACCTTCTAGTTGTTTCACACTCCATAGTGATAGAACCCAAAATGGTTCTATTTCGCAAACATATTCTAGTGTATCAAGTTTCTGGTTTTGAACTCTTTAACAGCATCTTTCTGGTATTGATGAAATAACCGTTTTGAGACTCTGGCGACGAAAATCGTTGATCACGCATTTTTCCCTTGATGTGCGAGAATAAAAAGAAGTTATTGGGTGCCAGGGTCAGGGCTGTACCATCAATTCGACGTTTTGGGCGGTCAAAAAGGCGCTGGTGTGAGCTGACGTGTGAGAGCTCACATTGTCATGGTGCACAATGATCTGTCTTCTCTGGTTCGTTTTTCGAATTTCTCCGAAGACTTCAGGCAAACAAATTGTGGTGTACCACTCAGAATTGACCGTCCTACGTTGCTCAAGCGGAACAGTCGCCACATGACCAGTTTTACCGAAGAAACAGGCGACCATTTGCTTCGAAGTGCTTCTTCCCGCGAACGACTTTCGTTGGATTTGGCTCTTCTTCGAAGATCCACACGGTCGATTGCTGTTTTGTTTCGGGCTCATAAGCATAGATCCATGATTCGTCACCTGTGAGGATCTTATAAACGTCTTTTGAAACACCGCGATTATATTTTTTCAAAATTTCTTTGCACCAATCCACACGAGCCTTTTTTTAAACGATCCAACGAGAACAAACCTTTTTTACGCCCAGATGTTCATGCAATATCGAATGTATGCTGGTGGAAGAAATGCCCAAGCAAGCCTCTATCTAACGGTATGTCACATGACGATCAAAAACGACTGTTTTTTGACGACCTTCGTCTTCGAGCGAGCGTCGCCCGCGATTGAATTCATTAAACCAATTTTTCACAGTGCTATAGAAAGATTTAAGTTCATCGTTGCACTCTTGTCGTGATAATCCACGTCAAAAGTTGTGAAAAATGATTGCACGAAAATGTTCACGAGTTAATTCCATTTTTCTGCCGAGGTAAGTTTTTGATTAATCGTTAATCGATATCAAACGTGGTCACACATGAAAGAGTTGTATGAAGCTTTTATCGATAAAAGTCCAAACTTTTTTTTGGGAAAGGGTCAATTGGTCCTAAAATGGCTAGAAGTGACCTAGGCCAGAAACCCACGTATTACTTTGATATGAAATTATGATATTGAGTTTAAATAATTTGCATTTAAATCATTGATCAGCGTATAAATTCTGCTATTAAATTGTTATTGGTGAATTCATTTCCTTAACTTTTCAAAAGAAAACTGTGGTTTGGCACACACACACATCGGAGTACTCCAGAAAATCTCAGTGGAACGTAAAAGTTTTCATATAAATTACAACAATGCCCCGAAAATGCGAAAGCTGGGCAAAGTGGCAGGTGGGTTTAGACTCACGTTGAGTGGGAAACATCATTTGGTATTCACTTCAATGAAGCGCTAATATTTATTTAAAAAACTCTCTAGCTAATGCCTCACCTTTTCATTTTGTTGTTGTTGTTCCTGTTGGTGTGTTATTTACAGGCAAACAACAAAAAGCACACACTTCTCGCTCTCTCTCTCTCTCTCTTTTCGATAATTTGAAAGTAATTCGTTTAAAGAAATTTACGTGATTTGCTTAACAACCAAAAAGTATTTTCATTGTGTGTGTGTGTGTGTGTGTGTGAGAGGATTGATGGCTTGGCCCCGGGGATGCGGTTGGTTGGCTGGGTGGAATACTCATATTTGTAAGCCCCTTAAATTGAGTTGTTCAATGACACGCCATATTTTTTTGTGGGCGGTATGATCTTTTGTGGGTTAATATGATAGGGAAGTAGACCAGAATTCTGGTGTTGCCTAATCACTGCTCGGGGAGTGGAGAGACACTGAGACACATTGGTGACTGAGCCGCAAGTAAAAGTTTTTCATCTGCCACTTGGCCAATTTGGGCCAAAAGAAAATTTGTAGGCTATGGGAAAGTTTTTTTGTGCTACGTAGAAGTTTCTTAACGTTATTTTTCTTCTTCTTCTTCTTCTTGCTTTCGTTCTTCTATCTGTTGTTTAGTTGCCTAAAGGCAGCACTTTCTGGGCGTGGCATGTGCCAAAAGTTTTGCGCTCTGGCGAAGCTTCCAAAAATAAACAGGCAACAATGGCAAGTGGCAGCGGTTAAGTTGATGGGCCAGAGGGTGGCTAGAAGAGTGTCCAACAAAGGTTAGATATAGCCAGAGAGATAAAGCGCTGAAAACTTGAAGCCAGCGGCAAAGTCGCTCAAGCAACAGCAAATGCAGAAAAAAAAACAACACCGAAAATGAAAACAAATTGTGTACCATACACTTTTTTATTAGGGGTATTCATGTTCAAGCGGAAAATGAATTGCCCTGAGTGTAAAGCCTAGAAGTAGGCAACATATTTTTAAAGTGGGTAAAGGAAACTTGATTTTAATTTAGAATTTAAATTTGGTATAGTATTTCAGTATATTGGGATATCGGTGGGTTTATAAAGGTAAACGTTTATCGAAAAGGCAAGGGAGAACTATTGATTGAAATTTTACATCATTAACGAAAGTGTTCGACCCATTTCTTATTAAAAACAAAACTGAATTGTCCTGCTGCTAGAAGTAGGCAACACATTTTGAAAACGAGTAAAGGAAACTTGATATTATATTAGAACTTAAATTTGGTATAGAACATCGTGTAAAAAAGGGTAATTCAGTATATTGGGATATCGGTGGGTTTATAAAGGTAAACGTTAGTCGAAAAGGCAATGGAACGAAAGTGTTCGACCCATTTCTTATTAAAAAAAAACTTTCATTAAAATTAAAAACGATCAGCCCTATTTTAACTCAATATTTAATTTCAAAATTTTCGCATGGGCTATGTTTTTGCACATTTGTCCAAACCCTCGTCATCGCAGAGTAAAAAGGTAAGAAAGTAAAAATTAAAGAAAAGAAAATTAAAAATAAAAAAAAAAAAAAATATTTATAAAAAAATTCAAAATTAAATATTTAATATAAAATATAATTTATACTAAAAATATTTATTTTTAATTTCCACGCCCCCTGCCTCCCCACAAAATAAAAAAACCCTATATTTTAATAATTTAATTTTAAAATATATTATATATTTTTACCCCCATAATTTATAATAAATGTTCCACCCCCGTATTTAAAACACCTCAAATATCACAATTTAATTTTTCAAACATTTAACATATATTCTACTCATCATACTATGAACCCCCATACATTTTTCCGATCAGATAACATATATTTACCATAATTTAAAACCTCATATCCTTCCACACAAATTTTTAGTTTTTAACCTTCTAGACAGATATTCTCTAATTAATATTACTATTATACACCCCTTGAAGTCCATTATTTGATGAACGTGATAGTAGAGTTGCCAACCTGGCAATAATTTAAACCTCAAATATTTTTCGTATTTTTGGATACTTAGTTGTTCGATGGACCTAATCTTTAAACCCAAAAAGCCATAATATAAGTAACGCGTAGGTGTAGGGTGTTGCGTCCCCGCAAAATTTAAAAACACGTTAACTAGCAAGAGAAAAACATCTGGGCAAAGGTTATAGGTCTAACAAAAAAAATTATTATATTTTTGGGGGTGGGTGTTTGGGAATAATTCTAACATATACCCTGCACATTCAATTATAATTTTCGCCCGCCCCACACCTGCAAAAAATTATTTTAAAAAAAACAAAAAAAACCCAATAAAAATAAATAATTATAATTAAAAATTTAAAATATCAAATTTGGGTTAGGTTGTTGCGAACTTAAAAAATTATATATATAAACATAATTTTAAAAATAATACCCCCAAATTAAAAAACTAAAAGAATTTTTAACAATATATCCCCATCATACCTAACCCATAATTTCGGATGAACGATAGTATGGTAGGACCGGGTAGAGCCGCCTCCCGGAACGAAATAAAAAAAAAACGAATTAACTCCCACAATTTTCAAGATAGATAGTGAACAATTCTAGACATATATTCTACTACTTATTATAAATCGACCCCCCGTACATCGTTTTTCGATCAGATGAACGATATTTAAGCTAAACGTAAAAAATAAAACAAACGACAACAACAACACCGCGGCGATTGGGTAGAACTTACAAAGCGAGGAGGGGCTGTAACTGGTAATTTCCCAATTGGACCTTGCTTGACGTCAGGATCTAATGGGACGACGCCGCTCTCAGTTACAGATACAGAGTATATTATAGTCGGGACTTGACCGTCTTTCATTATTTTACCAAGTTGTTTGTAACGATAGAAATATTCATTTCCGACCCCATAAACTATATATATTCTTGATCAGGACGACGAGCTGAGTTCATTTCCGCTTGTCCGTCCGTCCGTCTGTCCGTCTGTCCGTCTGTTTCTACGCGAACTAGTCCCTCAGTTTTAAAGCTATCGAGCTGAAATTTTTGCACAGTGTCTTCTTTTTACTGCACGCAACTAATATGTCGGAACCGGCCGGATCGGATGACTATATCATATAGCTGCCATAGGAACGATCGGTCTAAGAAACTAGTTCTAGTTAGAAAAAATCTTTTTTGTTTTTCCATCGTAGAACTGAGTAATTGTTAGTTTTATATGCTTTCACATAATTCTGGAAAAATGTATCAAAATCGGATCATATAGCATATAGCTGCCATAGGAACGATCGGTCGAAAAATAAGTCTTTGTGAGAAAAACTTTTTTGATTTCCATCGTAGCGTCTCCAATCGTAGTATATATTTGTTTTATATGTTTCCACACAATTCTGAAAAAATTTATCAAAATCGGATGACTATAGCATATAGCTGCCATATAAACGGTCGGTCAAAAAACTACTTCTAGTGGGAAAAACTTTTTTGTTTTCTATCGTAGCGTCCCCAATCTTGGTATATATTAGTTTTATATGCTTTCACATAATTTCGAAAAAATTTATCAAAATCGGATGACTATAGCATATAGCTGCCATAGGACCGATCGGTCGGAAAATGTGTTTTACTAAGAAAAGTTTTTTTTATGGTATCAAATTTTATTATCAATGATTTAAAAATTTTAAATATCTGATATCTATATCCTATATATATTTTACAGGTTAAATCAGTTGGAGTTAAGTTTTTCAAGTGTATTAAAACTTCGGCACAGTCGAAGTTAGCTTTGCCTTCTCGTTTTTTAGTTTTTCGGTAGGTACCCATACCTTTTAAGCCATATCTCGAGTTACAAACTTTAGTTAGAGTCAAGCAAGGGATTAATCGAAAGGGTATTCAATACCTAATAATCTAGTTGAACAATATTTTCCAATCGGTTTAGTAGTTTGACAGGTAGAAGCAAAAATATTTCGAAAAAAAAAAAAATTTTTTTTTCAAAAACGTGAAAAATTAGATTTTCCTAAAATTTGTAAATGGCTGAAAATTTAAATCAAAAAAATGTTTTTTCTTTTACACTCACGAATTTAATGCAGGCAGCACTTAACTTAAAGCGTGTGGCGCCACATTTAAAAGTCATCAGTTATATACAAACTTTGGCGTTAGAGTCGAACCAGTAAGCTCGTCTAAATATGATAACAGATTATTGTAAGCTCGAGTCCCCCTAATGTCTTAGCTAAAGTACAACCAAAATTGAAATATTAAGCCATACAAATCAGGCGCGCATTCGACACGCGCAGCATTTATCAGTGCCAGGCAGCAGTTGAAGCGGGGGGGCAAGCGGAAACGGAAACAGACAAAAGGGCTGGCATCACGAAGCTCACGCGCTTATTGACGTTGAGCAACGCTTATTGGCATACTTAATCCTTTTGGCAAATTCCAATAAATTACCAAGACGCCGGACGCGAGACAACAACAGCGAACACAATATCCTCCCGGGGGGGGGCAAAAAAAAAAAACACACAGGCAAGAAAACATCAATAGGCCATGATGAGTTTCTGATTGCAAAGCAGAATCGAAAAAAAAGGGGGGGGGGGGGGCAGAGGCCCATCATAAAATTGAGCTGACATTTTATGTGCTGCTTGGGTCGTCGGCATGTCTACCTTCGAGTCCATAGTTAAATTGAATGCCTTGCCTTGTTGTTTTTATGGCATTCCTGTGCTCTGGCTTATCTTCCCATTTTTATTGTAAATGCTTTGCATATTTTTGATTGTTTCCCCTAATCCTCTTCGGCCAGCTGTTTGCCCTGGTAGTAGATCTGATCAATGCGTTTGCAGTAGGCCACCACTTTGGGAAAGATACGCACCAAATCGCTTAGCGATGCATCCGGCAATTCGGTATTGAGCAGGGCCACCACATGGCCATAGACCAGGGCATCCAGCTCGCACGGCTGCTGGCCGCATAGAAATAACTGCTCCTCGGTTGCGCTCAGCTGTTCCACCAGCATGCGACAGCACTCGGCCACCTGATCCATCATCAGATTGCGGTCCAATTTGTGCCACTGATAGACCTTGAGCAGACGCACTGCCTCACGCTGCTTGGCAAATCGTCGCAACATACTCAGCGGCCAGGGATGAGCTGCCCCACTTCGGGGTCCAGTGTAGGCCTGATAATTCTGCGCTTCCAGAAAACTCACATGCAGCTCGGCCAGCGTGAAGGTATTCTCCAAATGGTTAACCATAACTCGCATATCGTCGCGCTGCTCCTCCGTTAACCAGCTGCTCAGGGCATGGGCCGGCTGTGTGGCCTCCACATGGGCCACAATCGGCTGAAACTCGGCAAGGACTTGACTGTGATTCAGGCGCAGCATGGGCAGCTTGGTCAAACGACCACCCGGGGACATAAATTCCGCATTATCGCTGATGCGCTCCACAAACGGCAGGCGACACATGCGAAGGTAGGTCTTGACGGCCAGACAACTGGCCCGTTCGGGTAACAGCAATTGAGTCGCCTCCGGCGGCTGATAAAGCTGGGCATCCTGTGGCCAAGGCTTCTCCTTTTGGTCCGACACTTCGGTCTCGGGGCTATGGACAATGCCCAGGCCCGTGTCGATATTCATGTTCTGCCGTTTGTGTGTGTGTTGAGACGCTGAGAATTTTGGTGTGAATTTGGGATTTGGAAGTATTACATTAAAGCAAAAAGCAAGTGACACTTTGACATAACAGAAGCTGAGGTTTCCTTAGTCCAAAAAAACCAAAACTCTAATTAAATAAATTACTTTTGAAATGTTAGTGAAGGGCTAAAACAAGTTGGCAGCTCTAGTACCAATTGAGGCTGAGTTTAAAAGTTCCCTTAGTCCAAAAAACTCAAAACTCTAAGTATTAAAATGTCTTTTAAAATGTTAGTGAAGGCCTTAAACAAGTTGGCAGCTCTGATATAAGCCTAAGTTGACCAGCAAGTGGGCAGCTCGATTTGCAAATTGTATTTTGCCAGCGACTGTTAACAAATTTGACTAAAAAATTTAATGAGATGATGCAAAATCAAGTTGGCAGCCCTTCTACTTGTTCATTGTGCTATGTAAGTTGGCAGGGCTTGATTATTGAACTGTAAAATATGACTAACATGAGTTATCTTGTTAGTAAACCCTTCTTAGACAGTTTATTTATGCCTCAAAAAGTTGGCAGCCCTGATATAAGCATAATATTACCAGCAAGTGGACAGCTCGAGTAGCCAATTACAAATTTTATTATGCAAGCAAACAAATTGGACTAAACAATTGAATATGATGATGCAAAATCAAGTTGGCAGCCCTTCTACTTGTTCATTGTGCTATGTAAGTTGGCAGGGCTTGATTATTGAACTGTAAAAAATTACTAACATGAGTTATCTTGTGGAAAAACCCTTCTTAAACCATTTATTTAGGCTTAAACAAGTTGGCACCTCTAATATAAGCATAAGATGAACAGCAAGTGGGCAGCTCCAGTTGCCAATTGCAAATTATATTTTGCAAAAGACTAAACAATTGAATAAAATGATGCAAAAGCAAGTTGGCAGCCCTTCTACTTGTTCATTGTGCTACGTAAGTTGGCAGGGCTTGATTTTGAACGTAAAAATAGTATGAAAACTTTAACTGTTTCTAACAGTTGGGGGGATAAAAAGTACTGTGAAAAACCTAGACTGTTTTAGGCCAACGTTGGCAGCCGTTAGCATAAGTGCAGCAAGTGGGCAGCTCGAGTTTCTAATTTTATTTTTCAGCACTGACAAATTTGACTAAAAATGAGGATGCAAAACGTGGCACCTTAGTTGGTTTAGGACATTGGTAATAAAAAAAAGGTATTGTTTGGGGCCTTAGTGTGGTGTTGGGGGCTGATTATTGAACTGTAAAAAATGACTAACATGAGTTATCTTGTTAAAAAACCCTTCTTAGACTGTTTATTTAGGCTTAAACAAGTTGGCAGCTCTGATATAAGCATAAGTTGACCAGCAAGTGGGCAGCTCGCTTTCAAATTGTATTTTGCGACTGAACAAATTTGACTAAACAAATAAGATGATCAAAATCAAGTTGGCAGCCCTTCTACTTGTTCATTGTGCTATGTAAGTTGGCAGGACTTGATTATTGAGCTGTAAAAAATGGCTAACATGAGTTATCTTTTGAAAAAACCCTTTTAGACTGTTTATTTAGGCTTAAACAAGTTGGCAGCTCTGATATATACATAAGTTGACCAGCAAGTGGGCAGCTCGAGTTGCCCAGTTGTATTTTGCAAGCGACTGTTAACAAATTTAACTAATCAACAGAATAAGATGATGCAAAATCAAGTTGGCAGCCCTTCTACTTGTTCATTGTGCTACGTAAGTTGGCAGGACTTATTATTGAACTGTTAAAAATGGCTAACATGAGTTATCTTGTAGAAAAACCCTTCTTAGACCGTTTATTTAGGCTAACAAGGAAATGGAAAAAGTTGGAGCCCTGATATAAGCATAAGTTGACCAGCAAGTGGGTAGCTCGAGTTTTTAATTTTATTTTTCCAGCAACTGTTCACAAATTTGACTAAAAAATTTAATGAGAAGATGCAAAAGCAAGTTGGCAGCCCCTCCACTTGTTCATTGTCTAGTAAGTTGATTATTGAGCTGTAAAAAATGGCTATAACATGAAGTATCTTGTTAAAAAACCCTTCTTAGACTGTTTATTTAGGTTTAAACAAGTTGGCAGCCCTGATATAGGCATAAGTTGACAGCAAGTGGGCAGCTCCGAGTTGCCGAGTTGTATTTTCCCAGCAACTGTTAACAAATTTGACTAAACAATTGAATAAGCTGATGCAAAATCAAGTTGGCAGCCCTTTTATTTGTTTATTCTGCCACGTAAGTTGGCAGCACTTATTATTGAAGTTAAGCCTTCTAAGAGTTAAAATCTATTTAAAACCCTTCAAGTACCCTTAGTTGATTTTGTGACCAGCCTACGGGCTAAGATCTTATCTCAAAGTCACCTTTGAGTTGGCCACAAGGTCAACATTAAATATACTTGAGTGTCTGGTCTGTATGTGTGGGGTGCTGGTGAGCGGGGGGATACGTCACGTTAACGCCGTCAGCACCATGACCGTGACTGTCACCCGGCACCAGACAAATTTCACTTTACCATTCACCAAAATCAACATCATTCCACTGGGGCACACTTTGATGGCAACGTCTCTGTTTGCAAAAATGTTGTAAATTTGCTGCTTCAATGACCATTTTGGCAATTAATCATTAAAGCAGCGCGAAAAGGTTTACAGGGGGGGGGGCAGTCCGACAGTTTCGCGAACTGAACTTGAAGTTGATAAATTACACAAGTGGAACATTAGTTGGAGTTAATGGCCAAAAGTCAAAATCAAAGGCCCCGGGATCATCGGCTTAAAATATGATGAAAGATCGGAAAGTCTTTGAAAACAAACAAATATATTATCTCTCTATATATAAAAGAGTTTGTCCTGACTGACTGACTGACTGACTGATTCGACTGACTGACTGACTGATTCTGATTGGCAATCAACGTAGAGCCTGAACGGTAAGACATAGAAAGCTGAAATTTTCACAGAAGTTTCCTTATGAGTTGAAAGTGAGCACTAAGGCGGGGTTTTGGAAAATTCCACCCTAAGGGGTGGAAAACTCCCGGAAAAGCTACTATGGGGAAAATTTTGTTTTTCATCCGATTGACTTGAAATTTGGTTTGTAAGTAAAGTAAGCGAAATAATTGAACACCTGTTTCCCAGATTTCGGAAAATCCGCCCACAAGGAAAATAGCCGGAAAATTCTTCATGGAAAAAACTATTTTTCATCCGATTGACTTCAAACTCGGTTTGTGAGGATGGTAAGCAGAATAATTAGACTTGAGATTTTCCGATGATGGAAAATCTGCCCGAAAAGTCGGGAAATTCCCGGAAAATTCCATATGGAAAAAACTATTTTTCATCCGTTTGGCTTCAAACTCGGTTTGTAAGGGTAGTAAGGGTAAGTAATTGGACATGAGATTTTCAAATGTTGGAAAATCCGCCCACAAAGAAAATACCCGGAAAATTCTATATGGAAAAAACTATTTTTGATCCGATTGACTTTAAACTCGGTTTGTAAGAATAGTATGCAAAATAATTAGACATAAGATTTTCCGATGTTGGAAAATGCGCCCGATTAAAAGTCGGGAAATTTCCGGAAAATTCCATATGGAAAAAACTTTTTTTTCATCCGTTTGGCTTCAAACTCGGTTTGTAAGGGTAGTTTTGCTAAATAATTAGGCATGTGATTTTTGTTGGTGGAAAATCCACCCACAAGGAAAATGGCCGGAAAATTCTATATGGAAAACACTATTTTTCATCCGATTGACTTCAAACTCGGTTTGTAAGGATAGTATGCAAAATAATTAGACTTGAGATTTTCCAATGTTGGAAAATCCGCACGAAAAGTCGGAAAATTCTATATGGTAAAACCTATTTTTAATCCGATTGGCTTCAAAATCGGTTTGTGAACACATTATAGAAAATAATTATACATTTGATTTCTCGGTGGTAGAATTTCTGCCCACAGGCAAGAATAATGGTGGGCGTATTTCGGTTCAGTGACAATGGCTATTTGTGAGCCGATCTGAATAAAATTTGTTCTGTAAGCTCTAAGGTCAGAATAAATGGAAACACGTGTTTTTTTATTTCGGGAAGTTCACTGCAAAGGTCGGAATATGGGTGCGGGGTGGGTTTTTAGCCGATATGTATTCAATTTGGTTTGAAAGCTCTCTGGGCCAATTAAATAGGATAAAGTTTTTAGCTTTGCGCTTACTCACCCTCAAGGTCGGATAATGGGTGACGGGGGTGGTTTTAGCGTTTGTACGCTTAACGGGCCAAGTAGGTGGAAAATAATTTTCTCATTTCTGATGGTCGGAAAATGGGGGCGGGGGTGGTATCATTACCAACGTTTTTTTCATTATTTTGGCGGCTATACTGATGGTGGCGAAGCGAAGCGCGCCGGGTTATATGCTAGTTATTCTTATATTTTGCTTACTTCCAACCATTATTTCGATTTTGTTAACTAATTTTTTTTTTTTTTGTTGGCAATGATTGATGTGCGGTTGACCTGATTACTTAGTATTCCTTTTGCCACTTCACTTATCACACTTTTTGGCAAGAGTTGGGCTAATGGCCTCTTCTTCTCTTCGTTTTCGGCTAAAGACTAATTTAATGTTGAATTTATGATTTAGAGATTCAGATGTCAAGACTTTGGTACTTGATTGATTTGTTTTATTATTTTCACGCTTCTGTTTAACATTGACAAAGTTCAGTTGGTGTTGCTGTTGCTTGTTGCCTGGGGCAAATTAATTAAGTCGCATTGGTCTAAGGCCACTTGAAGTAAAAGGAAAAGGATGTGGGTCAGGTGCCAAAACCTGCCACTGTTCTCACACACACACTGACACAGACACAAAAGCCAACAAAAGGCAACAATTCTTACCCACTAATAAAGAATAATATGACTGCCATAAAACTCAATTTATTACCAAAATGTCGACAAGCAGCAGCAGCAGCAGCAGCACACTCCGATTGCCTGTGTGTGTGTGTGTGTGTGAAAGAATTACGACTCAGATCCATAAGAGAACAGAGAAGCGGATAAGAACGACGAACGGAAGTGGCGAAACAGCAAAAGTTTATGCTGCCATTTTTGTTTGGCAATTTTCTATTTCTATTTCAATTCCAAGGCGTCTTTTTATTTGCATTTTGTGTGAGAAATGCGCCGCTACTTGGTCAATGGATACCCTGGAAGAGGTATAAGCGGCATATCAAGAAATTGACCTAGAAGTAGGCAACATAAATTTTCGAAATAGAGGAAAGAGATATTAGAAGAGGCGCAAAAGTGCAAAAACCCAGAACATTTTGAAATGCTGTGCAAAATTCTCGTTTGCCCACCGCTGGTTTAAAACTACAAAATTGTGGAGCTAAGACTTTTCAGGCCTGATTGAATAAAGTGTGAAAATTTTAAAGTAGCATAAGTATTTTTTCTTGTATTGATTATAAAATCTTATCACAATTCTCAATTTATTTTTAACATCCTATAATTGTAAAAAAATAATGTGTAAACACTAAGAAAAGAACACAATTCTTCAAAACATGGAAAGTCCCTAGCTCAATATTTGGCTTAACTTGGATCTTTCGCAGCCCGATTCTGGAAAAAACCAAAAAAAAAGATGAACAAGCTCGAGAAAGGTTTGAGTCTCTCCACTAGGAAGTCAAAACTCGCAACACCTATAGTCAACTAAACCAAACTTGAAGCAATAAAATGTCAAGACAATTCGAGACATCCCGGACAATATCAAACATATTCAACCACCGGTCATACCGGAATTACAGGCCCTAAGGGTATACCCTAGCTGTCAGAACTTTAATTGGCACGGTTTAATACGAATATGGCTCGTTTCAGTGCAACTTCGTCCAAATATTAGAGCTGCGGAGTGTCGTGTTTGGCGAAAAAATCCGTGTGAATAGGAAGATATCAAAATGGTTTTAAACGGAAGCAGACTGTGGTGGCTGGGCAAATTCACTCCTACATGCACAACATAACACGCTACCGGAAAAAGAATCCTCGAAGAAAATTTCTAAATGTTTTGTATGTTTCCAGTTTAAAAAAAAAAAAATGGTAGGATAAAAAACAAAAAAGTTTTTCTCACTAGAAATGAGTTTTGACCGACCGTTTATATGGCAGCTATAAGATATAGTCATCGATTTGCTGATAAAAATTTTTTCAGAATTGTGTGGAAGATATAAAACAAATATAAACTACGATTGGAGACGCTACGATGGAAATCAAAAATGTTTTCTCACAAAGACTTATTTTTCGACCGATCGTTCCTATGGCAGCTATATGCTATAGTGATCTGATTTTTGATACATTTTCCCAGAATTATAGCAGGAAGCATATAAAACTAATATATACCAAGATTAGTGACGCTACGATGGAAAACAAAAAAGTTGCCTAACTAGAACTAGTTCTTAGACAGATCGTTCCTATGGCGGCTATAAGATAAAGTCATCCGATCGGCCGGTTCCGACATATTAGTTGCGTTAAAGTAAAAAAGAAGACTCTGTGCAAAATTTCAGCTCGATAGCTTTAAAACGACTGAGGAGAGACTAGTTCGCGTAAGAAACAGACGAACCAGACAGACAGACAGACGGACAGACGGACAGACGGACAGACGGACAGACGGACGGACGGACAGACGGAATTGAACTTCGGCTCGTCGTACTGATCAAGAATATATATAGTTTATGTAGATGAAATGAATATTTCTATGCGTTACAAACTTCTGGGCCAAAAATTAATATACACTTTTCAAGTGTATAAAAATGTCATTAATTTATGTACGTCCAACTTAATGTTAATAACTGTATAAATTTAATACTTGACAGCTTTTTTATTGCCATGATATTTATATTAATTTCTTTATATTGTAAAATTAATTCAGTGCTGAGCTAAAAAAAAATCAAACAGGAAAATAAAAAAACATTACTACTACTAAATGAATCATTGATAAATGCCCCTAAAAGCATGCAAACTTTATTGCTTTAATAGTTATCTATTTGAACAAGTTGGTTGTGAAAGAATCATGCAAAATTTACACTGTTTTTTTTTTTATATTGTCAGAGAGGTTATAGTTATACAAAATAAATGAGTGTAAAGTAAATATGAATGAAATATGTTCCTTAATAAATTCTATTCATGGACATAGCATACTTTAAAGGGCATTTATCATGATATATTTTGTGTGTATGAACGAGGTAATAGTTTGCTACATAATGAAACTCAACTAACATTTTAGGTTTGGATTTTAGATTACCCAAAAAGAAAACACAGCCTGACACTTGATGCTTAAGGTTGTCTTCACGCTGCTCGTCAGCTTGTGTGCTGTCTAAGCGCATATGCACACAAAATTTGTGTGCTGTCTTCCCCTTCGCTATCACTCTCTTTCTCTGCCTTAGCAAAAGCTCTAAGTTAACAAGGTGCGGTGGTCACTCAAAGCTTCCACTTCATGCTTCACATATTGTCAGCCATTTCTCTAAGAGTTATAAATCAGCAGAATCTGTGGGTGCTGCACTTTGGTTCTTAATGCCTCAAAGCAAAGCAAATCAACACAGAAATAGAAATAATTCGTATTTATATTACCTCGTTTAAACACATAAAATTGATCATGATAAATGCCCATCAAACTATGCTACGCCCTTGAATATAAATATTAATGGAAACTTTTTCTTTTATATTATTAAAGCAAATAAATTTTGCATACTTTTAGGTGATACTATGTATAAATATAGTATAAGATAAACGTTATTATCATATAAATTGTTTTCTTTATAATAATTTAATTGATTTTTTATATTTTTCAGAGCTGAATATGAACATTTATCTACAGGGTTGCCCATATTCGACGGACCCATGTTTTTTTTTTAAAAAAATCAAAGAAAAAAATAAAAATTTGGCGGTTGGCAATCTTAATCATTTAATTTGTTCCAAGTAGATTTGTTTACATCAATTTTTGAATATGATATCTCTCAAATGGCCGCCTCTGGCGTTGATGGCGTATTGTGCCCTTTTTGCAGCATTTTCCATCGTTTTCGCCAACATTTCGGCCGGAATAGCGGCTATTTCTTCACGAATGTTGTCCTTGAGCTCTTCTACGGTCCTTGGCTTGTTAACGTAAACCTTTGACTTCAAATATCCCCACAAGAAGAAGTCAGGCGGCGTCAGTCCAAATCACCACTTTTCAATTTCTTCAGAAAATCGATTGTTATGCGACTTGTGTGCGGTGGAGCGCCGTCTTGTTGAAACCAGAACTGCCTCATACGCTTTCGACGAATAATTGGCATCACAAAATTGGTCATCATGTCGCGATAACGCTCCTGGTTGATGGTAACAGCATGGCCATTTTCATTTTGGAAGAAAAACGGCCCAATGACCGTTTTCGCACTAACGCCGCACCAAACTGTGACTTTTTCGTCATGAAGAGGCACTTCTTGAATCTCCTGAGGATTTTCAGTGGCGTAAATACGGCAATTTTGCTTATTTACGGTCCCATTCAATGTGAAATGGGCTTCATCGGACATGATAATTTTGTTTTCACAATTGACTTGTTCTGTTGAATGTAAATTTCAACTATTTCAGAGCGCTCGCGTGGTAAAAATCTGCTTGGACTGACGCTTCAAACGCGGTATGTCATTAAGCGATCTGACATCTCTGTCAAAAGTTATGGCGTTGCCAGATGGGTCCGTCGAATATGGGCAACCCTGTATATGAAATTCGTCAATTAAATTTCATTTTAATTTTAAAGTAGAAAGACTTTCGAATGCTTTGAAATTGTTTGCATTGGGCGCGTTCAGCAGAGACACTTGATCACTGATCAACTTAAGAAAACTAATCTTAATATTAAGCATACTTTTAGGGGGTCTTGTTAAATTGACATTTTAATATCATAGGAAAAGTAGGCTACGTAAATGAGCAAAAAATAAATCATTGATCAGGCAGCAAGTTCTTCTGCTGAACACAGCCATTTAGTATAGAATGGAATAGCGAATATTCTCCCATTATCAAAATCAACTGCACGCCTTCATACCCTTTCTTCTCGTTAGTTCTAGGGTACTTCCAACTCCTATTACTCACATTTTCCCTCGCTTTTGTTCATTTTCATCTTTGGTCTGCAATTTTATTTGCCATTTTGGTTTATTTTCTTGCCCGTCTTGTCTACAATTGGCGATTTGTTGCTTTTTTTTTTTTTTTTTTGTCCAGGTCCTGGTGCCTGGTCGGATTTGTTGGGCAGCTGTTGGGCGCATTTTACCGGCCGCTTTTGTGGCCACAATTTGGCTAGCAGACAGCAAATGCGCCTTAAATACCCCCACAGAACGTACATGCATGTCAATTGGACAGACAAAAAGCTGCTTTTGCTTTTGCCTTCCTTTTCCCCTTACCTCATAAAAGACGAAAGCAGGAAAATACGCACCGTTAAAAAACGCCTTTAATGTCACATTGTGTCCTTGTCAGTCTTCGTTTCGGGCTGGTGGCAGTGGCTTGTCAAACTTGTCGCGACATTGTGGCGTTGTCAGTGTCATTGTCGGTGCAAATTATGGCGGCCTGAATGCGTAAATGATGCTTAATTAACATTTACAGAGACCGCACCAGGCGAGGGATGCGGGCATGTCTACAATGTGAGCCTTGAGAGTGTGTGGGGCAAAGTACATACCTTCCAGACCATCAATAGACGCGCCGAAATTGCAAATTATGCGAGTTTACAGCCAAAAAATAAGCACAAGCCCAACAATAATGAGCAAAAGAAGATGGAGCTACAAACAGAACAGGAACAGAAGCTAGACAGGGGCGTCAAAGGACATTTGGGTGAAGTGAAGCGCACTGAGCAACAGGAAGAGCGACAGGCGAAAGGTAAATGACAGAGGCCATCAAGGTTAAAAAAAATAACAACAAAAAATACGGAACGGAAAGAAACGCCCGAGAAACATACACTGGGCAAAAAGAAAAGAAAACAGTGGGGTGATAGCTCTAGACTTTATTGAAAAACCTTTGAAAAATATTTATTTTTTTATTTTTTTGTTTTCCATTATTATTATTGCTGGGACATTCCACTTTCATCCACTTCAAACCATTTTCAAAAATTCGAAATAGTTTAGGAGATATTGTCATTTTAGTGGAGCAAGGTTCTTGCTTGAGGAAGCACTCAATACAACCCTAAGAGGTGTAGGTAGAAGGTAGAACCTTTGAAAAATATTTTTTTTAATTTTTTTTGTTTTGCATTATTATAATAGCTTGGACATTCCACTTTCATCCACTTCAAACCATTTTCAAAAATTCGAAATAGTTTAGGAGATATTGCCATTTTAGTGGAGCAAGGTTCTTGCTTGAGGAAGCACTCAATACAACCTTAAGAGGTGTAGGTAGAAGGTAGAACCTTTGAAAAATATTTTTTTTTCGATTTTTTTGTTTTGCTTTATTATAATAGCTTGGACATTCCACTTTCATCCACTTCAAACCATTTTCAAAAATTCGAAATAGTTTATAAGATATTGCCATTTTAATGGAGCAAGGTTCGTGCTTAAGGAAGCACTCAATCCAACCTTAACCACTCAATCACTCATCAACCTTTGAAAAATATTTTTTTTTAGATTTTTTTGTTTTGCTTCATTATAATAGCTTGGACATTCCACTTTCATCCACTTCAAACCATTTTCAAAAATTCGAAATAGTTTAGGAGATATTGCCATTTTAGTGGAGCAAGGTTCTTGCTTGAGGAAGCACTCAATACAACCCTAAGAGGTGTAGGTAGAAGGTAGAACCTTTGAAAAATATTTTTTTTTCGATTTTTTTGTTTTGCTTTATTATAATAGCTTGGACATTCCACTTTCATCCACTTCAAACCATTTTCAAAAATTCGAAATAGTTTGGGAGATATTGTCATTTTAGTGGAGCAAGGTTCTTGCTTGAGGAAGCACTCAATACAACCCTAAGAGGTGTAGGTAGAAGGTAGAACCTTTGAAAAATATTTTTTTTTCGATTTTTTTTGTTTTGCTTTATTATAATAGCTTGGACATTCCACTTTCATCCACTTCAAACCATTTTCAAAAATTCGAAATAGTTTATAAGATATTGCCATTTTAGTGGAGCAAGGTTCTTGCTTGAGGAAGCACTCAATACAACCCTAACAGGTGTAGGTAGAAGGTAGAACCTTTGAAAAATATTTTTTTTCGATTTTTTGTTTTGCATTATTAATATAGCTTGGACATTCCACTTTCATCCACTTCAACCCATTTTCAAAAATTCGAAATAGTTTATAAGATATTGCCATTTTAGTGGAGCAAGGTTCTTTCTTGAGGAAGCACTCAATACAACCCTAACAGGTGGTAGGTCATTCAACCTTTGAAAAAATATTTTTTTTTTGATTTTTTTGTTTTGCATTATTATTATAGCTTGGACATTCCACTTTCATCCACTTCAAACCATTTTCAAAAATTCGAAATAGTTTATAAGATATTGCCATTTTAGTGGAGCAAGGTTCTTGCTTGAGGAAGCACTCAATACAACCTTAAGAGGGGTCTTCCACCTTTGAAAAATATTTTTTTCTATTTTTTGTTTTGCATTCATTATAATAGCTTGGACATTCCACTTTCATCCACTTCAAACCATTTTCAAAAATTCGAAATAGTTTAGAAGATATTGTCATTTTAGTGGAGCAAGGTTCGTGCTTGAGGAAGCACTCAATCCAACCTTAACCACTCAACCACTCATCAACCTTTGAAAAATATTTTTTTTTACGATTTTTTTGTTTTGCTTCATTATAATAGCTTGGACATTCCACTTTCATCCACTTCAAACCATTTTCAAAAATTCGAAATAGTTTAGGAGATATTGTCATTTTAGTGGAGCAAGGTTCTTGCTTGAGGAAGCACTCAATACAACCTTAAGAGGTGTCTTCCACTTTTGAAAAATATTTTTTTTTCGATTTTTTTGTTTTGCTTCATTATAATAGCTTGGACATTCCACTTTCATCCACTTCAAACCATTTTCAAAAATTCGAAATAGTTTATAAGATATTGCCATTTTAGTGGAGCAAGGTTCTTGCTTGAGGAAACACTCAATACAACCTTAACCACTCTTCAACCTTTGAAAAATATTTTTTTTTCGATTTTTTTGTTTTGCTTTATTATAATAGCTTGGACATTCCACTTTCATCCACTTCAAACCATTTTCAAAAATTCGAAATAGTTTAGGAGATATTGTCATTTTAGTGGAGCAAGGTTCTTGCTTGAGGAAGCACTCAATACAACCCTAAGAGGTGTAGGTAGAAGGTAGAACCTTTGAAATTATTAATATACATTAAAAATTGATACTGAAAAGAATTTGAATTATCAAGGACGTAGCCAGCTCTCCATAAAGGTGAGGGCAAAAATTGGTTAAATATTTTTTTTAAAAAATTTATTACGTATACGTAATATTGCTTGCGATCCAAGTATTTGATCTATTACTTCTGTTACTTTAGTGGTGTTTCGAGCTTGAAGATTTCTTTCAAATCTGGAAAAAAAATTTTGCTTAGCAACAAAATAATGATTGCTTGAAGTGTCGTTCGCAAAAGGAAAGTCGTTTTTGAAATCAATAAACATTTTCATTATTAGGGTGACAAAATTCAATGCCCCAGAATCTTTGGCAACCTCTACTCGACGGAATAAACCGGCGATAGCAGCCGTAAGCGCCGATGTCGCGGCAAGTCAACAAGTTTCGGTTCGACATCGTGCTCAGCAGTTTGGCATGTCCCCCATGGCCATGTGGCGGTTGTTAAGGGTCGATTTGCGTATCTGGGCGACTATTGGTTCCAACAAGATGGCGCATTATGCCATACAGCCCGTCTAACCATGGATTTACTGCGTGGAATGTTCTCGAATCGATTGATATCGACCGCACCTAACTTTTTTCTGTGAGAATACCTGAAGGGAAAGTTTTATGCTGATAAACCAGCCACTCTCCAACAACTTAAGGCCAACATACGCCGACAAATCGCTGCCATTCAAACCGAAACACTCAAAAACGAGATGGAAAATGCCGAAAAAAGGGCTGACTTGTGTGAGGCATCTGAAGGTGATCACTTGGCCGTTGTCATCTTTAAAAAGTGAGCAAAATAATTGTAAAGGATACATTTTCAATGAAAAAAAAACATTTATTTCAAAAAATTTAATTGCTTGTCAAATTATTTTAAAAAAAAAACTTCGGATACACCCTGTATAATCCTCGAATTTAACCTAATAATTGTTTTATTTAAGCTTTACTTACATTTATCACGGCTGTTCACTTGTCTTCTTTCAATTATTTATTAAAATTTTTATTTATTTAAAAAAAAAAAACTCAAACAATTTCACGTTATTGTGTGTCACTTTTTTGTATGTAAAATATTTGCCAACTTTTGAGTGCGTCTGCTAAAGAATTAAAAAAAAAAAAACAAAATAAAAAAAGTGTAAAAATGCTTAACGTTTGTCCATTTATGTAAACTTATAGTTTAAAAACACGTTTGTCATTGTTCTGTGTGTGTGTGTGTGTGTGTTTTTTGTCGGATTGTGCCGTGTGTTGTAAATGTGTAATTTTAGGTGGACCTTAACAAAAACAAGTAAGAAAGTCGGTCAAGCCCGACTGTAATATACTCTTTACCTGTTTGTACCTGTATTGCGGTTCGATGAGTAATGATGAGTAGAATATATGTCTAAAAGGTTCGAACAACCTAACTCAAAAATTGCGGGATATTTGAGGTGTTTTTCAAATTGCGGGGGTGGCAACTCTACTATCGTTCATCTGATCGGAAAACGATGTATGGGGGCTCGATGAGTAATGATGAGTAGAATATATGCCTAGAAGCTTCGAACAACCTAACTCCAAAGTTGCGGGATATTTGAGATGTTTTTGAAATTGCGGGGGTGGCAACTCTACTATCGTTCATCGAACGATGTATGGGGTTCGAATAACGATGTATGAAGGTTTTTTGAAATTGCGGGGTGGCAACTCTACTATCGTTCATCTAATCGGAAAACGATGTAGGGGTGATAGGTAATGATGAGTAGAATATATGTCTAGAAGGTTCAAACAACCTAACTCCAAATTTGTGGAAGATATGAGGTTTTTTCAAATTATGGTGACAACTCTACTATCGTTCATCTGATCGGAAAACGATGTATGGGGGCTCGATAAGAAATTATGAGTAGAATATATGTCTAGAAGGTTCGAAAAACCTAACTCCAAAATTGTAGAAGATATACGGTTTTTTTCGATTTGCGGGGGAGGCAGGGGGCGTGGCAAAATAAAAACTAAACTTGATCTGCCTGCAAGTAAAAGAAATATATGTTCCATACACCTCAAACCTCTATCTCTTACCATCTCTGAGATCTCAGCGTTCATACGGACAGACAGACGGACAGACGGACATGTCTATATCGACTCGGCTGTTGATGCTGATCAAGAATATATATACTTTATAGGGTCGGAGATGCTTCCTTCTGGCTGTTACACACATTTGCACAAACCCAATATACTCTTTGTACCTTCGGTACAGAGTATAAAAACAGGAGATGTGTTTTGTGGAATTACTCTTTTGCAGGGCACAACATTACAAAAAGTTTCAAATGCAAAGTTATTTACAAAAGTGTGCGGATTAAGGAGTAACAAAAGCTTTACTGAGTTTTGAAAAAATTACTCATATGACAGCTGAATTTTGTGATCTATTTTGCTAAAATTTAGTACCAGTTCGTGGATCATTAAGTTCTTGGTTAGCAATCATTCATATACTAAATCTTAATCTAATAAATTTAAATGAACAACTGAACAAAAACCTTAAAATTAGAGCTCATTTCGAACTTAATCCAAACATTTAAAAAATTCCAACATTAAGCACATTTTCTCAGTGTGAACTGGAACTGAAAGAAATGGTACCATTTCGTGGTGGTATCTCGGTAATTGCTGCCCCTTCACACACACACATTTGGTGCGTACAACCCGTTTGGTTGACCTTAATTAAACCATAAACAAAAAAAAAAAAAAAACAAGTAGAGAAAACAACCATCACACGCACACTGAGATAACAGCTAATGAAAATCACTTAGCTGAATTAGCCCCAGAGATGCAGACGACCCGACACAGGCAGGTCAGCGACGACGCCAATGTCAACGTCAACTATGTGGAAAAGATGGTCCACCGTTTTTGAGCTAGCTGGAGGAGGGTTGGTGGACGGAGTTGGGATACGCTTTTAATACAATTAAAGTGCTTAAGTTAAGTGCTCCCAGACTACGCAATGGACAGCAGAGCCCAGCCAGATGCTGTAGGCTCCCCAAAATGTCAATGACGCTTAAAGATAAAAGGAACAAACACAAAGCTGGCTAAAAAAAAAAAGCAAAATATATATATATACAACGTAAAAGGATTGAAGTTTTAGTCCATGGAAGTGACTGCTGAAATCAAGTGCAGGTGTTTGTGAAAAGTGAGATGGAGAGTGGAATTATTGGAGCTAGATTAAGCATTTGTTACGCAGGATTTTAGAGAAATTTTGTACATTAAAAAGGGTTTGTGGAAGAAAAGGAACCTTCCTTCTTTCTTCACTTTCTTTCGTTTTCCACTAACTTTGCTCTACTTTTTGTACCCAATGTTCCTGTCCGTATATTCTGAATTTCCAGTTCAAACTGTTGTTACTAGAACGTGAACCTAGGCTCAAGTTGAAAAACTGGCTAAGAGGTGTTGCTTACAGAAGTCTCAAGATTCAGAATTTATGGGTCTAATCCGGGCTAATCAAAAATATTTGATTTTGTCATACATTTATTAATTTTATTTATTTTCTTACTCAAAGCATAAAATCCTTAAATCTAATAATAATAATGAAAGGATTCGTAAAATGTTGACTTAAATTTTGTTAACAAATTTTTAAACATTTTTATTGGTAAATGATTTTATGTAATGCTTGTATTATTTAAATGAAGAAAAAAAAAAGTTTGACAATATCTTATTTAATTGGCCCAACAATTTTAACAAATATCGCCAAAAATCCACCCAACACATATTCCGATCTTTGCCGGGAACTTTCCGAAAAAAAAAACACGTGTTTCCATTTATTCTGACCCTAGATTTACAAAACGAATTTTAGTCAAATTAGCCATTGTCACTGACGAAAACGCCCACCATAATTCGTGCCTGTGGGCGGAAATTCGCCACCAGAAATCAAATGTCTTATTATTTTCTTAAAACCGATTTTGAAGCCAATCGGATTAAAAAATGGTTTTTCGGGCGCATTTTCCAACATCGGAAAATCGTATGTCTAATTATTTTGATACTATCCTTACAAACCGAGTTTGATCAATCGGATCAAAATATTTTTTCATATAAATTTTCCGGGTATTTTCTTTGTGGGCGGATTTTCCAAATTTGAAAATCATGTCCAATTACTTACCCTTACAAAAACTTTGAGCCAAACGGAAAACATTGTTTCCTATCGATTTTTCGGGAATTTCCCTACTTTTCGGGCAGATTTTCCATCATCGGAAAACTCAAGTCTAACTATTCTGCTTACCATCCTCACACACCGAGTTTGAAGTCAATCGGATTAAAAAAGTTTTTCCATATGAAAGAATTTTCCGGCCATTTTCTGGGCGGATTTTCCGAATCGGGGAAACAGGTGTCAATTATTTCGTACTTTAGTTACAAACCAAATTTCAAGTCAATCGGATGAAAAACAAAATTTTCCCCATAGCTTTCAACTCATAAAAAACTTCTTGGAAAATTTCAGCTTTCCCCTTACCGTTCAGGCTCTACGTTGTTGCCAATCAGTGAATCAGTCAGGACAAACTCTTTTGTATGTAGAGAGTATAGATATCAGATATTTAAAATTTTAAACATTGATAATAAAAATTTGATACCATAAAAAAAACTCAATTTCATATGGCAGCTATATGCTATAGTCATCCGATTTTGATAAATTTTTTTAAAGATTATGTGGAAAGCATATAAAACTAATATATACCAAGATTGGGGACGCTACGATGGAAAACAAAAAGTTTTTCTCACTAGAAGTAGTTTTTTGACCGACCGTTTATATGGCAGCTATATGCTATAGTCCTCCGATTTTGATAAATTTTTTCAGAATTGTGTGGAAACATATAAAACAAATATATACTACGATTGGAGACGCTACTATGGAAATCAAAAAGTTTTTTCTCACAAAGACTTATTTTTCGACCGATCGTTCCTATTTTTATCCGATTTTGATACATTTTTCCAGAATTATGTGGAGGCATAGAAAACTAACATGTACCAAGATTAGTGACGCTACGATGGAAAACAAAAAAGTTTTTCTAACTAGAACTAGTTCTTAGACCGATCGTTCCTATGGCAGCTATATGATATAGTCATCCGATCCGGCCGGTTCCGACATATTAGTTGCGTGCAGTAAAAAGAAGATTCTGTGCAAAATTTCAGCCTGAACATATAGAGTGGGATAATAGAGTTCATTTGAATGATCTAGTTCATTAGTTAATTTTTATTTTGAACTATAGTTTAATTTTAACTTTAGTTCATTTTCTGTCTAATTATAGTTTCTTTTTTCGCTTTCTTTCTTTTGTGTAAACTGACTGTATTTTTTGGTTTTCATTACCTTCTGTTTGTCTCAGCGATATGTACATATATTTTTATTCAATTTTCTTCATTGGAGTTTTTTTCATTCTCTTTTCCTTTTGTCAAGATAAACATTTTGTTTTACGCAGATTGGAAATATGCAAATTTACAGTCCTGTTCCCATTTCCAATTTCGATCAAGGTATGCGGAATGAAAAAGGGAAGGGAAAAGGGTTCTGTTTCACGTGAAAAAAAAACAAGTGAACAATTAAGAGTAAGTGAACAAAAAGAAACAAATGATTGTTGAAATGAACAACTGAACAAAAAAGAGCACTTAAAGTAGAACCTGCTAACTTGTTTAGATAAGAGAGCAGCTCATTTTTGTTCACTTACTCACACTAAAGATTGTAATATTAAATGAGGTGTTCAATAGTTACATTTACCTACTCCGAATCGCTTGGATTTTGCAAACGGGAACACACACACACACACACACCTGATAGATTTCATTTAACTCCCTTCTAAATATTACACGCTAATAGGGGGGGCGGCCGGCATCGGCTTACAGGAAGCGGGCGTGGCCATCGTTATTGGTCTGCTTACAACACTTGCCACGACTCCGGCTCCTGCTTCTGGCATAGTGTTAATTGAAAATTAATGGCGCGATGGCAAAAACTAAATATGAAAATTTTCGCTGACTCGCGCTCCAAATGGTCGCCACCTGGCCTTGTCCAGGAGCTGCCGTCGGCTGAAGTGCTAAGCAAATTAACATTTCCATAATTAAATGTGGATGACGATGCGGGGGGGGGGGAAGCGGTAGCAGAAGACTGGCGACGTCACAGAAATTTGCAATTAATCACAATTAAAAACAGGCAGAAAGTGTGTTTTTTTTTTTGTTCTTTTTAATTTTGTATATTGTGTGGGTGAGCCCTTCCATGAAAAAAAGGTGCGTGGCTGTGGGACTGGCTGGAACAGATGCCAACAATGGCGACAAGCTTAACACTTTGGATTCTGGGCTTGCTTGTGTGTGTGTGTGTGTGTGAGGGTGAGGGTGGGTGGGTGGAAGGTTAAAATTAAAATAAATATGCACAAAGGCAGCGAATGGTGGCCAGGCATGACAGCAGAAGATGTATTTAAAGCCAAATTAAAGAGTAAGAAAATGGTTAAAAATAGTTGAAAAGGAAAATAAATTGCAAGAAAGAACTATTTAAAAGAGCATGAGAAGGGGAATATAATCAAACAAGAAGTAAAAGAGAGAACAGAATAATTACGCAGAACAGAAAATACTTGATCAAAGTCAGGGAATCAATCTGAATCGTACGTTGGTTACGGTTCTGAGCAAGAAGTAACAAAATACTTAAAGCAAATTAGAAATCAGCACAACCCAAATTCTAAATCTAACTAAATTGGTAGATACATTTTTTTTTTTTTTTAATTTTTTCCCAGTTTTTTTAAGTTCATATTTGGGAAAAAAAATTATATTTTAAATTTCGGTTTCCAAATCTATGAGAAAGCTCACATATAAAAAAATAGAAGTTTTAAATACCCTTGCAGTTTTTGAAAGGCGCTACCATTGGTAACAAAAAAGTTTTTCTCACTAGAACTAGTTTTTAGACCGATCGTTCCTATGGCAGCTATATGCTATAGTCATCCGATTTCGATAAATTTTTCCAGAATTGTGTGGAAGTATATGAAAATAATATATACCAAGATTGGAGATGCTACGATGGAAAACAAAAAAGTTTTTCCCACTAGAACTAGTTTTTAAACCGACCGTTTATATGGCAGCTATATGCTATAGTCATCCGATTTTTATAAATTTTTCCAGAATTGTGTGGAAGTATATAAAACTTAATAGATTCCACGATTGGTGATGCTACGATGGAAAACAAAAAAGTTTTTCTCACTAGAACTAGTTTTTGGACCGACCGTTTATATGGCAGCTATATGCTATAGTCATCCGATTTTGATAAATTTTTCCATAATTGTGTGGAAGCATATAAAACTTAATAGATACCACGATTGGTGATGCTACGATGGAAAACAAAAAAGTTTTCTCATTAGAACTAGTTTTTACGGTGGAGCGACCGTTTAAATGGCAGCTATATGCTATAGTCATCCGATTTTTATAAATTTTTCCAGAATTGTGTGGAAGTATATAAAATTAATATATTCCACGATTGGTGATGCTACGATGGAAAACAAAAAAGTTTTTCTCACTAGAACTAGTTTTTTTAACCGACCGTTTATAAATTTTGCAGGCATTAAAACTTATATGCTATAGATCAAAAAAGTTTTTCCGATTTTTTTACGACGTTATATTTTATCCATTTTGATAATTTCGTGTGAAGGGGTATAAAACTAATATATACCAAGTTTGGTGACGATTCAACAGAAAACAAAAAAGTTTTTCTCATTAGAACTAGTTTATGGACCGATCGTTCCTATGGCAGCTATATGATATAGTCATCCGATCCGGCCGATTCCGACAAATGTGCAGCCTATGTGTATTTAAAGACTTTTTGCAAAGTTTGGTCAAGATAGCTCTAAAACTGAGGGAGGAGATAGCATAGAAACAGACGGACGGACAGACGGACAGACGGACATGGCTATATAGACTCAGCTCGTCATGCTGATCAAGAATATATATAGTTTATGGGGTCGGAGATGCTTCCTTCTATGCGTTACAAACATCGTGACAATTTTAATATACCCTCTGCAAGGGTATAAAAACATGGGTCCGTCGAATATGGGCAACCCTGTACTTTATAGGGTCGGAGATGCTTTCTTCTGGTTGTTACATACATTTGGACAAACCCAATATACTCTTAGTACCTTCGGGACACAGTATAAAAACTAATCTTTGAAATTGCGAGCATGTGCACGAGTCGCAGCGAGCTTGTCACTCGCTGAGCATGAGTCGCAGCGAGCAATTGTAAAATGCTTTCAGCATCGCGTCTGCAGCGGCGTCTGGGTGTGTTCGTTTAGGTGTATATGTTCGTATGACAACACACAAAATCAAGTGTACAGGGTATTTCGCAGTTTATTGAGCGCAAATTTAAATTTATTTTAATTTTTTTAAAAATCGATTCAGCTGTTTCATTCGATTCACTTTCGGCGCCCATCTTTAGGTAAAAGTAATTTCTTTTTTATTGGCGTTCTGCTCAAGTCCTTCACCTGATCACTTCACCAAAAGGTTACCTGAAGTACTTGCGGCTGCTTCTGGTTGAGCATTAATATTTCCCCATGTGCGTAAAAGTGAAGCCCACTTAGCAGACTGTTTGTCTTGGCAATTGGACGCCCACTTAAAGTCCACAGAAATTGTAGCCAAGCAAAAATTTGATTGTCAAATCGACAGAAGCCAAAAGGAACACACTTAAGCACACATATCATGCCGTTACTTAGCATGTGAAAGGAAGCCCTGTGTAGTCAAGGCCAAGTTTTATCTCTGTATGAGTGTGTGTGTGTGTGTGTGGCTATAAATGTCTCCTGTGACCAAGGAAAAGTTGCCGCTTAAGTGATACAAAATGCAAATACATGGCAGACGGCGGCGCAATGATGATAGAGATGGGCACAACACGAAGCCAGCCAAAGTCACTTGACGAGCTTCCGGCTTAAGGTTATTTGCATGACCCCGGACTTTGTCTACATATCCACTCGTCGATTGTTGTCCTGGCACTGGCGCTTCCCCTGCTGGTTGTAAAAGTGGCGTCCATGTGACAAATATATGGCGGCATCTTGTCGCAGCTTAAGACGAAATGTAAACACAAACAGGGCACAGACATATGACCCTCCCCTTCCCCCAGCCCAGCCCTCGGGTAAATGTTAAATTATGCGTGACAGAAGCGGCTGCTGCTGCTGCTCTTCTTGTTACTATTGTGGCGTCTCTTGAACTATTCTTGAAAAAAAAAACACAAATTTGCCAAATCAAAAACACATCTGCATGCTGCAACGTTTAAATCACTTTGCTTGCCTTAAGACGCCAGCCTGGTCACGTCAACAAACAGGGTCCAAAAGCTATCTCAACCATAAACCAAACAATGTGACGAATGATCGTGACATCAACATAAATTCCAATCCAAAATTTAAACAAAATCGTTACAATCCCCAAACGTGGCCTTCGATAGGAGTCTAAATTGTTTAGTGTAAAAAATAGTAAAAAAAATGTTTTTCCTCTTGATTGAGGTACGTTCCAAAAATATATTAATTATGCGTCGATTGCAACATGGCTGATCAAAATCGGTTTAGTAGAACCAGGTCAAAAAACGTGGCTTCGAAAGAAACGCGTTTAAAGTTTTGACCAACGTAAAATAAACTCACTTAAGCAAAAACATTGCTCTACTAAAAAGGCTATATCTGCTAAACAGCAGCACAAATCCAAGCTTTTTTTTTTTTTTCAAGATTAATTTATCTTTAAAATGATCTTTTAAAAATATCAATTTTTTCATACTTAATATAAATAGTTTCTTAGACGTCTTCCCATAAATGTGTGCGTTGGTTGACTGCGTTGAGACGTGATTGCCATTTCTATCAATTTTTTTCTCAGTATATTTTTTTGATCCCAGCAAGTCAATTTTTTTTTTTTTTTTTTTTTTTTTTATAGAAAAGATCGTATTGATATTTTTATCATATCAAGTTAATCTTCGTCATATCGGAGTAAAATTGATATGAAAAAATGTGGAAATGACTGCCATTTCATATCAATTTTTTTCTCTGTGTATATTTTTATTTTTTTTTTTTTTTTTTTTATAGAAAAGATCGTATTGATATTTTTTATCATATCAAGTTAATCTTCGTCATATCGGAGTAAAATTGATATGAAAAAATGTGGAAATGACTGCCATTTCATATCAATTTTTTTTCTCTGTGTATATGTAACTCTACCTAAAAATCGTATGCCTTGGGTTGCGGTACAAAATGGGGCCTCTTGGACATGCCCAAACAATCTTATTTCACCCACCAAAGAGCCCTCGTCCAAGGGACTGTTAAAGGGTCCCGGAGCGAATAAAAGTTTCCCCAATTGTGCAGTACAGTTGAGTTTGTGGGGATTCAATACCTGAACTAATATAATATGGAAGGTTTTTTTTTTTTCCAAAACCAAATATTGAAAACTACTGTCAAAGTGGCAGATATCTATCTCTTACCATTTAGACTGTGCGTGGATAAGTACAACATTTGTTAAAAAAAATGTATAGATAAATCAAAAAGTCAATTGGAGGGGACTTAGGGCCGATTTCCCAACTCCTATATAGCACTATCGGTCACATAAACTAACAAATAGCAGAGTAAAATTTCGTTTTATCTGACACATAGCAGCTATGTAGAAGATAAGAAATCGGCCCTTAGTATTTACTTCAGACTCATGGTTTCTTCGGAAAATCGATCTATTTAAAAGCATTCAGTTTTCTAAGCTGTATAAAAGTGTTTCTATTCATATGAAAGTATTGTGTAGAACTATATTTATACCCTTCAGAGGGTATATTAAAATTGTCACGATGTTTGTAACGCATAGAAGGAAGCATTTCCGACCACATAAAGTATATATATTCTTGATCAGCATGACGAGCTGGTTCAATCCGTCTGTCTGTCCGTCCGTCCGTCTGTCTGTCCGTCTGTTTCTACGCTATCTCCTCCCTCACTTTTTTAAGCTATCTTGACCAAACTTTGCAAAAGTCTTCAAATACAAATACGCTGCAATTTGTCGGAATCGGCCGGATCGGATGACTATATCATATAGTTGCCATAGGAACGATCGGTCTAAAAACTAGTTCTAATTAGAAAAACTTTTTTTGTTTTCCATCGTAGCGTCACCAATCTTGGTATATATTAGTTCTATATGATTCCAGACAATTCTGGAAAAATTTATCAAAATCGGATGACTATATCATATAGCTGCCATAGGAACGATCGGTCCAAAAACTAGTTCTTGTGGGAAAAACTTTTTTGTTTTCCATCGTAGCATCACCAATCATGGTATATATTAGTTTTATATACTTTCACACAATTCTGGAAAAATTTATCAAAATCGGATGACTATAGCTTATAGCTGCCATAGGAACGATCGGTCCAAAAACTAGTTTTTGTGGGAAAAACTTTTTTGTTTTCCATCGTAGCATCACCAATCGTGGTATATATTAGTTTTAAATACTTTCACACAATTCTGGAAAAATTTATCGGAATCGGATGATTATAACATATAGCTGCCATAGGAACGATCGGTCCAAAAAAAACTTTTTTTTCCATGTCCCTTATTTTTATTTCATAATAAATTACAAACAATTATAGCGCCAACGTCGGTTAAGAACTAGTTCTAGTTAGAAAGACTTTTTTATTTTTCATCGTAGCGTCACTTACCTTGTTATATGTCAGTTTTATATGCTTCCACATAATTCTGGAAAAATTGATCAAAATCGGATCACTCTAGCTTATAGTTGCCATAGGAACGATCGGTCGAAAAATAAGTCTTTGTGAGAAAAACTTTTTTGATTTCCATCGTAGCGTCTCCAATCGTGGTATATATTTGTTTTATATGTTTCCACACAATTCTGAAAAAATTTATCAAAATCGGATGACTATAGCATATAGCTGCCATATAAACGATTGGTCAAAAAACCACTTTTAGTGAGAAAAACTTTTTTGTTTTTTATCGTAGCGTCCCCAATCTTGGTATATATTAGTTTTATATGCTTTCACACAATTCTGGAAAAATTTATCAAAATCGGATGACTATACATATAGCTCCAAGGAACGATCGGTCAATCATAGAAAATTTTTATCAGGTCACCACATAATTCTGGAAAATTTATCAAAATCGGATGACTATAGCATATAGCTCCATAGGAACGATCGGTCGAAAAATAGTCTTTGTGAAAAAACTTTTTGTTTTATCGTAGCGTCCAATCGTGTATTATTGTTTATATGTTCACAAATTCTGAAAAAATTTATCAAAATCGGATGACTATAGCATATAGCTGCCATATAAACGGTTGGTCAAAAAACTACTTTTAGTGAGAAAAACTTTTTTGTTTTTTATCGTAGCGTCCCCAATCTTGGTATATATTAGTTTTATATACTTTCACACAATTCTGGAAAAATTTATCGGAATCGGATGATTATAACATATAGCTGCCATAGGAACGATCGGTCTAAGAACTAGTTCTAGTTAGAAAGACTTTTTTATTTTTCATCATAGCGTCACTTACCTTGGTATATGTCAGTTTTATATGCTTCCACATAATTCTGAAAAAATTTATCAAAATCGGATCACTATAGCATATAGCTGCCATAGGAACGATCGGTCGAAAAATAAGTCTTTGTGAGAAAAACTTTTTTGATTTCCATCGTAGCGTCTCCAATCGTGGTATATATTTGTTTTATATGTTTCCACACAATTCCGAAAAAATTTATCAAAATCGGATGACTATAGCATATAGCTGCCATATAAACGGTCGGTCAAAAAACTACTTCTAGTGAGAAAAACTTTTTTGTTTTTATCGTAGCGTCCCCAATCTTGGTATATATTAGTTTTATATGCTTTCACATAATTTTGAAAAAATTTATCAAAATCGGATGACTATAGCATATAGCTGCCATAGGACCGATCGGTCGGAAAATGTGTTTTACTAAGAAAATTTTTTTTTTATGGTATCAAATTTTTATTATCAATGATTTAAAAATTTTAAATATCTGATATCTATATCCTATATATATTTTACCGGTTAAATCAGTTGGAGTAAAGTTTTTCAAGTGTTTTAAAACTTCGGCACAGTCGAAGTTAGCTTTGCCTTCTCGTTTTTTTTTTAAATTCTGGAGCGAATACCATAAGAGCTTTTTCAATTTGGTTTTTTGTTTTGTGTTATATATTAATTAAATAAACAAAATAAAATATAAAATTGTTGGAATTCGAGGGCTGTTCCATAAGTTATTGGCCAGCCAATTAAGGTCTCAAAAAAAAAAAAGGTGTAGAGGTGGTAGCCTTGATTCCGGGACTTGAGGTTATTCAAAATGAAAACGGTAAATGAGGTTATGATCAGAATTGACTTAATTCTGGTCCGCACCCCAATCACAATTTTCAATATTTTTTTTAATTTTTTTTTCTGTAGTTTAGTGTAACAAAAATCGTAAAAAATTGTTTTTTCTCTTGATTGAGGTGATCAAAATCAGTTGGAATAACGTGGTATTATTAAAATAAAGACAACTTTAAGTTCAAGCATCTCCCCCACCCCTTCTCTTTCGCTTGTTTATCCCTGAAATGGTATCAATGAAATGGTTTGAGCGTTTTCTGTTTCTTCCAATGGGTTCCATTGATTTTCGGCAGTCGGTTTGTCCATTCGTCCATCCATCCTTCCTTCCTGCCTGCCTGCCTGCCTGGCAGCCTTTGTTCATTTCTTTTTCTTTCTTTTGGCTCTTCAGTCAAGTCATTGAGGCTGCTGCTGTTGGATACATGGGATTCAGCCATCACTTCATTTTGGTACATACTTAGACAGCATTGTATAGGGTTGCCAGAGCAACCCATTAATGTGGCTGCTGCTGCTGCTGCTGCTTCTGCTGGCGGCGTTTTTTGACGCCTCATTCTCTGGGCTCAGGCGGCTGTGGGTTCCCTACGTCAATTCAATACGTTTAAAAGTTCATTTGCTGTTTAGCTTGGTCATTATGTGCCTAGACCCATAAACGTCTCGCCCCCATCAGCATTTTGTTTGTCCAGTGCCGGGACCCATTCTCGGAAGGGTGTATGGGAGGGGGGGGGGAGGGGGGAGGCCATTAAATGGGCACTCAATGTGTTTGTCTAACTTGCCATTTGTGATGATAATAATGTTGTATGGCCGTTACATTGATGTTACGGCCGGACGGGCATTGTGCAGGCCTATTGTTGTTGTTGTTGTTGTTGTTGGCTGTCGAAGTATTTCCAAATCGTTTGGCTGGACGTTTTGATTTCGTTATCAGTTTTTATGTTTATAAGTATTTCAGCACACACACGCCTGCCTGCCTTTATTTTGGCGCTGTTTGGTCAATTGGAAAACATTTCGTTGCAGACTTTCAGGCGCCAGTTTTTCGCTCTTGTTTGTTGGCATAATGGCGTCGTTATTATTTTGGCATTAAAAAGAATTAATACGCTTCACTTGGTTTCGGTTGTCGTCGCCAGGACTCGAGACTCTCCAAACGTAAATAGATCGTTAGGCAGAATGCCAGCACACACACACACACACACCCCTTTGCTAGTTTTCATTTCCTTCTGCTCCCTTTTTGGCTGCTTTTCACTTTGCCTTGTCACGCACTCCAAGACATGAAAAATATCAAAATGAAACCCATACACGCATCCTGTAAACATGGTCTAAGGGGCAGGGAGCAGGACAACTGCTTCTGCTTCGGTATTGCTTTCATAACATAAAATATATATTTTCTATTTGCTTTGCTCTCTCTCTCTCTCTCTCTGGCTCTGCTCGTTTGTCGCTTTGTGCTTTCATGCAATTTTCAAATGACATTGCAATAAATTGGGGCAATCAAATCATGACTTTAGCCATAACTTCAATAAGCAAAATCTATTGAGTTTTAACAAAACTCTTCTCACACAATATATATGTGCATAATTATCTTAGCTTGGCTGCTTTGAAAGAAGAAAATGCTTTGCGATCGTGTGGCAGGAACATTATTTTTAAATCCAAACACTAATATGAACTGAAAGCCAATTGAATATGGGCATTTCCACCAAAAGGTCCACCGAGACCAAAAATTTTAAAGTTTTTCAAAACCCCTTGCTTTATGATATTTTCATAGGAAAACAGTCAAATTGTACTAATATAAACTAATTTTACATTTATTTATAACCCACTTCGAGATATTCAAAAGCAAAGTCGCGCAAGCTCAACTATTCTCAGTATGATATATCGTCTGCACTTTTTGTTTTGATAATTGTTCTTTAATGTCTTTCTTTATGCATTGACTTTTGCATTCTTAAATCTTTCCAAGGATACAAAGAGTCAAATAAAAATGCAAAAGAGACTATGCGATTGGTAAATAACGTAATTTTTTGATTTGCATCATCGCATTTTTCGATGTCCCGTGCGACATTGAAAAACAACATTTGTTATCTGTGCGTCAAAAGTACATGTGGAAGGCTTATCCAATATTGAGTACAAATAGTGATTTTTAATACAATTCAAATAAAAAGAATCATGCTGAAAAATGAATATATTTGTGATCTGGGTGCTTATATAAAGTTGGTCCCGTGCGACATCGTCAGTGTGAAATTCAAAATTTTTTCTTACATGAATGATTTTTTATATCTAAATGAGCAAAAACGGCGACGAAAAAAAATTTAGAGAGCCTGCATACGGTAGAGAAAAAAGTTAAAGTACGATCCAATATTTAAAAAATTTTTGTTGTTTTTTGTTATTATGCGAAAATGAATACATTGAAATCTTTTGTTGACTTAAAAACATTTTACCTCCGCTTATTTATATATAATTTCCTTAAAAGAGTTACTGAAATAACATTATTATTATGACGGAAGAAAATGTCCCATACGACATGTCCCGTGCGAAAATGCTTAAAATTGAATTTTAAGAAATGTATAAGTTTATTTTGGGTAAAATCAAAACCGTTTTTAAGTGTCATCAATGTGCAATGTTCTTAAATTTAACACATGGAAATATTGCCTTAGGTTTCTTTAAAATCGGCTTGTCAATTGTTGGTCGCGAAAAGCACTTCTGTTTTTGTCCCGTGCGAATGCCTTGGTTTTTTGTAATTTTCTTGAAAAAAAATTAATTGCCTAAAATCAACCTTAGCACCAATTGTAGGGCCAATTAAGAGCAATAAGTTAAGCCTTTTGTCAAATCAAAAATACGTTTTATTTTTACTTTTTTTCCACTTCAAAAGTGTACGAAGGTCCAGTTCGACATAATGGAAATGCCCATATGGCATTAAATACTTTAATAAATTAATTAAACACATCTCTCTCTACTTGTAATCAGCACTTACATGCCCATGTCATAGCCTACAAATAATAATAAAATATAAAAAAAAAAACATTAATAAATCCACTTAAATAACCCAATTAGATTTATGGACGGACTAGCATTATGGTGAACCATTCATGTGAAATCTATACAGATATCAACAACAACAAAAAAAAAACAAGTAAGAAAGTCGGTCAAGCCCGACTGTAATATACTCTGTACCTGTTTGTACGAAACTAATAACTTTAAAGTGTGAGGTTTTTCAAAATCTGGGGGTGGCAATTCGACTACGTTCATTGGTGATAAACGATGTATGGGCTGATAAGTTAAAATTCTAGATAAGAAAATTCTTAACATAAACTAACTAGCGGATAGTTTCTGCGCTCAATTCATCGTTTAAAGGTCCAATTGGGAAATTACCAGTTAGCTGTTGCCTTCTCGCTCTCTCTTTCTCGTAAGTTCTACCAATCGCTGCGGTGTTGTTGTTGTCGTTGGTTTTTATTTTCTTTTACGTATAGCTCTAATATCGTTCATCTGATCGAAAAACGATGTATGGCGGGTCGATTCAAAATAAGTAGTAGAATATATGTCTAGAATGTTCGAGCTATCTATCTTGAAAATTGTGGGAGTTATTTCGTTTTTTTTAAATTTGCGGGGGAGGCAGGGGGCGTGGCAAAAATTATCTGCCTGCAAGTATAAGGAATATATGTTCCATACACCTCAAACCTCTATCTCTTACCATCTCTGAGATCTCTTCGTTCATACGGTTAGACGGACATCGACTCGGCTGTTGATGCTGATCAAGAATATATATACTTTATAGGGTCGGAGATGCCTCCTTCTGGCTGTTACATACATTTGCACAAACCCAATATACTCTGTGTACCTTCGGTACAGAGTATAAAAATACACTTTAATCTCTTCAAAATATAATCATTAATAATCCGCATACATTTCATTTTAATTTCACATTTTACTGTGGATTCTGATGATGTGGATGATAATTGTGAATTGAGTTTTTGGTTGGGCTGTCGCATCGATTTGCCAACATTCCAATTTAGTTGCATGCAAATATTTATTTAATTTCTATGCAAACTCTGACACACACACACAGACAGCCTGCACAGATATCCAATGCAGATACAGATACATAAATACAGGTGCTGTCACTGCATATCTAATACATAGTTGAAACTCCACATGCATATGTATATGTATGTATGTATATTGATATTTTCATTTTGGCATTGCTTCAGTTTGCATTTCATCTGATTCCCTACTGCTGCAACCCTTTTTGACAATTATTTGCTTTCAATTTTTCTACATAACAAAATTAAAAAACCAAAAAAAAAAATTGCACACAGCTATTAGATATGAAAATAGAATGAAAATGTATTTAACAACAAATGGAAAACCCAGAGTAAACATAAAGTACAATTCAACTTTCAGAATTAATTAAGAAATGTCAAAACATTAGGTTATCCAAACATGAGACTGAGGCAACCTTCAGAAGGGGAACCCCTTCACTACTAGGATCCTTAGATTGGGATCTCTTCTCAAGAAAGCTCCCACAAACTTCCTTGTACTCTTCACCAATCCCTATCCGTCCTAGACCCTAACATATCATATCAGCTAAATTTTTCGCCAACTCCAGTGTGACCTTCTCATGAACCAAATACCACCAATTAATAAATGGTCACTCTGCCCCTTTGTCAGCTATAAATGGTTTAAAAATATAAAAATTAAGGGTAAGCAGAAGAACAGAATGTTTGGTTTCAACAGAAATAAATATCAACATTTTTTCTTTATCAGCTGTTGGTCACACTTAGACGGGATTTACCTGATGAAGCTAACTTCATGATGTTTTCTTAGTAGGCGAGAGATTTAAATGTATTTTTTACTATTCGTTTAAAAGGTCTGAAAGATTTCCTCTAAATTCCATGCCTACTAAGAAAACTTCATGAAGTTTGCTTCATGGTGTAAATCCCGACTTAGTTACAATGCCAAATACCCAGATCACTCGACAGAGGCTAGACTGAAGAACAAACTCTACGCCACGTACCCCGTTTTTGATTTTCAATGATTTTGAATTTGTATATATCTGATATCTATATGCTATATATATAATAGAGGGATTCCTGAAAGTGATTTGCTTTTGATTTTGATTTTGTTCACAGCTGCTCCATAGAAAATGCGCAGTGTGCCCAGAAAACGTAAGGATCGTAAGGTCATACTAATAGATTTAACGAAATCAGCCAGGGACTTTTAAGTGTGACCGTATTCTTTGAAGAAAATTATGCTATCAAACTTGATGTCTGCTTTGTAAAGCTGCGAACATTCTGAAACTACATGCTCTGCTATCAAACTATTATTTAAGAGGCTGATTAAAATTGGTTTTACACTTTATTTCGGCGTTTTGTGATTTAGAACCTTTGTTTACCTTTCAGCACCAATTGTCAATCAGCTGTTCACGAAATCAAAATCAAATCAGTGCGCAAAAAAGGTCGTTCCGTCAAATGATTTTGATTTGCTCTCACGAAATCACTTTCAGGAATCCCTCTACTATATAAAGACAATAAACACAAACAAAATGGTCACAGACCCGAAAGAAATAGCCAAGACATTCTCACACTTTTGGTCCGTGCAATCCGAAGACATAAATTTCTCTGCAAACTTTCTAGCCGTCAAACAAAACACTTCTAAAATCGACCCATATTTTATGGAATCCGATATAAGTCTTCTAGAATTCTTATCAGCTTTACATCCAGAGAAATCTAACACGATTAGGCAAGACTGAAATCGGCTTCAATTTAGTTTTTTTTCGTCTTGAATTTTCAAGAAGAAATCTGCTTGAAATCGAGAAGATAAGTTTGGTGGCAAGAGAGGTGAGGCGTTCGCATTGCGGAGAGCGAAATACATGCTTGATTTCAGTATTTTCTTCTTGAATCCAAGAAAATTCTGTCTTGCAACTAGAAGGAAATGCCAGCCAAAAAAAGTTTGAACTTTTATCGATAAAAGCTCCATACAACTCTTTCATATGTGACCACGTTTGATATCGATTAACGATTAATCAAAAAACTTACCTCGGCAGAAAAATGGAATTAACTCGTGAACATTTTCGTGCAATCATTTTTCACAACTTTCGACGTGGATTATCACGACAAGAGTGCAACGATGAACTTAAATCTTTGTATGGCAATGAAGCACCATCCTATAGCACTGTGAAAAATTGCTCGCTCGAAGACGAAGGTCGTCCGAAAACAGTCGTTGTGCCAGAAAACATTGATGCCGTGCGTGAACTGATAATGCAAGATCGTCATGTGACATACCGTGAGATAGAGGCATCCTTGGGCATTTCTTACACCAGCATACATTCGATATTGCATGAACACCTGGGCGTAAAAAAGGTTTGTTCTCGTTGGATCGCTCAAAAAAAGGCTCGTGTGGATTGGTGCAAAGAAATTTTGAAAAAATATAATCGCGGTGTTTCAAAAGACGTTTATAAGATCGTCACAGGTGACAAATCATGGATCTATGCTTATGAGCCCGAAAAAAAACAGCAATCGACCGTGTGGATCTTCGAAGAAGAGCCAAATCCAACGAAAGTCGTTCGCGGGAAGAAGCACTTCAAAGCAAATGGTCGCCTGTTTCTTTGGTAAATCTGGTCATGTGGCGACTGTTCCGCTTGAGCAACGTAGGACGGTCAATTCTGAGTGGTACACCACAATTTGTTTGCCTGAAGTCTTCGAAGAAATTCGAAAAACGAACAAGAGAAGACAGATCATTGTGCACCATGACAATGCGAGCGCCTTTTGACCGCCCAAATGTCGATTTGATGGGTCATCCGCCGTACAGCCCTGACTCTGGCACCCAATGACTTCTTTTTATTCCCGCACATCAAGGGGAAAAATGTATGGTCAACGATTTTCGTCGCCAGAAGTTGCTGTTGAAGAGTTCAAAAACCATGTTTTTTAGGTGCCTCAATCGGAGTGGAAAAAGTGCTTCGACAATTGGTTTGAGCGCATGCAAAAGTGTTTAAATCTTGCTGGAGAATACTTTGAAAAACAATAAAACCATTTTTGATCATAAATATTCGCGTTTTCATTATTCGGCCAGAAATCTATATAGCAACCTATGTATACTTATCTGTAAATGAAATCATTATTACCAATATTTGTAAGGATCAGTTAGATTCAGTAGAAGTTAGTTTTGCTTTCTCTTTCTCTTTTTATACACTTGAAAAGTGTATATTAATTTTGCCCAGAAGTTTGTAACGCATAGAAATATTCATTTCCGACCCCATAAACTATATATATTCTTGATCAGGACGACGAGCCGAGTTCATTTCCGCTTGTCCGTCCGTCCGTCTGTCCGTCTGTCCGTTGCGTCTGCGTGTTTCTACGCGAACTAGTCTCTCAGTTTTAAAGCTATCGAGCTGAAATTTTGCACAGAGTCTTCTTTTTACTGCACGCAACTAATATGTCGGAACCGGCCGGATCGGATGACTATATCATATAGCTGCCATAGGAACGATCGGTCTAAGAACTAGTTCTAGTGAGAAAAACTTTTTTGTTTTCCATCGTAGCGTCACTAATCTTGGTATATGTTAGTTTTATATGCTTCCACATAATTCTGGAAAAATTTATCAAAATCGGATCACTATAGCATATAGCTGCCATAGGAACGATCGGTCGAAAAATAAGTCTTTGTGAGAAAAACTTTTTTGATTTCCATCGTAGCGTCTCCAATCGTAGTATATATTTGTTTTATATGTTTCCACACAATTCTGGAAAAATTTATCAAAATCGGATGACTATAGCATATAGCTGCCATATAAACGGACGGTCAAAAAACTACTTCTAGTGAGAAAAACTTTTTTGTTTTTTATCGTAGCGTCCCCAATCTTGGTATATATTAGTTTTATATGCTTTCACATAATTTCGAAAAAAATTATCAAAATCAGATGACTATAGCATATAGCTGCCATAGGACCGATCGGTCGGAAAATGTGTTTTACTAAGAAAATTTTTTTTTTTTGGTATTAATTTTTATTGTCAATGATTTAAAAATTTTAAATCTCTGATATCTATATCTTATATATATTTTTCCAGTTAAATCAGTTGGAGTAAAGTTTTTCAAGTGTATTAAAACTTCGGCACAGTCGAAGTTAGCTTTGCCTTCTCGTTTTTCTTTTTATTATTTTCTTTGCTATTTATACGATTTGTCAATCAATTTCAGTTGCAATTTGGTCAGAGTTGCCTGATGGCTTCTTCAAAGTGATGACATGTGGCTGGCTAGCTGGCTGCCTGGTTGTGGCACCCTTTGAGTAATGCCTAACTGAAATTGCATTTAGATTTTCGGCTTTTGTGTGTTGGAAATGTGTTTGATGATGCCCGAAATTGCCACAGAATCGTTTTAAGTCATGTGCTTAGTGCTTGCTTCTGATATTTGGCCTTTGCCACTGACTTCAAAAATCATATTTCATTTTTTGTGGTTTATGGCAGAGCGAATGAAATCCTGGCTAATATACACACACACACACACACACAGTGGGTGGCAATTATGAAATGCAAAATTTAGAACAAGCGTAAAATTTGCAATTAAATGCCAACCTAGAAGCTGGGCCACGCCCACATAAAATTAGTAGGGAGCAACAGCAACAACAACAACTACAACAAACTTCTGGCATGGATATAAATGAGGTCAGTTGCTTTTCACCATTTTGGACGTTGTGACATTTTTGGTGCATTAAAACAACAACAACAACAACAGGAAGCAGCCAGCCAGTCAACAGAGAACAAAAAGTAAAATGAAAATTGCTCCTCTGCACATTGCGTATACGCCATGTTGGTCACGATGCAATAATGCCAACGAAGGCATTAAAAACAAGTATTAAATGTAGTTCCAAGAGAGAGAGAGAGAGAGAGAGAGAGACAAAATGAAATGCCATTAAATAATATATATATGAACAATCTGATACCTCTTGCCATAATTTTCGATTTTAATAGACAAAACAATTAAATGAGGGGAACACTTATTTTTACTATACACCCACAAAAAAATCTGAAAAAGGCTCCATTTAAGAAAATAATACTCCAAAAATGGCTCCTATGCTTATAAAAAATTCCAAACAATACATGGAATTATTGTTTTAGTATACCCTTGCAGAGGGTATATTAAAATTGTCACGATGTTTGTAACGCAGTGAAGGAAGCATTTCCGACCACATAAAGTATATATATTCTTGATCAGCATGACGAGCTGAGTTCATTTCCGTCTGTCCGTCTGTCCGTCCGTCCGTCTGTCCGTCTGTTTCTATGCTATCTCCTCCCTCAGTTTTGAAGCTATCTTGACCAAACTTTGCAAAAAGTCTTTAAATACAAATACGCTGCACATTTGTCGGAATCGGCCGGATCGGATGACTATATCATATAGCTGCCATAGGAACGATCGGTCCAAAAACTAGTTCTAATGAGAAAAACTTTTTTGTTTTCCATCGTAGCGTCACCAATCGTGGTATATATTAGTTTTATATGCTTCCACACAATTCTGGAAAAATTGATCAAAATCGGATGACTATAGCATATAGCTGCCATATAAAGGGTCGGTCAAAAAACTAGTTCTAGTGAGAAAAACTTTTTTGTTTTCCATCGTAGCGTCACCAATCTTGGTATATATTAGTTTTATATGCTTTCACATAATTTTGGAAAAATTTATCAAAATCGGATGACTATATCATATAGCTGCCATAGGAACGATCGGTCAAAAAACTAGTTCTAGTGAGAAAAACTTTTTTGTTTTCCATCGTAGCGTCACCAATCTTGGTATATATTAGTTTTATATGCTTTCACATAATTTTGAAAAAATTTTATCAAAATCGGATGACTATAGCATATAGCTGCCATAGGACCGGTCGGTCGACTTTCTAAAAAACTTTTTTTTTCCATCGGCTTTGAAATAAAATTAGTGAACGTCGTCGAGTTCTAGTGAAAAAAACTTTTTTGTTTTCCATCGTAGCGTCACTGATCTTGGTGTATGTTAGTTTTATATGTTTCCACATAATTCTGGAAAAATGTATCAAAATCGGATCACTATAGCATATAGCTGCCATAGAAACGGTCGGTCAAAAAACTAGTTCTAGTGAGAAAAACTTTTTTGTTTTCCATCGTAGCTTCACCAATCATGGTTTGTATGAGTTTTATATGTTTCCACGTAATTCTGGAAAAATTGATCAAAATCGGACGACTATATCATATAGCTGCCATAGAAACGGTCGGTCAAAAAACTAGTTCTAGTGAGAAAAACTTTTTTATTTTCCATCGTAGCGTTCCCAATCTTGGTATATATTAGTTTTATATGCTTTAACATAATTTTGGTAAAATCTATCAAAATCGGATGACTATAGCATATAGCTGCCATAGGACCGATCGGTCGGAAAATGTGTTTTACTAAGAAAAGTTTTTTTTTATGGTATAAAATTTTTATTATCAATGATTTAATAATTTTTTAATGTCTGATATCTATATCCTATATATATTTTACCGGTTAAATCAGTTGGAGTAAAGTTTTTCAAGTGTATTAAAACTTCGGCACAGTCGAAGTTAGCTTGGCCTTCTCGTTATTATTATTTCTATTTCTACAATTGAGTTAGATCAGCTAAATTGAAGTTTTTGAAAGTTATTCTGCATTATTTTATAAAGGCAGCAGCAGTTCAGCAGCATTCGTCTGGGCAATTTTCTCTTCCTCTGTGGCTACATATACCTTCGTTGCTTTATATACTGCTTGGTATACCGCTTAAAAAAACCCCAACAACAACAACAACAGCCAAGGGTATAACAGGAACAACAAATGACAACAGCAAGCGAACAAACAAACAAACAAACAAACAGAACGACAAGAAAATGACAGAAGGTTTCGATTATACAACGTGGGGTGGGGGCGGTTGCGGGGGGCTGACTCGTATGGAGAGTGGTAATGGCTGATGAAGAGACTGAGCTGGGTAGGATGAGTGGTTGGTTGGCTGGTTGGTTGTTTGGTTTTTTTTTTTGGGGGATTGAGGGCGTTGCTGGTGCAGTGACACTGCGCCCGTTACGTTGACCCGCATCCATGACATGGAGGACGTGCAAAAGGATTCGCATTCACAGTCAGGGCAAAATGATAAATGGCCAGGGATATACGCAACGCGCTTACAGTTTTTTTTTTTTTTTTTTGGGATCACAGGCTCAGGCTTTGAGTGTCTCCGAGCTGAAGCTACGATTCCATTGTATGTCAGTTGGTAATTTCATTATTTAGCAGCTGCTCAACCAGATTCGCTTAATCATTTCCAAAACCTGATTTGATTTTTTGAACATATAAGCTTATGGGAAAGCCGTTGAGGGTTCTAATAAAACCTTATTCGAAAGATATTTTTACTACTTTAAATAAACCATTTATCATGCTCAAACAAAACGCAACTGTAAACTAAATTTTGAATTGTTCAAATTAGTGCGACAAATTGTTATTGTTGTTGTTGCTCTTGCATCGATTGCTTGATTGATTGATGGTCCTGCTGCCAGTTGCTGCATTTTGTAGAATTTATGGCGCACCCTGACGCAGTTGCTTGTAATTGAAATCATTTATGAAATACATTTCAGTTCTCTCAAGCATTTTTTATACTCTGTACCGAAGGTACAAAGAGTATATTGGGTTTGTGCAAATGTGTGTAACAGCCAGAAGGAAGCATCTCCGACCCTATAAAGTATATATATTCTTGATCAGCATCAACAGCCGAGTCGATATAGACATGTCCGTCTGTCCCGTCTGTCCGTATGAACGCTGAGATCTCAGAGATGGTAAGAGATAGAGGTTTGAGGTGTATGGAACATATATTTCTTTTACTTGCAGGCAGATCAAGTTTAGTTTTTTTTTTGCCACGCCCCCTGCCTCCCCCGCAAATCGAAAAAAACCGTATATCTTCTACAATTTTGGAGTTAGGTTGTTCGAACCTTCTAGACATATATTCTACTCATAATTTCTTATCGAGCCCCCATACATCGTTTTCCGATCAGATGAACGATAGTAGAGTTGTCACCATAATTTGAAAAAACCTCATATCTTCCACAAATTTGGAGTTAGGTTGTTTGAACCTTCTAGACATATATTCTACTCATCATTACCTATGGAACCCCCATACATCGTTTTCCGATTAGATGAACGATAGTAGAGTTGCCACCCCCGCAATTTCAAAAACATCTCAAATATCCCGCAACTTTGGAGTTAGGTTGTTCGAAGCTTCTAGGCATATATTCTACTCATCATTACTTATCGAGCTCCCATACATCGTTTTCCGATCAGATGAACGATAGTAGAGTTGCCACCCCCGCAATTTGAAAAACACCTCAAATATCCCGCAATTTTGGAGTTAGGTTGTTCGAACCTTCTAGACATATATTCTACTCATCATTACTTATCGAACCCCCATACATTGTTTTCCGATCAGATGAACGATAGTAGAGTTGCCACCCCCGCAATTTGAAAAACACCTCAAATATCCCGCAATTTTGGAGTTAGGTTGTTCGAACCTTCTAGGCATATATTCTACTCATCAATACTTATCGAGCTCCCATACATCGTTTTCCGATCAGATGAACGATAGTAGAGTTGCCACCCCCGCAATTTGAAAAACACCTCAAATATCCCGCAATTTTAGAGTTAGGTGTTTCGAACCATCTAGACATATATTCTACTCATCATTACTTATCGAGCCCCCATACTCGTTTTCCGTAGTAACGATAGTAGAGTTGCCACCCCCGCAATTTGAAAAACACCTCAAATATCCCGCAATTTTAGAGTTAGGTGTTTCGAACCATCTAGACATATATTCTACTCATCATTACTTATCGAACCGCAATACAGGTACAAACAGGTACAGAGTATGTTACAGTCGGGCTTGACCGACTTTCTTACTTGTTTTTTTTTTGTTTACGCACTCAAGTTGAACATTTTAATTAGACAAATCAACAGTCAGACACTTGAGAGACCTCAACCACTGTCTGAAGTTTTGGCTTTAATAACGCCACCGTACAAAAGAAATAGTGGCTGGATATGGTATGTATTTTCGATTTGTGTACAATTTGGCAGCTACATGAAAAAGGCAAGTCGCTCTCTCTCATGCTGCCCATTGGCCAACAATTTGATTGTTCCCCGTTTTTTTTTTTTTTTTTTTTTTTGTGTTGAAGCTGGGAGTGTTCCCACTTTGCATAATCACCCTCAGGCCAGCGAGCGCAATTCAATTAAAGCATTCGACTTTATTTTATAAAAAAAAAAAAAAGAAAGAAAAAGCCAAATAAAAATCAAAATTAAATTCATGACGAGAGTGGACCATCCATTTCAATGACCAGAGTTCAATTTTATTGTGCAAATTCGTTTGAATCAATTAATTTGGGAAAAACTTAATGAAATGGAATGAAGATTCGAGAGGGATATACAGTCAGGCAGAGCCACATGGGCTTCGGCTTCGGCTTCTTGTGGTTCTTAGTCAGCCTAGCTCAAAGCAAGGTCAAGGCTGATTCCAGATACATACAACAAAATATAAATGTTTTCTATAAAGTCCGAATCCAAGTAGGCTGAAAGTTGTTGAGACTGCCTGTATATTCGGTTCGGTGCTTCAGTTCAGTTTCGACTGCTGTGCCAGCAGGTCGTAATATTTTATTTCGTTATTATTTATTTATTTATTTATTTGTGCCATGGACTTCAATTGTCCCTGCATATGCATCTTTCTTCTTTATTTCAAATATTTTTAACATTCAGCCTAAGTCCTTCGTAAGTTTCCTCCTTAATCCGAGGTGCAAAGGTATTTTTTTATTTTCTTTATATCAAATATTTTTAATATTCTGAATCAAAATCAAGCAACTATATATTTTCTTGCTCTGTATCTAAAGTTTGTGTGTGTGGAGCCACAATTAAAATTGATTGGTTATATACAAACTTTGGCAGGTACAAAGTATATTAAGGGAGTCTTCTACCTTTTGAAACAATTTTTTTTTATTTTTTTGTTGTGCATTTTTATTATAGCATTTTTAATAATTTTGTGTTTTTGCCAAAGAGGAGTATATTTTACGTTGCGCGTTTTTCTCGAAACCACGTTTTTCGACCTGGTAGCCATGATTGCGCCAGTTCTATTGAACCGATTTGGATCAGCCATGTTGCAATCGACGCAGAATTGATGTAATTCTGGCTCAAACCTCAATCAAGAGGAAAAACATTTTTTTAGCCCAGAAATATATATAGCAACCCACGTATATATAAGTTTACTAGCATATAACCCGGCGCGCCATCAGTAAAGCAGCCAAAATGGTGAAAAAAAAAGTTTGGCAATGATCCCACCCCCGTCCCCCATTTTCCGAACTTCAGAAATGAGAAAATTATTTTCCAACTATTTGGTCCATTGAGCGTACAAACACTGAAACCACCCCCGGCACCCATTATCCGACCTTGAGAGTGAGTAAGCGCAAAGCTAAAAACTTTATCCTATTAAATTGGCCCAGAGAGCTTTCAAACCAAATTTAAGACATATCGGCTAAATATCCACCCCCGCACCCATATTCCGACCTTTGCAGTGAACTTCCCGAAATAAAAAAACACGTGTTTCCATTTATTCTGACCCTAAGGGCTTACAAAACGAATTTTATTCAGATACGAATCATATTCGAATACGCCCACCATTATTCCTGCCTGTGGGCGGTAAATCCACCACCAAGAAATCAAATGTCTAATTACTTTCTATAATGTGTTCACAAACCGATTTTGAAGCCAATCGGATTAAAAATAGGTTTAACCATATAGAATTTTCCTGGACCCATTTTCGGGCGGATTTTCCATTATTTGAAAATCTTATTATGTTCCCGTTTGAGCGGAGGAAAATCTTATGTCTAATTATTTTGCATACTATCCTTACAAACCGATTTTGAAGCCAATCGGATGAAAAAATAGTTTTTCCATATGGAATTTTCCGGGAATTTCCCGTTTTCATGTAGATTTTTTCCAACATTTGAAAATCTCATGTCCAATTATTTTGCATACTATCCTTACAAACCGAGTTTGAAGCCAATCAGATGAAAAATATGTTTTTCCATATGGAATTTTCCGGGAATTTCCCGACTTTTCGGGCGGATTTTCCATATCTGAAAAGCTATGCCAATTATTTTACCATCCCCACAAACCGATTTTGAAGCCAATCGGATGAAAAATAGTTTTTCCATATAGAATTTTCCGGCCATTTTCCTTGTGGGGATTTTCCAATCGAAAAATCTCATGTCTAATTATTTTGCATACTTTTGAAAACCGAGTTTGAAGATAATCGGATGAAAAATAGTTTTTTCCATATGGAATTTTCCGGGAATTTCCCGACTTTTCGGGCGGATTTTCCATTATTTGAAAATCTCATGCCCAATTACTTTGCATACTATCCTTACAAACCGATTTTGAAGCCAATCGAACGGAAAATAGTTTTTTCCATATAGAATTTTCCGGGATTTTCCCGACTTTTCGGAAGGATTTTCAAACATCAGAAAATCTCATGTCTAAATATTTTACATACTATCCCTACAAACCGAGTTTGAAGTCAATCGGATTAAAAATAGTTTTTCATATAAAATTTTCCGGGTATTTTCTTTGTGGGCGGATTTTCCAACATTTGAAAATCTCATGTCCAATTACTTAGCATACTATCCTTACAAACCGAGTTTAAAGTCAATCAGATGAAAAATAGTTTTTTCCATATGGAATTTTCCGGGAATTTCCCGACTTTTCGGGCGGATTTTCCGACTAACTATTCTGCTTACCATACCCACAAACCGAGTTTGAAGTCAATCGGATGAAAAATAGTTTTTTCCATGAAGAATTTTCCGGCCATTTTCCTTGTGGGCGGGTTTTTTCCGAAATCTGGGAAACAGGTGTCCAATTATTTCGCTTATTTTACTTACAAACCAAATTTCAAGTCAATCGGATGAAAAACAAAATTTTTCCCATAGTAGCTTTTCCGGGAGTTTTCCACCTCTTAGGGGTGGAATTTTCCAAAACCCCGCCTTAGTGCTCACTTTCAACTCATAAGGAAACTTCTGTGAAAATTTCAGCTTTCTATCAATCAGTGAATCAGTCAGTCAGTGAGGACAAACTCTTTTGTATGTAGAGAGATGTGAGAAATCAGCCCTAAATCTCTAAAAAGAAATTAGCCACAGTAGAGGAAACATTGGCAGTGTTCAGCAGAAGAACATGCTGCCTGATCAATGTGATATATTTCTTGATAATTTACGTAGCCTACTTTTCCGCTTGTGTTTTAGACAGGGACCGTAACTGTTATAACTTTTTGGATAAAAATTTTGAAATAACAATTATTTTCTAATTTTTAAATAAAAATTTAAAAAATAATCGTTATTCTATGATTTTTAAAAAAATTTTGTTTTAACAGTTAAATGGTAATTTTTAAATAAAAATTTTTGAATAACAGTTAAAACTAATTTTTATTATAAAAATTTAAATTAATTTTATTTTGTAATTTTTTATAATAAAAATTACTTTTTAATTGTTATGAAAAAATTTTTATTATAAAAATTTTTATAAAAATTACTAATCTAGTAGGTTTAGGTAAATCTTGTTTCCTTCTATCAAAGACAATCTATGATTTACAAACGCCTACTAGATAAGTAATTTTTATAAAAAATTATTATAATAAAAATTTTTTCATAAAAATTAAAAAGTAATTTTTATTATAAAAATTACAAAATAAAATTAATTTAAATTTTTATAATAAAAATTAGTTTTAACTGTTATTCAAAAATTTTTATATAAAAATTACTATTTAACAGTTAAAACAAAATTTTTATTTAAAAATTATAATATAACAATTTCAAAATTTTTTTTGTGATAAAAATTGCAAATAAAAATTTATCCCATTTAATGACTCGCCATTCAAAATTATGAAGATTCGTGTATTCCATTTTATCAGGGGATCCATATTTCGTGGTAATTTTTTTCACTTCCATAACTGTTATTTTCGGTCCCTGGTTTTAGATGATATTTACAAATTTCAATTTAACAAGATACCCTAAAAGTATGCTAAATAATACAAGTAGTTTTAGGTGTCTCTGCTGAACGCACCCCCAAAGTTTCCAAAATGAAATAGTGTTGCCCATTGAGTGTCATTTGGCTGACCACCACACAGTGTATGCCATAAATAATGTTCAGGCTACGTAATTTGCATGCAAGCTTTGCTTTTAATTAATGGCCCCCATCCCGGCAGCTCAGGCATTGATGATTGTTTGGCCAAAAAATGATTGAGTTCACTGCATTTTGTGGGGTGAGGAGGAGGGGATGGCCAAATGTCAATTTCAATTTCTAACTGTCCCTCTTCTATATTGCTACTCGAAATGTAATGTTATGGCCATCCACCCCTGCGGTCAACACATTTAGCTGTCTGTGCGACAGTTAATTTGATTTTAATTATAAAAGAGAAGGACGCGTCCTGAACATATCCTGGTCGGTCGTTCGCTTCGTTTCCCTGTTTGCGGTTAATCAACTGTCCATGGCATAAATATTTTGATTGCCACATAGCGCCACAGAAGCGACAGAGAAATACCCTTTTTTTTTTTTTTTTGCCTAAATGAGGCGCCGCAAAAATGACAATTAAAAATAATTTGAAATGCAGACGCCCAGCGGAGCCAGCAGGCAGCCGAGCTATGAGCATTTCATTAAAATTTCAAGTCGACTCAACTTTCGAGCACTCACACTCACACACAGCACGCAGGACCATGAGGCTTTGCCACTTGACAACAGTGAAGAGCCCCAAAGCCACGCCCTCAACTCGCCTCAGCCGGCAAGAGCAATTTAAAATTAGTGAAAAGTTAAAGCACCCTCCCAAAAAATAAAAAAAAAAAAGGAACAAGAAACATGAGCTGCACTGCAATTAAGTGGCAGAGAAGAGGTTGAGTATACGACCAGGGCATACCCTCCAGCTCCTGACAGCTCTATATATATAGGAAAAGGAAAAGCGAGCTGCTGGAAATAGTGACTCAAAGTCGAACCCCAGCATGAACTTTTTTGACTTGGTGTTTGGTCACCTGTGGCTCCCAAAATTAAACTCTAATCAAGAGCTCCTGTCGTCTAGGTAACAGTGAAGGAATGTAGCTGATTTCCATGTAGCCCCTGACAATTCCACTTCAGAAATTGAGTAAAGGGCAAGCCATTTGTTACACTGAAGTAAAAGTATCTCAGAGTAGAGAGATTTGTACACAATAAATCCAAAAGCTGAAAAATATAAATTTAATCACAACCGAAAAGCTTAAGGAAAACATTTTAATTAAAATATAATTTAATTTAAAATTTAAGCAAAACAAGTAAAAGCGCTGCATCTCCCCCACAAATCAATTCGATCAGGGCTTCTGTGTTTTTTTGTTCAATCTTATTAAGATGTAATGCATATCAAAAAGAACCGATGAAATCCCAAAACCATAACCAAAACCGATATTTTGCATTTTTTGAAAAACCGGTATTCGGGAACCGTTATTTCTAGAAATCTAAATATAAAATAAACATTGTACCTTGTATATACTTATACTTAAATCTGGGTTTCCTCAGCGTAAAACGCTTACAAAATTCAGAAAATGTACTGAAGGTGTTTTTTGAGTGTTTTTTTTTTTTAAATTCTGGAGAGATTACCCTAAGGGCTTTTTCAATTTGGTTTTTGTTTTGTGTTATTTATTAATTAAATAATCAAAATAAAATAAAAAATTGTTGGAATTCGAGGGCAGTTCAACAAGTTATCAGCCTGCCAAAAAAAAAGGTGTAGAGTTGGTAGCCATGATTCCGGGACTCCAGGTAATCGGAAATGAAAACGCTAAATGAGGTTATGATCAGAATTGATGTTATTCTGGCCCGTAGCTCAACCATATTTTTCAATATTTTTTTTTAAAGTTTTTTTTTTTCGATTTTTCACGATTTTTTTTGTAGTCTAGTGTACAAAAAACAGTAAAAAAATATTTTTCCTCTTGAGTGAGGTACGGGCCAGAATTACATCAATTCTGCGTCGATTACAACTTGGCTGATCAAAATCGGTTAAGTAGAACTGGCACAATCATGGCTACAAGTTGGTAAGAGAAAAACGCGCTTAAAGTGTTGAGCAACGTAAAATGTACTCACTTAAGCAAGAACATTGCTCCACTCTAAAGGCTATATCTCCTAAACTATTGCGAATATTTGAAAATGGTTTAAAGGAGATGAAAGGGGAATGTCCAATATAATAATAATAATGCAAAAAAAAAATCTAAAAAAATATTTTTCAAGGTTCTCTAAAAAAAAAATATCTTATCAAAGGTTGATGGAGTGATTGAGTGGTATTAAGGTTAGGATTGAGTGCTTCCTCAAGCACGAACCTTGCTCCATTAAAATGGCAATATCTTATAAACTATTTCGAATTTTTGAAAATGGTTTGAAGTGGATGAAAGTGAAATGTCCAAGCTATTATAATAAAGCAAAACAAAAAAATCGAAAAAAAAATATTTTTCAAAGGTTCTACCTTCTACCTACACCTCTTAGGGTTGTATTGAGAGCTTCCTCAAGCAAGAACCTTGCTCCACTAAAATGGCAATATCTTATAAACTATTTCGAATTTTTGAAAATGGTTTGAAGTGGATGAAAGTGGAATGTTCAAGCAATAATAATAATGGAAAAAAAAAAAAAAATATATATATTTTTCAAAGGTGGAAGACCCCTCTTAAGGTTGTATTGAGTGCTTCCTCAAGCAAGAACCTTGCTCCACTAAAATGGCAATATCTTATAAACTATTTCGAATTTTTGAAAATGGTTTGAAGTGGATGAAAGTGGAATGTCCAAGCTATTATAATAAAGCAAAACAAAAAAATCGAAAAAAATATATTTTTCAAAGGTTCTACCTTCTACTTTAGGGTGTTTGAGAGTCAAGCAGAACCTAAAAAGGCATATCTTATAATATTTCGAATTTTTTGAAAATGGTTTGAAGTGGATGAAAGTGAATGTCAAGCTATAAAATAATAAAAAATTTTTTCAAAGGTTAAAATATAAGTTAAATTTAAAAAATTTTTGGTTTTGAAGTGGATGAGTGGAAGTAAGTTTAAAAATTTTTTATTTTTTTTTTTAAATTTTTTAAAAAAAAAAAAATGTTACACAAAAAATTAAAAAAAATCGATTTTTATTTTTTACAAAAAATGAAAGATATATGTTCATGGAACATGTGTACAAAAGAATTTTTCGATACGATCAATATTTATTAAATTAGATCATCTTTAACGCAGCTAAGTCACGCGTGCTGAGTTACTTTCTGAAACCTTTAAATGCTTTTTATACGAAACCATTAGGTCCGTTCCGGTTTTCACTAAAGTGATACATAATTACTTTTCTAATAACCGATCAAGCTAACCGGTATCAAATTTTTTAATTACTTTAAGTAAGACAAACTCGACTTCAAATGCCTCAAAATGATTTACTCAATCAATTTTTCATAACAACTCATGTACCACATACGAATTCGACCAATTTGGTCGAAAGTGAAAACCGGAACATCCGAATTTCAAGCACAACTCTTGATCTATTGTTCCAATTTGGATGTGGAATCAGGGCTCTGGTACTGGTACACTATTTTCCCACACTATTTTATATAAAATAATAATAATAAAATACTTTAATATTCTTGTGCAAGAATTCCTCTTTTGATTCTGTTTTTTGTTCGTAAAAAGCTTCGCTCGTATCGTGTGTTCCACGATACACACTCTTTTTTTCATCATGTCACAAATAATTCCCAAACTTAGGGCAGAACCCTATATAAAGTTTCTAGAACTGCATATTTGATATTCAATAAAATATCTAAAATTATTTATTTCAATTTTATTATTTATTTATGCGCAAATTGAACAATTTCTTAACTGGCTACACAAATTTTAAACTTAAAATATTATTATAACAATTTAAATTCTAGAAGAGGAAAAATACTCAATTTACTCAACACTTACCCATGCAATGCCTTAGCTCTCTCAATCTGTTTTTCAATTAAAGGTAAAACATTTGTAATTCATCTGGTCACCTTTATAACGTTACATGCATTAACATAAAGTAAATATAATAAATAAATGTTGAGAAATCATACTCTAAAATATTTAAATAATCGAATGATTCATTTAAGAGTTTAGCGCAATTATTTAAAAAATTTTTTGTTTGGATTGTTTCAAGCACCTCCTGGCTTAGCTTTGCCAATCACCTTTCCATGCCCAAAATTGTTTCTGTTGTTGAGCAAAGCCAAAGTTTATGAACTCAAGCCTTCAAATCTCTTTGTATCAAAGTAAAACTTTGTTTTTTTTTTTGAGTGTTGTTTAGTTTTGATAAGCATCAAAATCTTTGGCATTCCTGGGTCATTTGTTGCCTCAGCTGAAATTCAAAACGTTTAACTCTAAACTGCAGCAATTTTCCAAGGCCAGCTGAACCCATACCAGCACATAAGGAGCTTACACACACCCACACACACATAGCAGGCGGTTTTTATGCTGCGCGTTTCACGTTCTGTTTATGGGCAACGCCTGTCCCCACAGTTTTATGGGTGTTTAAGCGAAACGCTTGTGTGCTTAAGTGGGCTGTTAAGGGCTTGTTAATTTTATTGATGGTCCAAAAGTCGATCGAACCAAGTGACAGGACATGTTCCCAAAATAAAAAACGCAATTTGCTTGTAATTCTTAATATTGAATTTTTCATTTTTATTTTGTAGTTTGCGTTGCCTTTATCAATTTATGATGCTTTTCAAATACATACATACACACACATACATTTTTTCATAACTTAAGTTAAATAACAATCACATTTACTTACTCCAAAAAAAAAAAAAAAATACCAAAGAAATTGTCAATAAAACAATTGTAAACAACAAAACTTTATCGTTCATACATACATACTCGTGTACATATGTAAGTAAGTAGTTATAAGTACTTTTCTTTTTCTTTTGTTTTTTTTTTTTTTGGGTATTGCATAGAGTTATAATAATAATCATAATAATTCTCTACTTACACATAACGCGCCACTTCGAGTGCACGTCAAGTTGTTTAATAATTTTATTTAAGAGAGTTTTATTATTTTTTGTGTTTGAAAAAAAAAAACTATTTGCTAAATGCTAGTTTAGTTTAAAAGATTATATTTATGTGTATGTTCCTCAGCTTAATGTTTAATACTTTTTTTTTCATATATTTTGTATAAATTGTAAATTGTAAATTGTGTTGTGTTTGTATGCAAAAAATTTCGGCACATTTGATTTTGTTGTCAGGGAGAAACATAACGAACTGAAACAATTTGGCTACAATTCTGTGTGTGTGGCAATTGTTGATGGAAATTTCATTAATTATGCATTCTTGCATATCAATTTGTGTGGTTGTTCTTTTTTCCTGCTTATTTGGTAGTTCGTAGTTTTGGTATTTGTTTTGTAGTTATTATATAGACATTGAAATACTCGTTGGCTTTGTTTTGGCCTTCCGCAAATAGACAAACAATTAATTATGATTTCGTTTTTATATTAATCGCATTTAGTTTGTTAGTATTTGTAAGTATTATTTGTTATATATTTGCTTTGTTTTGTTTTTGTTTTTTTTTTTTTCGGAAAATCAACAAACAGTTAAGTGGAAAAATTTATGTTATGTTATGTGCTTACGTATATGCCTAGAGAACTATTACATACTTCATTTTTTTTGTTTGTTTGGGAACTGATCGATCTCTTCGAGATTTCTTAGTCGAAAAAAAAAAAATATGTACTAAAACTATGCCTTCTAAATGTGCCAAAGACTGGTCTTCATTTTCGGAGAAGTCACATTTTATCAGTTTATTTAGGATTCTGGCCTAGGTCAATTCTAGCCATTTAAGGACCAATTGGCCTTTTCCCAAAAAAAGTTTGGACTTTTATCGATAAAAGCTCCATACAACTCTTTCATGTGTGACCACGTTTGATATCGATTAACGATTAATCAAAAACTAACCTCGGCAGAAAAATGAAATTAACTCGTGAACATTTTCGTGCAATCATTTTTCACAACTTTCGACGTGGATTATCACGACAAGAGTGCAACGATGAACTTAAATCTTTGTATGGCAATGAAGCACCATCCAATAGCACTGTGAAAAATTGGCTCGCTCGAAGACGAAGGTCGTGAAGATCGTCCAAAAACAGTCGTTGTGCCAGAAAACATTGATGCCCTGCGTGAACTGATAATGCAAGATCGTCATGTGACATACCGTGAGATAGAGGCATCCTTGGGCATTTCTTCCACCAGCATACATTCGATATTGCATGAACACCTGGGCGTAAAAAAGGTTTGTTCTCGTGACAATCGCTCAAAAAAAGGCTCGTGTGGATTAGTGCAAAGAAATTTTCAAAAAATATAATCGCGGTGTTTCAAAAGACGTTTATAAGATCGTCACAGGTGACAAATCATGGATCTATGCTTATGAGCCCGAAACAAAACAGCAATCGACCGTGTGGGTCTTCAAAGACGAGCAAAATCCAACGAAAGTCGTTCGTGGATGAAGCACTTCGAAGCAAATGGTCGCCTGTTTCTTCGGTAAAACTAATCATGTGGCGACTATTTCGCTTGAGCAACGTAGGACGGTCAATTCTGAGTGGTACACCACAATTTGTTTGCCTGAAGTCTTCGGAGAAATTCGAAAAACGAACAAGAGAAGACAGATCATTGTGCACCATGACAATGCGAGCTTTCTCACTTATCAGCTCACACCAGCGCCTTTTTGACCGCCCAAAACGTCGAATTGATGGGTCATCCGCCGTACAGCCCTGACTTCTTCTTCAAGGGAAAATGCGTGGTCAACGATTTTCGTTGCCAGAAGATGCTGTTGAAGAGTTCAAAAACCATGTTTTGGAGGTTTCTCAATCGGAGTGCTTCGACCATTGGATTGAGCGCGTGCAAAAGTGTATTAATCTTGCTGGAGAATACTTTGAAAAACAATTAAAACATTTTTGATCATAAATATTCGCGTTTTCGTTATTAGGCCAGAAATATATATAGCATTCTACGTAAACCGTAGTCTTATAGTATGGGTTCAAATCTATTCAAATCGCTAAAGATCTTTAAATTTTTATCGGAACCATTATTCAGAAATATTTGTCAGCTTTATGAGAAATGGCCCTAAGACGAGTTTCTCTGGGCGACATAAGAATAGAGAAATCCTTAATACTTGGTGGACTTTTTCGGAGTGTAGGGATACCACTGGAAGCGTTCAGCAAAATTGTTCGTCCAAAAATCAAAAATATATGCACGTACAAGTATACCGGTATACCGTAATAAAAGTCCGAGTACCTTATCGAAACCGAAAACCGAAATAAACTGAAAACCGAAATAGAACCTTTAACCAAAATTCTTATTTTGTAACGCACCGGAACCGATATTCGTTTCGGTATTAATCCCTGACTTGAACATACCAGAATTTAACCCTTGCAGAGGGTATATTAAAATTGTCACGATGTTTGTAACGCATAGAAGGAAGCATCTCCGACCCCATAAACTATATATTCTTGATCAGCATGACGAGCTGAGTCTATATAGCCATGTCCGTCTGTCCGTCCGTCTGTTTCTATGCTATCTCCTCCCTCAGTTTTGAAGCTATCTTGACCAAACTTTGCAAAAAGTCTTTAAATACACAGAGGCTGCACATTTGTCGGAATCGGCCGGATCGGATGACTATATCATATAGCTGCCATAGGCGATCGTGTCATTTTTGTGATAAGCTCAAAAACTTTTGTTCTAGACGTCTTGTTTAGTTTTTACCCCTTCCAAATCTGGAAAAATTTATCAAACGGTGACTATCATGCTCCATATAAACGGTCTCCTGTGTAGTGAGAAAAACTTTTTGTTTTCCTATTACTGGTATATTTTTCCTCACAATCGGTGGTGGTCCCGGTTTTTTTGAACGTCACCAACTTGGTATATATTAGTTTTTACCCCTTCTAATTCTGGAAAAATTGATCAAAATCGGATGACTATGCTATGCTGCCTATAAACGGTCTGTCAAAAACTCGTTCTAGTGAGAAAAACTTTTTTGTTTTCTATTGAATCGTCACCAAACTTGGTATATATTAGTTTTATACCCCTTCACACAATTCTGGAAAAATTTATCAAAATCGGATGACTATAGCATATAGCTGCCATATAAACGGTCGGTCAAAAAACTAGTTGTAGTGAGAAAAACTTTTTGTTATCAATGGTAGCGACTTTCAAAATTTGCAAGGGGATTTAAATTATTTATTCTATTTTTTTTTTAATTAAAATTTATAAGTAATATTTCTTCAAGCAATTTTTGGTCTATGCTACTTTATTTTTATCAGTAAAATACTTTTTGTTGAACCGAACCGAAAGTATTGGTTCGAAACAGGTTCAGATATTTTTTTCACAAGAGGTTCGGTCCAAGGTTCGGTTCACAGTAAATGAAAGGTCGGAATTCCGGGTTCGAACCGGTTTGGTTCAAAACCGGCTTGCAGCCCTGGTGAGAACCATAAAATAGAGCTTACAGTTAGATCGACTAATTTATCGGACCTGTTTTCATTTTCGATTTCGATTAAAATATGCGGAATCGAAATTGGTAAATTGGTTCCCTATTCCATAAAATTCCGCTTCTTGATGGCAATTAGTTTGAACCGAATTGTCTAATCCTTACTTGGGAATTCCGATCGATCGGATTTGGAAACGAGAACAGGCCTGTATAAGTTTTTCAGCCATAATTTTCCAACTGATTTGAACCTACCGACTAATTGTCAGAGCAAATGGCGGGGCAAATAGAAAGAGAAATATTGTTAGCCCTTTTTTTGAACAAAGGAAGGATTTTCCAAAAAAATGGAGCAAAACAAGTCTCAAACAAAGCCTCCCTTTCAGAGCTGTAAAAGATTTAAATCATTTTTGATTTTAAATCTTAATGATTTATTTGCATCTTGATTAATTCAATTGAGTTTTAAATCATCAAGATTTAAATCTGATTCAATCATGAAAGATTGCATAAAGTTGATTTATAATTCATATTAAAGCAATCTGATTGTAAGTATTTTTTTTGATTTAAATCATTAAAGATTTAAATCATTTAAGATTTATTCATTTGATTTAAATCAAACTTTTGAAATATTTGTGATTTATTTTTTTTACAGATTTAAATCGTTTTGTGATTTAAATCATTAAAGATTTAAATCATTTTGAGATTTAAATCAGTAAAGATTTAAATCATTTTGAGTTTTAAATCATTCGAGATTTCAATATTTTGATTAAAATCATTAAAGATTTCAAATTTTTCATTTAAATCATTAAAGAATGCAATATTTTCATTTAAATCAAATGATTTAAGACTTTAAGATTTAAATCTTGAAGATTTAAATCTTCAATGATTTAAATCAAATAATTTAAATCTTCAAAGATTTAAATCAAATGAATTAAATCAAAATATTTACAATCTGATTGCTCCAAAATGATTTTTAAATCTCCTTAAAGCAATCTTCAATGATTGAATCAGATTTAAATCTTGATGATTTAAAGCTGAAATGAATGAATTCTTTATTTTTCAAATCAAGTTGAGATTGAATCGTGAATCAATCTCGAAATGATTGATTCATTTACAGCCCTGCTCCCTTTAGAGGGTAGAGAGCTTTACTTTTCTTACTGTTTAGACTGTGCGTAGCTGGCCAATCAGTCAGTCAGTCAGATATATCCAGGTGTCCCAAAAACGACCCTTATTGTATGCGTATTGGTTAGATTGAAAAAAAAAACACAATTTGTGACTTCTCCGAAATTGAAAATCTAGAATTTTGGATGTCGAAATTTTTTTTTTGCATTTTCTTTGAAATCTTTTTTGCTTACCCTAGGAGCTTCTTAACTGCCATTGACATCAACGGCCCTGGCATGAATGCCATTGGTGAGTCCACCATTCCCTGGGCCAAACATGCTGACACTCGATGGTGGTGGCGGTGAAGCGGGCGGTGAGGCGGGCGGCGTTAGGGTGGCCAAATCCTCATCTGGTGGTGGGAGTGTCGAGGGTGGTGGGGCAACCACCTTGTTGCTGATGTTGCCATTGCTGATGATGGTTGCCGCATCCGTTTCCAATTCCATAGCTGCCGCCTGCCCATTATTGCCATTGGCATCGGTTGGTTGCGGTGGTGGCGGCGGCGGCGGCAAGGAATCCAATTGATTCGATTCGATGAGCGTGAAATCGTTGAGCTCTTTGATTTCCTCAGTGGATGGTGGAGCCGGCAGACTCATGAGGCTATCATAGGTGTTCTCCGGCTCGGGTTCTGGTTCTGGCTGGGGTTCCTGCTCCGGCTCCTTTTCAGTTTCCTCACCCTGCTCCTCCATGCCATTCTCACAACTCTGACTCACCTCAATGGGCTGAGCTGTGGGCGAACTGGTCACATAACCTGGCTGTTCAATTACATACAGTTCCTGGTTGCCATACGAGTAACGTTTATTTGAATCCCCCGAGGAAGTGGAACTGAGATCAGATTGCGATAAACCCGTTTGAGCTGGTGGGGGTGAAGTGTGCTCCTCCTCTTCAGGCAACTGCTGTTCCTCCTCCTCAATCAAGTGGGGCAAAGCGGTTTTTACGGCTGCTCCTGCTGCTGCTGGTGGTGGTATTTGTGGATTGGCAAAATCACTGGGCGGTGCATGGATTTGTACCTGTTCATGGCTAGGAGGCAAAGTTTGTTCATCCAGAACATGCAAACCATTTGCTTGTTTCGTATCGAAGGGCAATTCCGTGGTCTCCACGCCCGGACTATCGGGCATCAGCTGTTTGGCATCAATGCCGCGTGCCACCTCCACCACAAAGACGCCATCCTTGTCCGTGTGCATTTTCGTTTCCCGTGCATTACGTGAAATGTCCTGAAGGAAAAGGCAGAAAACAGAGTTGAGTTTAGCTACAGCCAAGGAGACGAATCGAGTGACTGTCATGCGGAAAGTGTTGAAAATTGCATTTGCATACGCTTCAGGCACATTTACACCTCACACACAAACACACACACAAGGGTTGAAAGGAATCACACACACAAATCCGGGCCTAAGATATGACAGTTGACACATGGGCAGGACATTTTGCAGTACCAAGGAGTTTAGGCAGGCAATAATAACAACAACAACAAAAACTAAGTAAGTCAGGGACCGTAAATAACGATTATTTTTTTTTTTTTCATCAAAAAAATCATTCGCTCATAATCACTCTATGAGAGTGGAAAATATACCAATCAAATCCCAGATGGCATATCTGTCCATTTGCACCATGATTTACAAATTTCTGAATTTTTTGATAACTCTCAAAAATAACGATTAATTTTTAACATTTTTTTAAAACTCAAGAAATAACGATTAATTTTTGTTCATCAAAATAAAAATCACAAATAAGAGTTATTTACGGATTTTAAAATAAAACTCAAGAAATACCGATTATTAATGAATTCAAAAAATAAAAATCTTAAATAAGAGTTATTGAAAGGATTTTTAAATATAACACATGAAATAACTATTATTTTTTGAAGCATTAAAATAAAAAATATGAAATAAGAGTTATTCTATGATTTTTAAATTAAACTTACAAAAAACTGATTATTTTTTTGGGTTAAAAAATATAAATCTAATATAAGAGTTATTTAATGATTTTTAAAAAAAATCTAAAAAAATAACGATTATTTTTTGAACAAAAAAATAAAAATCTAAAATAAAAATTATTATATGATTTTTATTTTTTTCCTCAAAATAAAAATCAAAATCAAATAACAGCTTTTTTAGAAGATGTATGTGGCCATGATTGCATATGGGTATAAACTGAAGGTACAGCAACCACAAGCCAATTTAAAAAAAAAAAAAATTGGTCGTAATGATAATTATACACTTGCAAAGTGTATATTAATTTTGCCCAGAAGTTTGTAACGCATAGAAATATTCATTTCCGACCCCATAAACTATATATATTCTTGATCAGGCTGACGAGCTGAGTTTCGTTCGTTGTCCGTCCGTCCGTCTGTCTGTCCGTCTGTCCGTGCCGTCCGTCCGTCTGTCCGTCTGTCCGTCTGTCCGTCTGTTTCTACGCGAACTAGTCTCTCAGTTTTAAAGCTATCGAGCTGAAATTTTGCACAGAGTCTTCTTTTTACTGCACGCAACTAATATGTCGGAACCGGCCGGATCGGGATGACTATATCATATAGCCCATAGGAACGATCGGTCTAAGAACTAGTTCTAGTTAGAAAAACTTTTTTGTTTTCCATCGTAGCATCACTAATCTTGGTATATGTTAGTTTTATATGCTTCCACATAATTCTGGAAAAATGTATCAAAATCGGATCACTATAGCATATAGCTGCCATAGGAACGATCGGTCGAAAAATAAGTCTTTGTGAGAAAAACTTGTTTGATTTCCATCGTAGCGTCTCCAATCGTAGTATACATTTGTTTTATATGTTTCCACGTAATTCTGAAAAAATTTATCAAAATCGGATGACTATAGCATATAGCTGCCATATAAACGGTCGGTCAAAAAACTACTTCTAGTGAGAAAAACTTTTTTGTTTTTTATCGTAGCATCCCCAATCTTGGTTTTATATGCTTCCACATAATTTCGAAAAAATTTATCAAAATCGGATGACTATAGCATATAGCTGCCATAGGACCAATCGGTCGGAAAATGTGTTTTACCAAGAAAAGTTTTTTTATGGTATCAAATTTTTATTTTCAATGATTTAAAAATTTTAAATAATTGATATCTATATCCTATATATATTTTCCAGTTAAATTAGTTGGGGTAAAGTTTTTCAAGTGTATTAAAACTTCGGCACAGTCGAAGTTAGCTTTGCCTTCTCGTTTTTTCTTTCAAATTGGCTTGAGTGGTTGCTGTACCTTCAGTTTTAACCCATATGCAATCATGGCCACATACATTCTCTAAAAAAAGCTGTTATTTGATTTTGATTTTTATTTTTGAGGAAAAAAATAAAAATCATATAATAATTTTTATTTTAGATTTTTTATTTTTTTGATCAAAAAATAATCGTTATTTTTTTAGATTTTTTTAAAAATCATTAAATAACTCTTATATTAGATTTATATTTTTTTACTCAAAAAATAATCAGTTTTTTGTAAGTTTAATTTAAAAATCATAGAATAACTCTTATTTCATATTTTTATATTAATGCTCAAAAAATAATAGTTATTTCATGTGTTATATTTAAAAATCCTTCAATAACTCTTATTTAAGATTTTTATTTTTTGAATTCATTAATAATCGGTATTTCTTGAGTTTTATTTTAAAATCCATAAATACCTCATATCTTAGATTTTTATTTTGATGCTTAAAAATTAATCGTTATTTCTTGAGTTTTAAAAAATGTTAAAAATTAATAGTTATTTCATGAGCAATTGGTTAAAAATCAAGAAATAATTGTTATCAAGAGATTTATTTGATATAAGTTATAATCGTTACGGTCCCTGAAGTAAGTATCACAACATCAAGAAGACATACGGACAAACGGGCTAATAACAAAAGTGAGACAGACAGTGAGAGAGAGAGACAGACATAGTGCAGGAGTATTAAATGAGCAAAAGCTAGGTACAGTTATTATTATTTTTTGTTGATCCTTTTTGTCCACTTACATGGCGCTCTTCGGTGACAACAATCAGATGATTATCTTTGAGCGTCATCTTAGTAATAGAACCATACGGACCGGAATCAAGATCACTTAAAGTTTGTGTCTCAAATTGAAACTGAATGCGCTGCACCGGCGGCTGCTGCTGTTGTTGATCACAAGGTTCTGGGCCTGACTGCAAGGAGGACACACGCAAAAAACATACACACGCACCTAATTAATTTCATTTCCCAGCCGAAATAAAAAACTTGAGAAACTTTTCTGAATGAAATTACGAACGTTCCACCCCCATTGTAGTTTTAAGACACTTTGACTGCATTTTGCGTTTAAATTTCAATTGAAGTTTTCGAGGAGACTTTGCTATTTTGTATATAAAACTTACCTCATTCTTCGAGTCGGCACCTTGCTCGCTGTCATCGCCCGGGGCACCCGTTGCCGTGCTCTTGTTCAGCATATAACTGCAAAGAGTAAAAGTGAAAGAAAAGAAGTGGGGTTGGTAGGTGGTAGGAGGAGAGAAACAATGGGTGTGTGGGGTAAAGGTGAGAAAAGTTTTTAAGCAGGCTTTTTGGCTTCGTGTGTTTTAAAATCCTATGCATTTCTAATGGCGGCAGCCCCAAAACCGCAAGGCAATTCAAATTATCTCATTCCGGGGGGAAGTGAAGACTCGTATTTGGCAAAATCAGTGGAAAGTGGAAAGAAGTTTTTCTTAATTTGATGTCAAGTGTTTTTTTTAGGGCTTCATAAAGGAATAAAGCTGGCTTAATTTGATGACCCAGCTTAACAAGGCTTTCAGTACTGTCTTTATCAGTGAAAGACACAAATTAAAATCTATGAGACTTTTAGCTTTCTAAGTCCTGTCCGTACTATCTATATACAGTAAAAGGCACCCTTTTGATAGTGTGCGTAACGCAACGATTAAACAAGTAAGAAAGTCGGTCAAGCCCGACTGTAATATACTCTGTACCTGTTTGTACGTAACTGATAACTTCGGAAAGAAGGCGAGAGAAAACTAAGAGCGGCGCAGTCCAATTAGATCCTGCCAATTGGGAAATTACCAGTTAGCTATTGCCTTCTCGCTCTCTCTTTCTCATAAGTTCTACCAATCGCTGCGGTGTTGTTGTTGTCGTTGGTTTTTATTTTCTTTTACGTATAGCTCTAATATCGTTCATCTGATCGAAAAACGATGTATGGCGAGTCGATTCATAATAAGTATTAGAATATATGTCTAGAATGTTCGAACTATCTATCTTGAAAATTGTGGGAGTTATTACGTTTTTATACTCTGTACCGAAGGTACAAAGAGTATATTGGGTTTGTGCAAATGTATGTAACAGCCAGAAGGAAGCATCTCCGACCCTATAAAGTATATATATTCTTGATCAGCATCAACAGCCGAGTCGATATAGACATGTCCGTCTGTCCGTCTGTCTGTCCGTATGAACGCTGAGATCTCAGAGATGGTAAGAGATAGAGGTTTGAGGTGTATGGAACATATATTTCTTTTACTTGCAGGCAGATCAAGTTTAGTTTTTTTTTTTGCCACGCCCCCTGCCTCCCCCGCAAAATGCAAAAAACCTCATATTTTCCACTAATTTGGAGTTGGGTGGTTCGAACTTTTTAGACATATATTCTACTCATTATTACTTTTCGAGCCCCCATACATTGCTTTCCGATCAGATGAACGATGGCAGAGTTGCCACCCCCGCAATTTGAAAAACACCTCAAATATCCCGCAATTTTGGAGTTAGGTTTTTCGAACCTTCTAGACATATATTCTACTCATCATTACCTATCGAACCGCAATACAGGTACAGAGTATATTACAGTCGGGCTTGACCGACTTTCTTACTTGTTATACACTTGAAAAGTGTATATTAATTTTGCCCAGAAGCTTGTAACGCATAGAAATATTAATTTCCGACCCCATAAACTATATATATTCTTGATCAGGACGACAAGCTGAGTTTAATTCCGTCTGTGCGTTCGTCCGTCTGTCTGTCCGTCTGTTTCTACGCGAACTAGTCCCTCAGTTTTAAAGCTATCGAGCTGAAATTTTGCACAGAGTCTTTTTTTTGCTGCACGCAACTAATATGTCGGAACCGGCCGGATCGGATGACTATATCGTATAGCTGTCATAGGAACGATCGGTCGGAAAATAAGTCTTAGTTAGAAAAACTTTTTTGTTTTACCTCGTAGCGTCACCAATCTTAGTATATATTAGTTTTACATGCATCTACAAAATACTGAACAAATTTATCAAAATCGGATGACTATAGCATATAGCTGCCATAGGACCGATCGGTCGGAAAATGTGTTTTACTAAGAAAAGTTTTTTTTTTATGGTATCAAATTTTTATTATCAATGATTAAAAAATTTTAAATATCTGATATCTATATCCTATATATTTTTTACCGGGTTAATCAGTTGGAGTAAAGCTTTACAAGTGTATTAAAACTTCGGCACAGTCGAAGTTAGCTTTGCCTTCTCGTTTTGTTTAAAGTTGTTTCAGTCTGCGAAAACATTTTGTCTGTTGCACAGTGTAATTGGTTACGCCTCGACGGGCATCTAATCAGCTTAGACACTTCCCAAAATCTAAAATAATTGCAAAAGGCAACGGCAAAGGGATGAGCTTAACGAAATCCGCCTAGAGGGTTGTTGGGTCTTAAGAAACTGCATGGCACAATTTGACAAATCTGACGCCTTGTCTCCCAGCCGTCGCATAAATCCTGAGTACGAATTTGTACAAATAAAAAGCGAGTGGCAGGAGATGAAGGCTGGCTGGCTGGCTGGCGCTACAAATCAAGGCAAGAGTCAACGCCGGAAGCGGAAGTTGCCCCCCAAAGACGAGGCAGGCTAACAAGGCAGCTGTTTTTAGAGGGAAAAACGCATAAAAATGGCAAAAATGGCAACCGCAAACGTTGTTGTGTTTTGTGTTGTGCGTGGAGAGAAGGTGCCAAGCCAAAAGGCAACCGAAATTACGCCCGAGGAAATAAATTTTGCCTTGCCATTTTTGTTGGAAGGTATGCCATGCCTGTGTGTGTGTGTGTGTGTGTGTGTGTGTGTGTGTGTGGAAGAGGAAATTGTGCAATAAACTCTCGAGACGAGAAATTAGTTGTGCGTGTGGCTCATTCGGCGGCATTTCCACAACTCAAATTTGTGCCCATGTTGAGTGGAGAATGCCATAAAAAATATTTTAAGTGGTTAAGCCAACTTGAAGAGCAACAAAGGAAGGTGCAACCCTTAAGATAAGACGACGACGACGACGATGATGATGATGAGTATTTCACCCAGTATTCACTTCAACATAACTGCTGCCAAATCCAATACTTTTGGTTACAAATGAGAATGTATGGGTTAACTTGTTCTGAACAACTTTGTAAGCGGCAAAACTTTTACGCAGTCTCGTTTATATTCGAGTGAGAGCGAAGCGCAGTAAAGATGAGTAAGCTACAACAACAAAGGTCACAGCATTTACAAAATTATATCACAATCATCTTCACATCAGAGTTAAAAATGTAGTTCAATCTATATGTTTACGATCTGGCATAATTAAAAAAAAAACGAGAAGACAAAGCTAACTTCGACTGTGCCGAAGTTTTAATACACTTGAAAAACTTTACTCCAATTGATTTAACCAGAAAAATATATATAGAATATAGATATCAGATATTTAAAATTTTTAAATCATTGATAATAAAAATTTGATACCATAAAAAAAACTTTTCTTAGTAAAACACATTTTTCGACCGATCGGTCCTATGGCAGCTATATGCTATAGTCATCCGATTTTGATAAATTTTTCCAAAATTATGTCAAAGCATATAAAACTAATATATACCACGATTGGTGACGCTGCGATGGAAAACAAAAAGTTTTTCCCACTAAAACTAGTTTTTTGACCGATCGTTCCTATGGCAGCTATATGCTATAGTCATCCGATTTTGATAAATTTTTCCAGAATTATGTGGAAGCTTATAAAACTGATATATACCACGATTGGTGACGCTACGATGGAAACCAAAAAATTTTTTCACACTAGAACTAGTTTTTGGACCGATCGTTCCTATGGCAGCTATATGCTATAGTCAACCGATTTTGATAAATTTTTTCATAATTATGTGGAAGCTTATAAAACTGATATATACTAAGATTGGTGACGCTACGATGGAAAACAAAAAAGTTTTTCTCACTAGAACTAGTTTTTGGACCGATTGTTCCTATGGCAGCTATATGCTATAGTCAACCGATCCGGCCGATTTCGACAAATGTTTAGCCTATGTTTATTTAAAGACTTTCTGCAAAGTTTGTTCAATATAGCTATAAAACTGAGGCTAAATCGGCTTAGCTCGTCAGGCTGATCAAGAATATATATAGTTTATGGGGTTGGAGATGCTTTCTTCTATGCATTACAAAACATGGTGATAATTTTAATATAGGGATTTAAGGGGAAATAATAAATCTTTAACGTAAACAGTGTGACCAGAGCTTAATTATGTCTAAAAACTTACCGTATGGCACAGTACATGGACACCAGCAGAGCTGAGGGTAGTATGACAATCACCAGACCCATGGACACCGCAAATAGATTGAGGAAACCTGCCAAAGGAAATATACAAAAATTTAATTTCATTTCTTCCACATTTACATCTTGCCCCCTCACACTTACCATCATAGTCGGCCAAAGGATCTTCAGACAGGGCGGTGGCATTACCCATACGCTCGGGCATTTGACTGCCATTGGAAAGTAGCGGTGACATGGCCAATCCACTTTCATTGCGCTGCATTAGCGTGGCATTCACCAGCTCCGCCATGGGCATTTGTTCACGCTGCAAATGATGATGATGCAGCGGTATTACCTCCTGTTGCATACGATGAGCTGGACTATCAAATGGATAGGAACCCTCTACACCATCAAAACCACCGCCGGCTCCATCATCAATCAAATCGCTGCCATATTGTATGGAACTCTCCAGCACATCATTATCGGCGGCGCTGTCTAGACCATTATTTTGTATATCATTCTCATAGATGCCTAGGCCATTGGAACTCAGACCCAATTCACCCGGCATATAGTCAATCTCCTTCAGCTCAATCTGTGGCGGTAGCTCACCTATGACTGGTACGCCAATGGCCAAATCTGGCAGCACTGCTGGTTGTATAATAATATCCGGTAGCTGCGAAGTGGAGCTGGATGGAGCCACAGTGGTGCCCGATTGTTGTTCCACCTCAATAACCGATTCACCCACATAGGTAACATCCAACGGTGGAGCCACAGCAGTGCGAAAGATTTTCAAAGCATCGGCCGTATTGTGCAGGGGTGAGAGTATGATATCCTCCTCATAGCGTGGCGTGGAGACTGAGGTACGCTCTAAAATATAGTTGGCGGGAAAGAATTGATTCTCCAGCTGTAGCTTACGTTGGTCCGCACTGGTGGCCGTGGGCAGGGATTCACCCACCTTTACCTCGGTATTGGATATATAGAAAATGGTATCGGAGTCACGATCTATGGCACTGGGCTGACGTGGCGGCGGTGGCGGTGGTGGTGGAGGTGGACGAGACATTAAACCCGCCTTAACATCGGCCAGAAATAGTTCATCCGCCTCCGGTGGCTGGGGAGGACGTATGGCGGGCGGTGGTGCGGCAGCTATAAAAATGGGATTAATATGCTCACCACTAACTGAGCTTTCGGTGCTATTGTCGCTAACATTGTCTATGATCTCCACCACCAAGATTTCATCATTGGGCTTAGAGGGTTTATCGTTACGATACGAAAACTCCAAATCCTCGCTTTCATTACCAAAAGCCTCTGAGACATTGATGTGAATTTCAATGGCCGCAGGTTCGGGCTTGCCCACTCCCCCGTTAGCGGGTTGAGTGGATACATCGGCACGATCAATGACATATTGAGTAAAACGTTCGGGTGGAGGCAAAGCCAGCGAAGGTGGCTTAATGGCTGTATCCAAGGGTGGTGCATAGAAGCCTTCGGTATCACGGAAATTGGTGGAAGCCACTATAGAATCCACCGTGGAATCGTATACCTCTATTTGTATGTCCGATATTTTGGATTCGCTCAATTGTGGACTAACAGTTTGCTGTACCAAAGCTGGTGCCGTGGTGGCCACTAAAGCAGTGGGTGCCAATATCTCCACTAGACGTCCCTTGCGCAATTGTGACTCTATGGAGGTTTCCAGCTGTGGTTGGGGTTTCTTCAAAGGATGCACCACACTAAAAGTTTTTTCATTCATCAAAATTGGACCCAAATAGCCCTTGTGTACGGGCTGGAGCAGAGGTGCTTGCGGTGTTTGGGGTACCCCAGTGGTGGTCGTAGTTGAAGTACCATCTACTGAGGCATAATGCTGCTGCTTTAGCTGTTTCTTTTTGGTCAATTTATGCCCATCGTGTCCCTTGTTTATGGGCGGCGCCACTGTTTGCTCCAAATCCATTAACTGCACCACAGCGGGCGGTGGTGGTGGTGGTGCATTTGACTGATTTATGCTGGAATTATTTTTGCTCATCGTTGTCACCTTCAGTGTGGGCATATCACCTTCTAGTTTTATCTGCAACTGATGTTGCTTTACCGCATCTGCTGCTGTGGGTGCTGCCTTGCCCACTTTGTAGCTGGCTGCTGTGGTTAGCACCAGTAGCAACCACCAGCAGGCAGAGACACGCCTTGCAGTTGACATGTTTGTGTGTGTATTTTTGATTATGCTTCTTTTTTTTCGGTGCTTCTACTCTCTGGTTATGTAAATTTAGTTTTGATTTTGTTTAGTTCGTCGCTGGTTCGCTGTTCGCCTTTGGCACTTAGTTATCCCTTTTGCTGTTGTTGGCACTTGGCATTGTTCTGTGACTCCGCGGCAACATACCCTGCTTCTTCATCATCATCATCATCATCAGCAGCATCATCAGGCGTAGCAGCTTTCATTCGTCAATATGCCGCACTGTTGTCGCTGTTGCGGCCATTTTCTGCGGCTGCAGCTCGCCTGGAGGGCGTCGTCGTTGTTGTCGCCTTCGTCACTCTCTTTTGTTGGCACAAAAATATATATATGTAAGAAGAAATAAAGCAAATTTCTCAGCACTTAACGCCTCGTCCTTCTTCCTCTCTCGGTCTCAATGAATTCCGCTTGAGTTGAAATGAAATTTAAAAATAACGAAATATACTTTCGCATACTAACAAAACCAAATGCAATAAAACAAAAAAAAAAAAAGCAACGGAATGTGAATGCTTAAAGAGGTAAATCTGAGTCACAGTCGGAGTTGTTTGTTACATACTTTTGGGATCAAGAAACTGAAACTAATTGTGCATACAAGCTTACCCTCTCTAACCAAGATCAAATTAACAGATTTCTTGATAGAGTTAAAACCAGGGACCGTAACTGTTATAACTTTTTGGATAAAAATTTTGAAATAACAATTATTTTTTAATTTTTACATAAAAATTTAAAAATAATCGTTATTCTATGATTTTAAAATAAAAAATTTTGTTTTAACAGTTAAATGTTAATTTTATATAACAATTTTTGAATAACAGTTAAAAAATAATTTTATTATAAAAATTTAAATTAATTTTATTTTTTGTAATTTTTATAATAAAGATTACTTTTTAATTGTTATGAAAAATTTTTTTTATAAAATTTTTATAAAAATTACTTATCTAGTAGCCGTTTTAAATTATAGAATATCTTTGATAGAAGGATACAAGATTTACTTAAACCTACTAGATTAGTAATTTTTATAAAAATTTTTATTATAAAAAATTTTCATAACAATTAAAAATTAATTTTTATTATAAAAATTATAAAATAAAAATTAATTTAAATTTGTACAATAAAAATTAGTTTTAACTGTTATTCAAAAATTTTTATATAAAAATTACCATTTAACTTGTTAAAACAAAATTTTTATTTAAAAATAATAATATAACAATTTCAAAATTTTTTGTTATAAAAATTGCAAATAAAAATTTATCCCATTTAAGGACTGGCCATTCAAAATTATGAAGATTCATGTACTCCATTTTATCAGGGGATCCATTTTTCGTAGTATTTTTTTTCACTTCCATAACTGTTATTTTCGGTCCCTGAGTTAAAATGCATTTTCAAAGTAAAGGCCTCATTCCAGATGGCATAAAAAATTATTTCGACACTATGCTTCATATACAGGGTTGCCCATATTCGACGGACCCATCTGGCAACGCCATAACTTTTGACAGAGATGTCAGATCGCTTAATGACATACCGCGTTTGAAGCGTCAGTCCAAGCAGATTTTTACCATGGAACAATACACACCACGCGAGCGCTCTGAAATAGTTGAAATTTACATTCAACAGAACAAGTCAATTGTGAAAACAAAACGGCTTTTAAAAATGTCCGATGAAGCCCATTTCACATTGAATGGGACCGTAAATAAGCAAAATTGCCGTATTTACGCCACTGAAAATCCTCAGGAGATTCAAGAAGTGCCTCTTCATGACGAAAAATAGAAGTGCTAACATCGGCTACGCATTTTTTTAAATACCCTGCAGTTTTTGAAAGTCGCTACCATTGATAACAAAAAGGTCACCACAAGTTTGACCGACGTTTAGGGCTATAGCAAGTATCGATTATAAAGGAATAAATAAATAGGGTGGAAAATTTTCAAGAACTAGTTTTTTGACGACCGTTTATATGGTAGCTATATCATGTCACCGATTTTAAAATTTTCGAATTGTGTAAAAGCATATAAAACTAAAAAAGACGCTACGATAGAAAACAAAAGTTTTTCTCACTAGAACTATTTTTTTACTGACCGTTTATATGGCAGCTATATGCTATAGTCATCCGATTTTGATAAATTTTTCCAGAATTGTGTGAAGGGGTATAAAACTAATATATACCAAGATTGGTGACGATTCAATAGAAAACAAAAAGTTTTTCTCACTAGAACTAGTTTATGGACCGATCGTTCCTATGGCAGCTATATGATATAGTCATCCGATCCGGCCGATTCCAACAAATGTGCAGCCTATGTGTATTTAAAGACTTTTTGCAAAGTTTGGTCAAGATAGCTTCAAAACTGAGGGAGGAGATAGCATAGAAACAGACGGACGGACAGACGGACATGGCTATATAGACTCAGCTCGTCATGCTGATCAAGAATATATATACTTTATGTGGTCGGAGATGCTTCCTTCTATGCGTTACAAACATCGTGACAATTTTAATATACCCTCTGCAAGGGTATAAAAAGTCACAGTTTGGTGCGGCGTTAGTGCGAAAACGGTCATTGGGCCGTTTTTCTTCCAAAATGAAAATGGCCATGCTGTTACCATCAACCAGGAGCGTTATCGCGACATGATGACCAATTTTGTGATGCCAATTATTCGTCGAAAGCGTATGAGGCAGTTCTGGTTTCAACAAGACGGCGCTCCACCGCACACAAGTCGCATAACAATCGATTTTCTGAAGAAAGTCGAAAAGTGGTGATTTGGACTGGCCACCGCGTTCGCCCGATTTGACGCCGCCTGACTTCTTCTTGTGGGGATATTTGAAGTCAAAGGTTTACGTTAACAAGCCAAGGACCGTAGAAGAGCTCAAGGACAACATTCGTGAAGAAATAGCCGCTATTCCGGCCGAAATGTTGTGGCGAAAACGATGGAAAATGCTGCAAAAAGGGCACAATACGCCATCAACGCCAGAGGCGGCCATTTGAGAGATATCATATTCAAAAATTGATGTAAACAAATCTACTTGGAACAAATTAAATGATTAAGATTGCCAACCGCCAAATTTTTATTTTTTCTTTGATTTTTAAAAAAAAAACATGGGTCCGTCGAATATGGGCAACCCTGTATTTCCAATTTACGACCTTTTCAGTCGGTTATCTAGTTTCAAAATATTAGCAGAGAAAAGTAATTATTCAGAATTGTCTTTGGTTAGTTTAGAATAGATTGCCCTGATCATAGCGCAACTGCTTAGATGTTTGGTTACATTGCAGTACGTGGGTTGCTATTTAAGTTTCTGGCCTAGGTCACTTCTAGCCATTTTAGGACCAATTGGTCTTTTCCCAAAAAAAGTTTGGACTTTTATCGATAAAAGCTCCATACAACTCTTTCATGTGTGACTACGTTTGATATCGATTAACGATTAATCAAAAACTTACCTCGACAGAAAAATGGAATTAACTCGTGAACATTTTCGTGCAATCATTTTTCACAACTTTCGACGTGGATTATCACGACAAGAGTGCAACGATGAACTTAAATCTTTGTATGGCGATGAAGCACTATCCTATAGCACTGTGAAAAATTGGTTTAATGAATTCAATCGCGGGCGACGCTCGCTCGAAGACGAAGGTCGTGAAGGCGTCCCAAAAAACATACCGTGAGATAGAGGCATCCTTGGGCATTTCTTCCTCCAGCATACATTCGATATTGCATGAACAACTGGGCGTAAAAAAGGTTCGTTCTCGTTGAATACCGCTCAATTTGACAATCGCTCAAAAAAAAAAAGGCTCGTGTGGATTGGTGCAAAGAAATTTTGAAAAAATATAATCGCGGTGTTTCAAAAGACGTTTATAAGATCGTCGCAGGTGACGAATCATGGATCTATGCTTATGAGCCCGAAACAAAACAGCAATCGACCGTGTGGGTCTTCGAAGACGAGCCAAATCCAACGCTAACAGCCAATTTTAACTTTAACATTAAAGCCTCAGGATATTTTTATACCCTTGCAGAGGGTATATTAAAATTGTCACTATGTTTGTAACGCATAGAAGGAAGCATTTCCGACCCCTTAAATTCTATGCTATCTCCTCCCTCCACTCAGTTTTAAAGCTATCTTGGCCCGTACTTCAATCATATTTTTGACGACAAATTAAAAAAATTCAATTTTTCAAATTTTTTTTTGTTGTTTAGTGTAAAAAAAAATTGTAAAAAAAATGTTTTTCCTCTTGATTGAGGTGCGAGCCAGAATTACATGAATTCTGTGTCGATTGCAATACGGGTGATCCAAATCGGTTCAATAGAACTGGCGCAATCAAGGTTACCAGGTCGAAAAACGTGGTTTCGAGAAAAACGCGCTTAAAGTTTTGAGCAACGTAAAATATACTCTCTTTGGCAAGAACACAAAATTATTAAAAATGCTATATTAAAAATGTACAACAAAAAAATAAAAAAAAATTGTTTGTTTAAAATATTTGATTTAAAGAAATAAAAATACCTTTGCACCTCGGATTCAGGAGGAAATTTGCGAAGGACTTAGGCTGAATGTTAAAAATATTTGAAATAAAGAAGAAAGATGCATATGCAGGGACAATTGAAGTCCATGGCACAAATAAATAAATAAATAAATAATAACGAAATAAAATATTACGACCTGCTGGCACAGCAGTCGAAACTGAACTGAAGCACCGAACCGAATATACAGGCAGTCTCAACAACTTTCAGCCTACTTGGATTTTTTTTTTTTCTAAATTTACAAAGTCACTATAAGCACTAGCCATGGTGTAATTGTATAAGGTGAGGTTGGAATGGTGAAATGCATCCATATGTTAATGCTAATTGGTGACTTTGTGATGAATTGACAGCCGAGGCTTTCCATCATTCAGACTGCTTGCTTTTTACCACTTCCATTTTTTACCGACCTCACCTTATATAGTTACACCATGAAATACATTTTTAAAAATTAAGGTAAACTTTGTGGTTTACTGAGTATTAGGATTTTAATTCAATGTTCCGACTAAAAGGTGTCAAAGGATGCCTATTCCATCATCTGGTTCAGTGTACAGTGGGTTAGAAATTACTAAAAAGCTAAGATTAAATATTATTTACCTTATGTACGAGACGAAGAACCGATTTCTCATCTCCCACGTAGTACTATTTGCCACTTAAACTTACAAATCACAGAGTAAAATGTATGTTTATCTGACACATAGCAGCTATATAGAAGATGATGAAACGAACTAGATTCTCCAACTCTAATGTGCAGCCTTTTGATAGTGTTGCAAATAAGAACGTGTAAGTGAACATATTCGGATAGTTTGCACAAGAGTAAGCTGTACGCAAAATTCCACTTTTTCTTGTACCCTAGAAGAGCACACCAAAGCGACAACAAAAAAAAAAAGAACCATCTCATTTTTTGTCCTCGCTGCTGTAGCCCGCGCATTCGTGTTTTCACTCAGACTCGAGCCGAAGTCTGGGCTGTGTGAATCGGTAAGCACAATAAAGTTTATTTTGCAAGTGATTTGGCTGTCGACGTAGGTTGCTATATATATATTTCTGGCCTAATAATGAAAACGCGAATATTTATGATCAAAAGTGGTTTTATTGTTTTTCAAAGTATTCTCCAGCAAGATTTATACACTTTTGCATGCGCTCAAACCAATTGTCGAAGCACTTTTTCCACTCCGATTGAGACACCTCCAAAACATGGTTTTTGAACTCTTCAAGAGCATCTTTTGAATAAAAAGAAGTCAGGGCTGCACGGCGAATGACCCATCAATTCAACGTTTTGTGCGGTCAAAAAGGCTCTGGTGTGAGCTGATGTGTGTTGTGCGCATTGTCATGGTGCACAATGATCTGTCTTCTCTTGTTCGTTTTTCGAATTTCTCCGAAGACTTCAGAGGCAAACATATTGTGGTGTACCACTCAGATTTGACCGTCCTACGTTGCTCAAGCGGAACAGTCGTTACATGACCAGTTTTACCGAAGAAACAGGCGACCATTTGCTTCGAAGTGCTTCTTCCACGAACGACTTTCGTTGGATTTGGCTCTTCCTCAAAGACCCACACGGTCGATTGCTGTAGATCCATGATTCGTCACCTGTGACGATCTTATTAACGTCTTTTAAAACACCGCGATTATATTTTTTCAAAATTTCTTTGCACCAATCCACACGAGCATTTTTTTTAAGCGATTGTCAAATTGTGCGGGATCCAACGAGAACAAACCTTTTTACGGCCCGGTGTTCATATAATATCGAATGTATGCTGGTGGAAGAAATGCCCAAGGATGCCTCTATCTCACGGTATGTCACATGACGATCAAAAACGACTGTTTTTGGACGACCTTCGTCTTTGAGCGAGCTATGCCCGCGATTGAATTCATTAAACCAATTTTTCACAGTGCTAAAGGAAGGTGCTTCATCGCCATACAAAGATTTAAGTTCATCGTTGCACTCTTGTCGTGATAATCCACGTCGAAAGTTGTGAAAAATGATTGCACGAAAATGTTCACGAGTTAATTCCATTTTTCTGCCGAGGTAAGTTTTTGATTAATCGTTAATCGATATCAAACGTGGTCACACATGAAAGAGTTGTATGGAGCTTTTATCGATAAAAGTCCAAACTTTTTTTTGGGAAAAGGCCAATTGGTCCTAAAATGGACCTAGAAGTGACCTAGGCCCACGTAGCTTGTCATTTGACATGCAAAACAATACAACATGAAGGCCTACTAGATTTTCATGTCTCATGCGTCGTACAGTGTATAATCAGCCTAAGTCGGGATTTACACCATGAAGCAAACTTCATGAAGTTTTCTTAGTAGGCGTGGAATTTAAAGGAAGTCTTTCAGACCTTTTAAACGAATCCTAAAGAAATGCATATAAATCTCTCGCCTACTAAGAAAACTTCATGAAGTTTGCTTCATCATGTCCCGTCTTAGTAACTACAACTGGAATCTGAATTTCAACGAAAACGAAGTTGAACTGTCCCATTATTTCTGCTGTTTCGAATAAATTTAGTTATGATGAAAAAGGAATATAAGTAATATAACATTTAATTCTGGAATGGTTCATCTTTATGTCATGGCAAATAGTTAATTTTGTAATCCCTTTTTTAAACCGAATTCTTGTTTGAGAACATTGATTTGAAAGCTAAAAAATATATTTTGAAAGCTTCTATAAATAACAAAATTTTTGTCAAATGTTTAAAAAAGTTTAAAGAGCTTCTAGAAAAACTTTTGTTAATACTTCTTTCGCACTTCTTTCGTCTAAAGATATGTTTTTTAATACACTTGAAAAGTGTATATTAATTTTGCCCAGAAGTTTGTAACGCATAGAAATATTCATTTCCGACCCCATAAACTATATATATTCTTGATCAAGACGACGAGCTGAGTTCATTTCCGCTTGTCCGTCCGTCCGTCTGTCTGTCTGTCCGTCTGTCTGTCCGTCTGTCTGTTTCTACGCGAACTAGTCTCTCAGTTTTAAAGCTATCGAGCTGAAATTTTGCATAGAGTCTTCTTTTTACTGCACGCAACTAATATGTCGGAACCGGCCGGATCGGATAACTATATCATATAGCTGCCATAGGAACGATCGGTCTAAGAACAAGTTCTAGTTAGAAAAACTTTTTTTTTTTACATCGAAGCGTCACAAACCTTGGTATATGTTAGTTTTATATGCTTTTACATAATTCTGGAAAAATGTATCAAAATCGTATAACTATATCATATAGCTGCCATAGGAACGATCGCTCGAAAAATAAGTCTTTGTGAGAAAAACTTTTTTGATTTCCATCGTAGCGTCTCCAATCGTAGTATATATTTGTTTTATATGTTTCCACATAATTCTAAAAAAATTTATCAAAATCGGATGACTATAGCATATAGCTGCCATATAAACGGACGGTCAAAAAACTACTTCTAGTGAGAAAAACTTTTTTATTTTTTATCGTAGCGTCCCCAATCTTGGTATATATTAGTTTTATATGCTTTCACATAATATCGAAAAAAATTATAAAAATCGGATGACTATAGCATATAGCTGCCATAGGAACGATCGGTCGGAAAATAAGTCTTAGTGAGAAAAACTTTTTTATTTTCTATTGTAGCGTCACCAATCTTGGTATATATTAGTTTTAGATGATTTTACATATTTGTGGAAAAATTTATCAAAATCGGATGAATATAGCATATAGCTGCCATATAAACGGTCGGTCAAAAAACTAGTTCTAGTGGGAAAAACTTTTTTATTTTCCATTGTATCGTCACCAATCTTGGTATATATTAGTTTTATATGCGTTAACATAATTCTGGAAGATTTTATCAAAATCGGAGGACTATAGCATATAGCTGCCTTAGGACCGATCGGTCGAAAAATGTGTTTTACTAAGAAAAGTTTTTTTTAATGGTATCAAATTTTTTTTATCAATGATTTAAAAATTTAAAATATCTGATATCTATATCCTCTATATATTTTACCGGTTAAATCAGCTGGAATAAAGTTTTTCAAGTGTATTAAAACTTCGGCACAGTCGAAGTTAGCTTTGCCTTTTCGTTTTATCATGTATTTATATTATGATCGAAAATTTCAACGTATAGCCCCGACCTTGCACCCTCACATTTTCAATTGTTTCAATTTTTTTGATTCTGATAAGGCGGAGATGGCCAAAACGGCCAATTCATAAACGATTAATATTGTATTCTTTGAATTTCATTAAAAAAAAAAAAGGATATGAGTTGCTTTGTTCCATTCAAAAAACAAAGGCCTCACAGGCGGCCTCACTTATACAATTCAGTAAGCAACATTGAAATTTAATAAGCAACTCAGCTTGCAGCACACTTTCATCTCACTTTAACGACCCTGCCTTTCCCCACAAAAAAAAAAAAAAAGAAATGCCATGCAAATTAAATATAAAGCCTACAAAATGATACGATTTTGACCTGGCCAAAAAAAGGGTCCGCTAGAATATAAAAGAAAACCACAAGCAAAAGGTTCTCTTTGGCCTTAACACAAGAGCCACATAACAAGTTGCTTATCATCCTCGTTATCAGACCAACCTCCCCCCCGTTCACCCCCTTCCCCTGCTTCTAAGAGCCTTTGTAGTCCTCGTCCTTGTTGTTGTTGTTATTGGCAGACACATCAAAGGCAACAAAGTAAACAAATAACAAAAATAATAATGAAAATAATGATGAGCTGATAGATGATAGCAACTTACCCGGAATCTAGTTTTGGGCCGGAGTTTTGTTGCTGATGCTTTTACAAGGTAATCCAAGGGTCCTTGCAAAAGTCAATTTTTAGTTTCTACAGTTTCTTTTAATTATTATTTTTTAGAAATTTCCACACTGCACTAGAAAAAAAATTGAGTAAAAAAAAAAAACATTAGAAGTTCACACACACACACAAACGCGGGTTAACAATGACACGCCCGGCTTCAAACACGCGAATAACAAAAACAACAACAACATTAGCAGCAGCAAGTTAAAAAACAGCTGAACTGGCATTTAAAAAAAAAAAATTTATTTAAAAAAAAAAAAAATTTTAGAAAATTAAAATTTATTTTTTAATGGTTCGGTCTGCTCTTCTGACTTTCTTTTAATATTTTGCTATACCGCTATCTATCTGCTGTAGCTGCGTCCTTTTGCTCCGAAAACTGCACGCAAACTGCGAAAATTTCGTAGCATCCTTTGCCTAAAAGGACTTGGCCAAAGCCGAAACTCTGACTGAACACTTCACACTTCGTTGGACTCTGTTGTCGTTGCCAACTACAGCTGGACCCGATGAACAGACACTAAACAGCGCAGCGACTGCGCAGCTCTGACTGGGTTGTTGTCTTGGCTAAAATGGAGGCAACCAGCTGATTCGAACTTTGTTTAAAGCAAGATTTTTGAAATGAGACCTAAACAGGTTTGCCATTTCAATTGCCAACTAAAAAATAATTATTTTCAAGGGTTTTCTTATAGTTAGATAAAGTTAAGCCCAAATTCTCCAATTCAAGTTTGGAGAGTTTTGAGCTTACACAGAAAAGGTGGGAGTATGCAACAAAAATGCTTAAAGCCAGTCAAAGCTTTTGGGTTAGCTTTTTGGATGGAAAGCTTTAGCTCTTTTGTCAAATGAATTAACATTGAAATTTTAGATGATTTAGATAAAATGTAAATACGTATGTTAACTGAAGATAAGGCTTTTCTTTTCTATTTTTCTAAAAAAAAAAGCTGCAAAATTTCAAACGAATGTGTTTTTAGTTTCATCACGTTGGGATTATTCTAAACTTGTGATTCTATATGGACAGTCTGAAACTCGATACCAAATATTTAGACGGGATTTACATGATGAAGCAAACTTCATAAAGTTTTTGAAAAAGCTCTTGCTTGTAGGAAAGAGGCGTAGAGGGGCAAGCTACCCCACCACACCTCTTTCCCAAAAACAAAAGCTTTTGCAGAAACTTCATGAAGTTTGCTTCATCGTGTAAATCCCGACTTAGTTTTAAAATTTTGAAAGTTTTTCTTTCATAAAGCTTTATTATTAAGCCATAACTTACATACAGTATAACCGATTTTCTGATGAGATATAGTTAAAGTTAGATATTGGATTCCCCTACAAATTACCATTTTTTTTACCAAATTTGTTCCATTTTTATACCCTTGCAGAGGGTATATTAAAATTGTCACGATGTTTGTAACGCATAGAAGGAAGCATTTCCTACTACATAAAGTATATATATTCTAAATCAGCATGACGAGCTGAGCTCATTTCCGTCTGTCCGTCTGTCCGTCCGTCCGTCCGTCTGTTTCTATGCTATCTCCTCACTCAGTTTAAAAGCTATCTTGACCAAACTTTGCAAAATGTCTTTAGATACAAATCCGCTGGACATTTGTCGGAATCGGCCGGATCGGATGACTATATCATATAGCTGCCATAGGAACGATCGGTCCAAAAACTAGTTCTAGTGAGAAAAACTTTTTTGTTTCCCATCGTAGCGTCACCAATCGTGGTATATATTAGTTTTATATGCTTCCACACAATTCTGAAAAATTTATCAAAATCGGATGACTATAGCATATAGCTGCCATAGAAACGGTCGTTCAAAAAACTAGTTCTAGTGAGAAAAACTTTTTTGTTTTCCATCGTAGCGTCACCAATCGTGGTATATATTAGTTTTATATGCTTCCACGCAATTCTGAGAAAATTTATCAAAATCGGATGACTATAGCATATAGCTGCCATAGGAACGATCGGTCCAAAAACTAGTTCTAGTGAGAAAAACTTTTTTGTTTTTTATCGTAGCGTCACCAATCGGGTATTTATTTGTTTTATTTACTTTTTACACAATTTTGACAAATCGGATGACTATAGCATATAGCTGCCATAGGAACGATCGGTCCAAAAACTAGTTCTAGTGAGAAAAACTTTTTTGTTTTCCATCGTAGCGTCACCAATCGTGGTATATATGAGTTTCATATACTTCCACACAATTCTAAAAAAATTTATCGAAATCGGATGACTATAGCATATAGCTGCCATAGGAACGATCGGTCCAAAAACTAGTTCTAGTGAGAAAAACTTTTTTGTTTTCCATCGTAGCGTCACCAATCGTGGTATATATTAGTTTTATATGCTTCCACACAATTCTGGAAAAATTGATCAAAATCGGATGACAATAGCATATAGCTGCCATATAAACGGTCGTTAAAAAAACTAGTTCTAGTGAGAAAAACTTCTTTGTTTTCCATTGTAGCATCTTCAATCGTGGTATATATTAGTTTTATATGTTTTCACATAATTTTGAAAAAATCTATCAGAATCGGATGACTATAGCATATAGCTGCCATAAGACCGATCGTTCGGAAAATGTGTTTTACTAAGAAAAGTTTTTTTTTTATGGTATCAAATTTTTATTATCAATGATTTACAAATTTGAAATATCTAATATCTATATTCTATATATATTTTTCCAGTTAAATCAGTTGGAGTTAAGTTTTTCAAGTGTATTAAAACTTCGGCACAGTCGAAGTTAGCTTTGCCTTCTCGTTTAAACATCAATTGCCAGAAAACTATAATCTCGATAATTAAATGCAATGTATCGAATGGATCTTAAAAAATCGACTTATGATATAATTATATATAAGACAAATAAATCAGAGACGCTTTATACCTAACGTTAATCGTGAGCGAGTTATCTAGCTTGAATCTTCTTAAAAAGTAATTTTTTTTAAATAAAAAACTCACAAATATTTAAGAAAAACTAAAAATTAAATATTAATGAATACTATTGAGATACAAATAACACATTAAGTAATCCTGGGAAACGAAGCTGGATATGTCAAGTTGTATATTACATGAATGTTGTTTAATAGTCTCTATTGGTACTTCGTACTGTACAGATCAAAACTCGTATTCCATATTAAATAAAAAAGTAATCTGTTTTTCCACATCAAAATATAATTTTTACAAATACATACACAAGTTTTCGCTGGACAGCACTTAACACAGATCGTGTGGCGCCACATTTAAAAGTTAATAAATAAATACAAACCTTGGCAGGTAGTTTCTTAGTTGTTTGACCTTTAAATTGATTCTATTGTATTTTCCCTATCTTTACAAAAAGCCACATCAGCCGCCTGAGAATATGACCCTAAAATTTTAGTAAATATGTGATTTAGGATACAAATCGAAATACTTCTTGCTGTCTTCTAATAGTCCCCGCTTGGGGCATGATGTGGGCGGCATCATGACGGGTGTGACAATCCCGCGGACCTCAGTCAACAAGGTACCGAGTCTGGACCGAGTCTGTCGGGACTAAAAGGGAGAAGCCCACCGAGCTTATCGGTACTACGGGATGAGCAGTAGCCCTAGGCTGCTCACTTGGGAAAGGATTCGTAGTGGTTGTGAGTTGATACCTACATCGCGGGTAAAACCCTTCGACCGGGTGCTGGGACCCAGAGAACAGCAGAGGTTTTAGATAAGCCTCGCCCCTTACCAAGGGGGAATTGTACGCCCGACCAGCGTGCTTTTCTATTGGTACCTGGGGGACTCCGGTCTCCTGGGGGCTCTAGTCTGGAGTCACAAATCCAGGCTCACTGTATCATTACGCCTTTTATACTCTGTACCGAAGGTACAAAGAGTATATTGGGTTTGTGCAAATGTGTGTAACAGCCAGAAGGAAGCATCTCCGACCCTATAAAGTATATATATTCTTGATCAGCATCAACAGCCGAGTCGATATAGACATGTCCGTCTGTCCGTCTGTCTGTCCGTATGAACGCTGAGATCTCAGAGATGGTAAGAGATAGAGGTTTGAGGTGTATGGAACATATATTTCTTTTACTTGCAGGCAGATCAAGTTTAGTTTTTTTTTTTTGCCACGCCCCCTGCCTCCCCCGTATATCTTCTACAATTTTGGAGTTAGGTTGTTCGAACCTTCTAGACATATATTCTACTCATAATTTCTTATCGAGCCCCCATACATCGTTTTCCGATCAGATGAACGATAGTAGAGTTGTCACCATAATTTGAAAAAACCTCATATCTTCCACAAATTTGGAGTTAGGTTGTTTGAACCTTCTAGACATATATTCTACTCATCATTACCTATCGAACCCCCATACATCGTTTTCCGATTAGATGAACGATAGTAGAGTTGCCACCCCCGCAATTTGAAAAACACCTCAAATATCCCGCAATTTTGGAGTTAGGTTGTTCGAACCTTTTAGACATATATTCTACTCATCATTACTTATCGAGCTCCCATACATCGTTTTCCGATCAGATGAACGATAGTAGAGTTGCCACCCCCGCAATTTGAAAAACACCCAAATATCCCGAATTTTGAGTTAGGTTGTTCGAACCTTTAGACATATATTCTACTCATATTTATCGAACCTTTCTCATCGTTTTCCGATCAGATGAACGATAGTAGAGTTGCCACCCCCGCAATTTGAAAAACACCGCAAATATCCCGCAATTTTAGAGTTATGTGTTTCGAACCTTCTAGGCATATATTCTACTCATCATTACTTATCGAACCGCAATACAGGTACAAACAGGTACAGAGTATATTACAGTCGGGCTTGACCGACTTTCTTACTTGTTTCAGAGCGTAATAGGGTACCATGGTTTTAATCCTACCTTTGGAACATGCCATGTAAAATAAAAAACTGAGAGATCAGAATATTCTGTCTTCTAATAGTAAAAAGTAACTGTCTCTATGTCCTTATAAATGTCCCTGCTCAAAAGGTGGAAAGAAATTAATCTAAGGTAGGAGGAGATTCGTTTTATATGTGTGACTTATGTGAAGCATTTTGCGTTGTTAGGTTGAGGCCTTAATCTCTTAAACTTTTCACTTGTTGTCACTCCACTTGATCCATTTTTTGTGCAAATTATTTTGCCAAACTTTCTTGCTTGCACCTCTTAGCCTAAGGCCATTGTCATTGCCAATTGGACTGATCCCAGAGTTTGACAGGGCAGGGACTTTGACCAGCCTGGAGCTGGACGTAACCCCCTCGAGTTATGTTCACCGTTTTTGAAAACAATTGAAGCAATCGCATGGATTGAAGCAATCGGCATGCCAGGCACGGAAAATATCATGAAAAGTTGCGCATAAATCCAGCCAGCCAGTTGTCAACATGTCGTCGCCGGTGAAGCCGTGCATCGATAGAAAAGTCGCTTGGAGCCGCCGCCGCCGCTTGGCTCAAATTAAAATGAGCCGTTAAGAAGCGAGAAAACGACCGAAGCTGAACCGATAAAATCGCCAGAGCATTTTGGCCATGGCCATTGATTGAGCACTTGCTACGTACGAACTTCGACTTTGCGCTTTGCATTTGTGTGTTAACGGCGTTCAGCGACGTGCTCATTACGCGCGGCCTCGAGAAGAAAGCGTTCCAACAAAAAAAAAAATTAAACGATCTCTTTGAGGTCAGCAGCAATTGAAATGTGTTCAATAAAAAAATAAGTTTTCTATCTGCATTGTTTTTAGCCAAAGCGGAGGCGGGCATTTGTCAAAATGCAAATCGCTGGCTCAGTCAGCCCACAGGCTGACAAAAACGGTGCCTGACACTTGGTTTTTTTGTTCAGGGGAGTGTCGCCTGAGGCCTGGCTTGAAATTCCAGCGCGTCCAAAAGGAGAAGAAGACGACAACAAGGTTTACATAATCGCACAAAAAAAGGCAAATTATTTATGGGAATTAACGTGCGTGTTGCATGATCAAATGGATCACAGAACAAGTGTATTAAGCGGCGGGCCCAACGAGCAGCGGCGTGGGCAAATAGGGGGGGCTAATGATTTGCACTAAATTTTTTTTTTTTTTTTTTTTTTTTTTTTATAAATTTATTTAATTGTCTTAATTTAAGCCGTGTCCCACCCTCAGCTCAGTTATATAATCTCTGCGATGCTTATCGAGATGAATTTTTGGTTTTCCTATTCAATTTTTATGCTTAATTTATGCATGAGAAATATTTCTGATTTTCGATTGATAACAAAAATAACTTTCGCATTTTTTTTGTGGTTTATGTTGTGGTCAGCCGGTATCTTCACACGTTTTCCAATGTGTTTATGACCCCGCCTTGGTCGATTGAATCATCGATGCTGTTTCACTTTCGCTTCTTCACTTTCTTTTGAGTCATCTTCTCCTGGCTGCTCTGACTTGATTTACGTGGGTGACGCCGCCGTAAAATGATTGCAGCATCGTCCATAAAGCCGACAATGCCAATGCTCTGTTCAAGTTTCAATTTCATCATCCATCCATCTGACAATTAATGGGCCTTATTGTCAAGTGTTATTTATTTGTTACAGTAGAAATTGTTAAGCAAATATTTTTTGTCGAGAAATTTGAGAAAATTGTTTCGCTGTTTGTATTTGCACAGTTGTTTTTGTTTTCGTTTTCATTTTGGGTCTCACATAGCCCAGGCAGGCGTGAGTCAAAAAGTAGTCGATATAAACTTTCTTTCATCCGTGCAGCTCAATTCTGTGCATTGAAGTCACGTTCCTTTTGCCTGCCCTGAATTGCGCAGAGTTCATTTGCCTTTTGGCTGGCAAGTGGTCAAGCCCAAGTCAAGGCATTGTCTGTGCACAGAAATCATAATTTGCTAATAAATTTTCATTTCCATGTCGTTGTCGTCGTCGTCGACGTCGTCATCGCTGGGCAAGTTCACATTTTTGTTAAGTGAAAGTTCCCCTTCCTTCCTTCTTCTTTTTCCTTCCTCTTCATATGATGAGATTGTTGATGGGAACCAGGCGCCCAAAAAATGAGTTGCCCTTGGATCAAAGAGTTGCTGCCAAACAAAAGACTTAGGACACGAACTTGGTCAAACTTTGTTAAATGTTTCCTTATGAAATGATGCCCTGAATCATATATGGATTCTCAACACCCCATAAAACGAGCAGCTCTTTTTTTTTTTTTTAATTTTGTTTTCTCTGTTTTATATCTTTGTATCTGTCCAGAAGTGTTCGAGTTATTTAACCTTTGTCTTTCAGTTCTTTTCTTAGGCAGTTTGGAATCATCTTCTGCTCTTTTAATCCTCATCACTAAATTCTGATACATTCAATTGAATTTCTTTTTATATGACCATTTAATTTCAATTTCTAGTATTAATTAAATACAATTTGAAAAAATTTCACTCTCGTTTTCTGCTTAAAAAAAAACTATAACTATAACTCGCAGAAAAACACGTTTCTATTGTTGCTGCCTCTTCGTCATTGTGTCGTTGTGTCTTCTTCAAAAGCGAGATAATTTCACTTTTATTAAGTAATTTCCACCGCAAGTGACACTTGTCAATTGACAAAGACACAGTTAATACAGATGGATACCAAATGCTTCGCTGAGTAAATGGTAAATGGCAAATGGTACAATTAAAACTGACGCTTCAGAGCACAAACATACATACTTGGCCAGTGATAGAGAGATAGATGCATGTGCCTTGATAGTAATCGGAGGACTGAGAACGAAACTTTCTTGGCTGCACATTTGGCACAGATGCCATTAAACCGCTCAGTTGTCTTTGATCAAAATCGGTGGTAGCATTTAAATGAAGTCAATTTCAGGCCAGAGTGACTCTCGATTTCTAATTTTTTTTTGTTGTTTTTGTTTAATGTCATCTGGCAATTTAAGTAGCCCCCGGGTTCTAGTCAAGTGAAAGTACATCGTCGTCGGTCTTATGAAAGATGTACAGATGTAATGCGACGCTGGTTAAAACATTATTGTGCCATAATTTACCAGGCATAAAAACTGAATTTCTCACCTGCCAGCCGGGCGATTCTCACGCATTTGTCACGAGGTTTTTCTTCTGTCTTGCAGTTGTTTTGTTTTTAATGAGCGGGTCATCAACAAAACAACGTCGCAACGTCAACAGTTTGGCCAACATTGTAAATTATATTTACTGCATTTCGCACACATTCAAAGAAGACCAAACGACCGAAAACCGCAGACCAAAAGACAGTTTGCCTCACTGTTGCACAATGTTGTTTTTCCATTTTTTTCGTTTCACATTTTCACATATTTTTCCGTGATGTTTGATTGTTTTTTGAGGCGAGGGTGGGTGGTAAGTAAGGCAAATATATACCCTGCATTAAAAAACGTTCCTAACCTCACTTAAGGTAAAAAAAGCTAACGTAACGTAACCTAACTTAAACTTAATTAGCCAAACTTAACCTAACCTAAGCTAACCTTAGCTAACCTTACCTAACCTTACCTAACCTTACCTAACCTTACCTAACCTTACCTAACCTTACCTAACCTAACCTAACCTAACCTAACCTAACCTAACCTTACCTAACCTAACCTAACCTTACCTAACCTTACCTAACCTTACCTAACCTAACCTAACCTAACCTAACCTAACCTAACCTAACCTAACCTAACCTAACCTAAGCTAACCTAAGCTAACCTAAGCTAACCTAAGCTAACCTTACCTAACCTTACCTAACCTTACCTAACCTTACCTAACCTTACCTAACCTTACCTAACCTTACCTAACCTTACCTAACCTTACCTAACCTTACCTAACCTAACCTAACCTTACCTAACCTTACCTAACCTTACCTAACCTTACCTAACCTTACCTAACCTTTACCTAACCTTACCTAACCTTACCTAACCTTACCTAACCTTACCTAACCTTACCTAACCTTACCTAACCTTACCTAACCTTACCTAACCTTACCTAACCTTACCTAACCTTACCTAACCTTACCTAACCTTACCTAACCTTACCTAACCTTACCTAACCTTACCTAACCTTACCTAACCTTACCTAACCTTACCTAACCTTACCTAACCTTACCTAACCTTACCTAACCTTACCTAACCTTACCTAACCTTACCTAACCTTACCTAACCTTACCTAACCTTACCTAACCTTACCTAACCTTACCTAACCTTACCTAACCTTACCTAACCTTACCTAACCTAACCTTACCTAACCTTACCTAACCTTACCTAACCTTACCTAACCTTACCTAACCTTACCTAACCTTACCTAACCTTACCTAACCTTACCTAACCTTACCTAACCTTACCTAACCTTACCTAACCTTACCTAACCTTACCTAACCTTACCTAACCTAACCTAACCTAACCTAACCTTACCTAACCTTACCTAACCTTACCTAACCTTACCTAACCTTACCTAACCTTACCTAACCTTACCTAACCTTACCTAACCTTACCTAACCTTACCTAACCTTACCTAACCTTACCTAACCTTACCTAACCTTACCTAACCTAACCTAACCTAACTTCATAAGAGTTCATGCTAAACAAAAGACTTAGGGCACGAACTTGAAAAACTATTTTTTAATTTTTGCCACGTTTTGCCATTTTGGAGTTAGGTTGTTTGAACCTTCTAGAGATATATTCTATTCATCATTACTTATTGAGCTCCCATACATCGCTTTCCGATCAGATGAGCGATAGTAGAGTTGCCACCCCACACACAAAAGACCCAAAACTCCCACATTTTTAAAGATAGATTGTTCGAACCTTCTAGAGATATATTATGCTCATCATTACTTACTTAGCCTCTTTTCAGAAAAAACGGTGCCCGTATTTAAAAAAGTTAAGGCGAAACAAAAGACTTAGGACACGAACTTGAAAAACTATTTTTTAATTTTTGCCATATTTTGCCATTTTGGAGTTAGGTTGTTTGAACCTTCTAGAGATATATTCTATTCATCATTACTTATTGAGCTCCCATACATCGTTTTCCGATCAAATGAGCGATAGTAGAGTTGCCACCCCCCACACAAAAGCCCCAAAACTCCCACATTTTAAAAGATAGATTGTTCGAACCTTCTAGATATATATTTTACTCACCATTACTTATTTAGCCCCCATACATCGTTTTCCGATCAGATAAAAGAGTTAAGGCGATACAAAAGACTTAGGACACGAACTTGAGAAACATTTTTGATTTTTGCTTTTAAGAGATGGACACACAGTTATAAAAATCCTTTAAAATCCTAACTTTAACAACATCAAAACCTGCCTAGGGTATTCCAGCTTCGACTCGAGCCAACTGTTTCTTTATTTTGTTTTTTTATTGGTTTTCCCCTGATAACTGTTGCAGTTGTTGTCGTCATTGTTTTCATTTTTTTGTGGCCTATTTGCCTTTCCCACAGGGCGTATGCGCAATTTTTTGACACATCTCCCCCCAAATTGTCAACTGTCTTTTGTCAGGCTCAGGCCACCCGACTTGACCTTGTATTTTTTTCTTGCTGCCAGCGACTTTCACGATAGCGGAAGCTGCACTCCGTCTCCGTATCCAAATCTGGCTGCATTCACTCACTGCACTTCCAGGCCAATCGTCACACATCTCGATTCGCTGCAATCCCAATCATAATTTCAGTCAATTTAGCAAAAGCAAGTGACAAGTGTTTGCTGACTTTCTCCCAATGACCTCGTTTAGTTCGATTCCTAAAAAAAAAATAAGGCCTGCCGTGTCTCGTCTATTGACCCGGAGAAGCCCCAAAAAAATTCATCAGTTTTAGAAACTCGGCGTTTCTGCTGTTTTTGGTTTAAGCATAATCATAATCAGTAAGTAGGAAGCCAAAGAGCCGCAGCCACAATAATTTATTTGCATACGTATTCTCTCTGTCTGTCTCTTTTCATCGTTTTTTTTTTCTTTTTTTAATGCTTGGAATGCGTTAATTGCCTGGACAGGCAGCCAACTGGGCAAACAGTTAGCCTCAGGTGTTGGCAGTCCAATAATTCAACTGCCTAACGAGGCATACACTTCTTGGGCAGCGGCAGAGTGGTGTCACTCTAGGTTTGGGTATCGAAAGTGAAGTTCAGCGTAGCCCAATTGCACATCCATAAAACAGTTGAAGAATTTCTAAATTTCATTTTTAATATGCCTGATACACTATAAGTGTAAGAGGGCTTGACAATAGTGGCTAAGATTTTGCAAATCGTTGATTAGGTGATCAGCTTAAGGCCTAAGATTCTAAGGCATTCCAATTGGACACCATTTTTAATTGTGTTTCAATATTTTCAAATAATAATAATAATAATTTTGTTTCATGCTAAATGTTCTAGTAATTGCTCAATTGAACTTAGCCAAGCTAAGAAAATTAGTTCTTGAGTTGGAAATTGTATAATATAATTATTGAATAGCAAAACAGATCCAAAACTAAGTATCTTGAACCACTGGTTCTAGAACTGAGCGGGCCGTAACTAACTAGCTATTTTTTTTTTTTTTTTTTTTTTTTTTGGCTCATCCCTTAAGAACTGCCTGCCAGCTGTATCAAAGACTGTGAAAAATAAATATCTTGAACCACTGGTTCTAGAACTGAGCGGGCCGTAACTAACTAACTATTTTTTTTTTTTTTTTTTTTTTGTTGCCTCATCCCTTAAGACTGCGCAGCTGTATCAAAGACTGTGAAAAATAAATATCTTGAACCACTGGTTCTAGAACTGAGCGGGCCGTAATTAACTAGCTATTTTTTTTTTTTTTTTTTTTGTCACCTTAAGAACTGCGAGCTGTTCAAAGACTGTGAAAATAAATATTTGAACACGGTCTAGAGAGCGGGCCGTATAACGCTATTTTTTTTTTTTTTTTTTTTTTTTGGCTCATCCCTTAAGAACTGCCTGCCAGCTGTATCAAAGACTGTGAAAAATAAATATCTTGAACCACTGGTTCTAGAACTGAGCGGGCCGTAATTAACTAGCTATTTTTTTTTTTTTTGGTTTAACCCTTAAGAACTGCCTGCCAGCTGAATCAAAGACTGTGAAAGGGTATATTTGTTTTTTTGTTTTCCATCTCCCAGTGTGACTTGCAGTTCATTAAGCAACTGTGGTGACTGATTGTTTTTCTATTGTTGCCACTTTCGGTGGCTTGTGGATTGCCCAACGTTGCTTCCCCAGTTGGTAAAGCTGGTTAAGTTAAAGTGTAGTTATTATTATACAATGATCGCCCACAGAAAGTGAACTGCACTTAACAACGCACTGAGTTGGACCCCCTGCCCTCCGTTCCCACCCAACCCAGGGATAGGTTTTTGGTTTTGTGGTTGCAAAAAAAAAAAAAAAAAAAAAAAAAAAAAATAGCGAAAAACTTGAGTTAAGTTAAAGTGAAATGTGTGCGCGCTGCCGCTTACATGAAACGAAAGTAAAAATCTTGTCTTTGTATTTTTTTGCTAACATGGGCCATACAATTTTGTGTGTTTGGTTTTCCAATACATCCAGCCGCAGATGCCGCCTTCTCCTAACCGTCAGCTGCCAACTCTGGAGAGCTCTTTTGTTGTTTAATACTCACATATTTGCAATCATTTCATTTTTGGACACTAATGACGATGATGAATGCAACAATGCCAAGTGGATGTCCAGAGTGAAGAGAATTCAGGGCTTACGTAATAAACATGGCAAAAGCAGCTACCCAAAGGGGACACAGGGCAACCTCAAGTAGATCGGGTCGACGGGACGCAGCCGCCGCTTTAGATTGTGTCACCTCAAAAAATGAAGCAATCTCAACAACTCATTTGGAGCAGCAGAAAAAAACCCAAATGACATATTTATTTTTTATTTTCTCTCTCTTTCTCCCTCTCTTTCTTGCTTGCCCAGAGTTTGACCCTAATCATTGTGTGTTTGCAATTAGAACTGCCCAAGTTTGTGTCTTAAGTCTTTGGTTTTTTTTTTTTTTTTTTTTTTTTTAATTTGCATTCAATGCACGCTCTGCCACGCCCCTACCCGCTGCCTCGTTTTGCCAATTTGACAATTTTATTGATGGCTTTTAAGGTACGTGCCCAATGCCCAGCGCACGTTTCCACAAAAAAAAAAAAAAAAAAAAAATGTCTAAAATATACAATTCGACAGCTTAAATTTTCTACTTTCATTTTGATAATGATAATTTAATTTCAACAAGTGCAAAAAAGAGTGCAACGACTTGGGAATACATTAACATTTCACAACAAGAAGGACTTCCAGCACATTAGTGCAGTTTCAGCAAAAGTATTAAAGAAAGAAGGTATGACTAATTGGCAGGAAATAATAACGACATAAGGAAGAGGAAACTAAGAGATAAGTAATAATACAGTTCGATTCCTGGTCAAGTCTTTTTCGAGGGGTTAGAACATTTTGCCTATGAAAGTATTTAAGACCCGAAGCTATTTCGTGTGGTCCACATTTTATTAATGACAAATTGTCAAAACTCGTATCGTAGATGCTTTGCTCTACTTAGTTAAGAACCTGTCAAAACAGATTATCTATAATATCATCAGCATCATCAGCCATTTGGTTCCAGCTAGTTGAAGTAAACGACTTTTGAGTTTTTTGTGTTGTTTTTGTTTTTACCGTCTGCTGGCTTGGTGCCTTACACATTTCTCGGCAATTGTGTGCCTCTGGCAATTGTCTGTCACATTTTTGCGTTTGTACTTTTAACCCAGTTTTTTTTTTTTTTTTTTTTTTTTTGTGACAACAATGACAAACGTTGCAACGTTGATTGCCTCATTTTTGGTTCGAAGAACCGATCGACATTCGATGCTCTATGCCCCACCTGCCCGCTGTCTTTCACATGAACAGTTAGCTAATCAAAGTATGTGGCTGGCGAGGGAAACATTTAATTAGAAAAAAGCGCTGGTGCAAGATCTTCACGATGGGCCTGGTCATGAGCTGGGCTTGCCCATGCGTCCATGCTTCGTTGGCCAGTAGACCAGAAGTGGCCACAGCATGCACTGCTGACTGTCGATAGACACGTGCTCCTATCGACGCCCACCTGACCAGTGGCTGGCACACGCAGCCAGAGGAAGAATGTGAGGCAGCGAGCAGCCAGGCAAAACGAATTGCTGCTGCTGCATTTTGTTGTTCTTGTTGAAATACCCCACGATGCTCAATTAACAGAGCTTTGCGCTGCCCGTCGCCATCCCCAAGCCTCGCTTCATTTTCTATTTAGTGCTTTATTATTTTTAATTTCCAAGCCAGCCTCAAGATTAATGTTCTGAGTCGTTGCCAAAGCCGTATTAGGCTACCCTTTCAAACTGTTTCAACTGTTTTCTGCCTGAAGGCCCCAACAAAACCAAATTCCTACGAACTGGGCGAATGGTACAATAATACAATTGTGTGTGCTCCCAATTGTGAATGGCTGAACATTGCCAGATAATTGGTTTCTCTTGTTGTAGAATGAATGGATTAGGGTGCATACTGATTCGTAGAATGTGAAAAGAACTAGTTCTAAAAAAATGTCAAGAGTCATGAAGAACAACTACAAGAAACTAAAAGGTTTGTGGACAAACTGGATTGAATTGTCATGACAATCTAGTAGGCCCTTATGTTGACTGGTTTTCATTGTGAATAGCTTGTCATTTGACATTGAAAACAATACAACATGAAGGCTTACTAGATTGTCGTATCTCATGCGTCGGCCTAACAAGTTTTAAAATGTCTACAACTTCATTTGGTGGTTCATCAGCTGAACTATTTAAGCCTTTCCTAAACCGTGAAAAAAAACTAGTTCATTAATGACAAGAAGAGACAAATTAATGATCCACCTAAAACCTAATAGGTTTGTGAACAAACTATCAAAAAGAACTAGTTCGAAAATTACAAAAATTTCAATTATTGAATCATAAAGTGAACTAGTGTTATGACATGGAAATCAAAACAGACAATACGTAGGTTGCTATATATATTTCTGGCCTAATAATGAAAACGCGAATATTTATGATCAAAAATGGTTTTATTGTTTTTCAAAGTATTCTCCAGCAAGATTTATACACTTTTGCATGCGCACAAACCAATTGTCGAAGCACTTTTTCCACTCCGATTGAGACACCTCCAAAACATGGTTTTTGAACTCTTCAACAGCATCTTCTGGCGACGAAAATCGTTGACCACGCATTTTTCCCTTGATGTGCGGGAATAAAAAGAAGTCATTGGTTGCCAGGGTCAGGGCTGTACGGCGGATTACCCATCAATTCGACGTTTTGGGCGGTCAAAAAGGCGCCTTGTCATGGTGCACAATGATCTGTCTTCTCTAGTTCGTTTTTCGAATTTCTCCAAAGACTACAGGCAAACAAATTGTGGTGTACCCCACTCAGAATTGACCGTCCTACGTTGCTCAAGCGGAACAGTCGCCACATGGCCAGTTTTACCGAAGAAACAGGCAACCATTTGCTTCGAAGTGCTTCTTCCACGAACGACTTTCGTTGGATTTGACTCGTCTTCGAAGACGACTGTTTTGTTTTTTGGCTCATAAGCATAGATCCATGATTCTTCACCTGTGACCATCTTTTAAACGTCTTTTGAAACACCGCGATTATATTTTTTCAAAATTTCGTTGCACCAATCCACACGAGCCTTTTTTTTGAGCGATTGTCAAATTGTGCGGGATCCAACGAGAACAAACCTTTTTTACGCCCAGGTGTTCATGCAATATCGAATGTATGCTGGTGGAAGAAAGGCCCAAGGATGCCTCTATCTCACGGTATGTCACATGACGATCAAAAACGACTGTTTTTGGAGGACCTTCACGACCTTCGTCTTCGAGCGAGCGTCGCCCGCGGTTGAATTTATTAAACCACTTTTTCACAGTGCTATAGGATAGTGCTTCATCGACATACAAAGATTTAAGTTCATCGTTGCACTCTTGTCGCGATAATCCACGTCGAAAGTTGTGAAAAATGATTGCACGAAAATGTTCACGAGTTAATACCATTTTTCTGCCGAGGTACGATTTTGATTAATCGTTCATCGATATCAAACGTGGTCACACATGAAAGAGATGTATGGAGCTTTTATCGATAAAAGTCCAAACTTTTTGTGGGAAAAGGCCAATTGGTCCTAAAATGGCTAGAAGTGACCTAGACCAGAAACTTAAATAGCTAAATAGTTCACATACCTCACAGTCTTTTAATTTTTTTTATTCTACCTACCTTGACCTTTATTTTTCTATATTTTTTATTAAAAACCTGTAGAACCCTTCAAGACTTCATGCTGCCTCCCTGCCACAACTCGTTTGAATCTCAGCTTGGTGACATTTTTAACCCACATGTGTCACAGAAATTTTTATGCGTTGGCCGCAACAGAACAAAAAAAAAAAAAAAAAATTGAATCTCCAACGATGCTGCTGCTGCGCCTGCTCCAATTTGCTGACCATTTGGCTTACTTTTTTATTCGTATTCGTTGTGGCATGCAAATAGTTTTATGCATTGTGCAACGCTTTGTGGCCTGCCAAGTTGATTGGAGGAATGCTTCTTGGCCTGTTGCCTGTTGCTACAGTTGCACAACCTGTATTAGTTGTTATTACCGTTTTGGACGATGAGTTCAGCTCAAAGATTTGCCATTGATCGATGGCCCTAATACGAGCGGCAGCAGAAGAGACGCCTCGGGTTGGGCACTCTGGCACTTGCCAAAAGCGCAACAAGTGTGTGTGCGTGCAAACGCAGCCGACGTAGCCGCTGTCGCCGCTGACTACAACGAATCAGGCTTACAAGACGCACCGGGCCAGATTACAAACTTTCAGTTGCTTTCAAGCTGCACAAGACAGCGGTTGAGGAATACGGCTCAGCGCTAAGCTAAGCAAAAACAAGAGAGTGAGCGAGAGAGAGAGAGCAAGCGACTTGCTTACGAGAGAGAGAGAAAAGTGAAAGAAACGTCTTCGTGCAACAACTGCGAACTTCTTTGACTTCAGTTGAACTGCAGAACTCAAAGCGTACGGATCGTGCCACGGAAAAAATTCGTGCGGCGCATCAAAGCGCGTGATTGAATTCGTTTTTTTTTTTTTACTCTCGAAATAACGGTAACAAAACAAAAGAAATAAGTGCGCTGGGAAATTTTGTGCAATATTAAATTAAAATTTGTTTTTTTTTTGGTCAATTTTTTTTCGTGTGCCTAAAAAAAAAATCACAATTTAAACACAATTTGGTGCCAATTCACAAAATAATAATACAAAAAAAATCAACGATCAACGATCCAGGGAGTTGCAGGCATTCATCCGCTGCCCACTCCCCCCAAACAAAACCCACCCCCAACCACCCACCTCTACATAGATCAGGTGTAAGCGAGAGAGCAAGCCCAGTCACAATGCTGCAACGCACGCAGTTGATGCTGCTGCCGTTGGTGTTGTTGGTGTCGGCATTGGCGCAGGCGCAGAATATAGGTGAGTGTGTCAAGTCAAGTCAAGAAAGACGAAAACAAGAAACGAAATTCTCAACCACAAGGGGCAGTGAGAGAACGAAGAATGTATACGCTTTCTTTTAAGAAACAAAGTTTTCATAAAGTAAATTTGACTCGATAATTTGTGGGGAATATCTGAAACAAAAAAGAAAAACTAGAGTTAGTCCGCGTTTACATGATGAAGTTTGCTTCATGAAGCTCTCTTCAAAACTTCAGGCGCATTTACATGATGCAGGTTGCTTCGTGAAGTTCGAGAAGTTATCGATAAGCAAATAACCCACAAATCAACCCTGCATCAGTTCTATCGGAACAAAGCAAAGGAGATGGATTGCCTGCTTCGGCTGCCCCTCTTCACCTCTTACCCACAAACAAAAACTTCATGAAGAACTTCATGAAGGAAACTTCATCGTGTAAATGCGGTCTTAGATGCTTTGACTGCCTGTTTATGTTGAGGGTCAATGTAAAACGGGCAGAGAGCTTTAAAAAGCTTATTTTGTCCCTCTTTAAGGCCTCCTCTTACAGATGGCATAAAAATTGATTTCGGCACTATGCTTCATATGAATAGACTCACCTAAGAAAAATTTGTAATGTCAATGTAAAACGGGCAGAGAGCTTTAAAAAGCTTATTTTGTCCCTCTTTAAGGCCTCCTTGAAGAATGAAAAATTTATTTGGCTCCATAGATAGACTCACCTATGAAAACTTTGAAAGCTGCATCCTTTTGAAAAGCTTCTCTTATTTATATGAAGCATAGTGCCAAAATAAATTTGTATGCTATCCGGAATGAGGCCTTTAATTTTAATGAGCTTTAAAGCTCTTTTTTTCAAAAAATTCTGGAGAGAAAGCCATTGGAGCTTTTTTTAATTTGGCTTTTTGTTTTGTGTTATTTGTTAATTAAATAAAAAATAAAAATAAAATATTTTAAAATTCGAGGGCTGTTCAATAAGTTATGGGAATGTCAAATAGGATCAAAAAAGAAGGTGTAGAGGTGGTAGCCCCGATTAGAGGTGGAGAACTATCGATGGGTGGCCTGTTTATGTTCAGGGTCAATGTAAAACGGGCAGAGAGCTTTAAAAGGCCTCCTCTTCCAGATGGCATACAAATTTATTTCGGCTTTATGCTTCATATGAATAGACTCACCTATGAAAACTTTGAAAGCTGAATCCTTTTGAAAAGCTGCTCTTATTTATATGAAGCATAGTGCCGAAATAAATTTTTATGCTATCCGGAATGAGACCTTTAATTTTAACGAGCTTTAAAGCTCTTTTTTTCCAAAAATTCTGGAGAGAAAGCCAATGGAGCTTTTTTAATTTGGTTTTTTGTTTTGTGTTATTTTTCAATTAAATAAAAAAATAAAAATAAAATATTTTAGAATTCGAGGGCTGGTCAACAAGTTATGGGAATGTCAAATAGGATCAAAAAAGAAGGTGTAGAGATGGTAGCCCTGATTTGAGGTGGAGAACTATCGATGGGTGGGCGCCATCCAAAACAACAAAAACAAAAAAATCGGAAAATTTTTTTTCAAAGGTAAAAGACCCCCTTAAGCTCGATTAGTTCCATATAAAACTGTGCACATATTTAAATTGAAATTGTTCTGGATTCGATAGCTCAAAAAAATGCATTATAATTACTTGTTAATATGACCTAAAAAAAAAAAAAATAAAAATAAAAATTTAAAAAAATTTAAAAAAATATATAAAAAAATTTAAAAAAATAAAAAAAAATTTTTTTAAAAAAAAAAAAAAAAAAATAAAAAAAAAAAAAAAAAATTAAAAAAAATAAAAAAAAAATAAAAAAAAATAAAAAAAAAAAAAAAAAAAATTAAAAATAAATCTGTAATAGAATTAAAGTTATTTGTTTAATAATAATTCAGAATATTTAATAATTTACAAATAAATGTGTAAATTGCAAATCTATTTAGAAGATAAGAAATCAGACCTCAGAGTATCATACTCCAAACTGACTTCATATTACAGTGATACAAGTTAACAGATTGCTTTTTCAGTCTTACTATATATGTGGTAAGACTTAAAAAGCAATCAAAAAAAAAAAAATTTATTTCTTTCACAGATTTCGGAAAACTAGGTCAAAAAAAACTTTTTTTTTTAGATTTTGTGTTATTATTTTTTTTAACTAACTTAGCTAAATCTGAAAAGCAGAAGTTATAAGGAAAGTTCTCCATAAGTTTGGGTCATCCATCCGGCGTCTTAATTAGAAAAGGTTTCATATAAAACACAAATTGCACTGCCATAATCATGCTACCCCTCCTTTCAGTAAGAGTATTTCGTTTTAAAAGCAATGCAAACAAATTTTCTCTCGTTCTCGTTGATGTTGTTGTTTTTGTTGTTGCTGCTGTTTTCATCACCCATTTTTGGGGCGCACCTCAAAAAAAAAAAAAAATTCTTTTTCACATTTTTTTTTTGCGCATATATTTTTTGTTTTTTGTTTTTGTTTTTTTATTTTTATTTCCGTTTCTGGTTGGAAACAAAAAGTAAACTGTTGCATTTTTCCCACGTTCATAAACAACAACAAAAAGTCCAGAACCCAGACCCAGTCCAGTGCCGCCCGGTTCCAAGTCAAGTGTTTTTTTGGTCAGTATTTTATCGGTCAACTTTTTGTTTAATTGTTTCGTGGGATATGCGACCAAACAAATGAGATCATTTATGCGCCTGGCGGGTGGGTACCAGGGGTGGCCAGGAAACGGATGTTTATTTTGGGTCAGCGGGTAAGGTGACACACTAAAGACTTAGGCAACGAACTGGTATTTTGCACGTGGCACAACCAACCAGCAAACTGTCGGCTGGTCTGATTAAATGCACGTGGTGGAAGATTGAGTTACAGCAGCACCTTGAACTTGTAGAAAGTCTAAAGCAAAAGGAAGAGAACAGCAAGGAAAATTGCAAAAGTTGTGTGTGGGCTGAATTTGTTTGGTTTTTGGTATTCAGTTCAATTTCAAGTCAAGTTAAGCCCTGTGGGAATCATTAGGTCAGTTCCACCTGCTACCATAGTTTACTTTATATGTAAAGTGACAAGAATTTGTTAGCTTGCTCGATTATATGGATGGAAAACCGTCCGTATCAAATCTACTTGGCTTTCAAATCGCTAAACTTTTGACTTCTGTTCTAGTAACACGGCAAATTTGTATCACTTCCCATATAAAGTCAAACGGTTCTAGTTTGAAGTGCAATCTTTTATACAAATTTATGAATTATGAATCTAAGTTTTTTGTTGCGTTAAATTTAAGATATATTTTTACTTACACCAAAAATATTTTGTACTTATTTTAAGTATGCATATTCTTGTATGCAAATTATTTGGAATTAGGCTTCGAATTTTTTCCATCTATAAGTAAAGTAAACACGATTTTCCATTAGTCCGAAATGTACCTAAAACTTGATACTTGTTTTGCGGGCCTAAAAATCTTGCTTTAATTTCGAGTTTTGCACCTCTTCCAAGTATTTTTGTTCTAACCATACCAATGACACCGTTTGCAGCCGATTCAAGGGCTCAATATTTGATTTTTTTGTATGGTTACTTTTAAGCTAGTTCGTTTTTTTTTTTGGGGTACATTTGTACCCCAAGCAACTTTAAATGCAAGATTGAAGATTATTCAAACATTACATAAGGCAATTCAATTGGCAATTTGTCGTTAAAAGTTAATGGAATTATGCTTTAAATATTAACAAGCAGTTGGTCAATTGAGAACTGACACTTTTGAAGCTAGTCGAAATGCAAAAGGACTTTCTCAAATCTATTTTGAGGGTAATTTTGATAGCTTCGAATCGAAAAGCCCGACGAGTGATGGCTGCAAACGAAGCATTGTCGAATCCTTAAAAAAAAAATTGACCTAGAAATGAATTCTATGCATTTTAAGATCCTTTACAAAAACTTCATAAAGATCTTAATGCCGGAAACTTCATCGTGTAAATGCGGACTAAGAATCTAAATACGGTAAATACATTTATATATATTTACTCAAAATGTTTTGTCAGAAGTCAAATTAGTTTGAATACATAAAAAATCTGTTAAAATATGATGATTTATATACAGGGTTGCCCATATTCGACGGACCCATGTTTTTTTTAAAAAATCAAAGAAAAAAATAAAAATTTGGCGGTTGGCAATCTTAATCATTTAATTTGTTCCAAGTAGATTTGTTTACATCAATTTTTGAATATGATATCTCTCAAATGGCCGCCTCTGGCGTTGATGGCGTATTGTGCCCTTTTTGCAGCATTTTCCATCGTTTTCGCCAACATTTCGGCCGGAATAGCGGCTATTTCTTCACGAATGTTGTCCTTGAGCTCTTCTACGGTCCTTGGCTTGTTAACGTAAACCTTTGACTTCAAATATCCCCACAAGAAGAAGTCAGGCGGCGTCAAATCGGGCGAACGCGGTGGCCAGTCCAAATCACCACTTTTCGACTTTCTTCAGAAAATCGATTGTTATGCGACTTGTGTGCGGTGGAGCGCCGTCTTGTTGAAACCAGAACTGCCTCATACGCTTTCGACGAATAATTGGCATCACAAAATAGGTCATCATGTCGCGATAACGCTCCTGGTTGATGGTAACAGCATGGCCATTTTCATTTTGGAAGAAAAACGGCCCAATGACCGTTTTCGCACTAACGCCGCACCAAACTGTGACTTTTTCGTCATGAAGAGGCACTTCTTGAATCTCCTGAGGATTTTCAGTGGCGTAAATACGGCAATTTTGCTTATTTACGGTCCCATTCAATGTGAAATGGGCTTCATCGGACATGATAATTGAGTTTTCACAATTGACTTGTTCTGTTGAATGTAAATTTCAACTATTTCAGAGCGCTCGCGTGGCGTGTATTGTTCCATGGTAAAAATCTGCTTGGACTGACGCTTCAAACGCGGTATGTCATTAAGCGATCTGACATCTCTGTCAAAAGTTATGGCGTTGCCAGATGGGTCCGTCGAATATGGGCAACCCTGTATATATATATATACTCAAAATGTTTTGTCAGAAGTCCAATTAGTTTGAATACATAAAAAATCTGTTCAAATTAGTTTGAGTACAACAATTAAACAACTTTATAAATTTGATTGATTTTTATAGAAATGTAATGGGGTAAGAATGTACCCCAAAAAATTGAATATATTTATATCTATAAATATTCACTCAAAATGTTTTGTAAGCAGTAAAATTAGTTTGTATACAACAATTAAACGACTTTATAAACACATAAAAAATCTATTTAAATTTGATTGATTTATATAGAAATGTAATGGGGTAAGAATGTACCCCAAAAAAAAATTGAACAGTAAATTAGTTTGTATACAACAATTAACGACTTTACAAACATAAAAATAAATAGTTTAAGAAGGGGTAAGAATGTACTAAAATGTTTAGTAAGCAGTCAAATTTGTTTAAATACAACAATAAAACGAACTTACAAACACTTTAAAAAATCTATTTAAATTTAATTGATTTATATAGAAATGTAATGGGGTAAGAATGTACCCCAAAAAAATCAAATTGAATTTATTTACTTTCTGACAAATTTACTTGGGTTAGAATGTACCCCAAAAAAATCGATTTAAATTTGAATGATATTCATACAAATATACTGGGGTAACAATGTACCCCAAAAAAATCGAATACATTTATTCACTCAAAATGTTTTGTAAGCAGTCAAATTAGTTTGTGTACAACAATTAAACGACTTTATAAACACATCAAAAATCTATTTAAATTTGTTTGATTTATATAGAAATGTAATGGGGTAAGAATGTACCCCAACAAAATCAAATAGAATTTATTTACTTTCTGACAAATTTACTTGGGTAAGAATGTACCCCGAAAAACCGATTTAAATTTGAATGATATGCATACAAAAATACTGGGGTAAGAATGTACCCCAAAGGATCTCCATTTTAGATTTGACCAGGAAGGGTTCTAGGATTAAGTTGAAAATGAATATTAATAAATCTAAGTATGCATTAATCTAATTGTAAATAGTTGGATTTATGTTCAATTCAAATTCAAATTGTCTTTTTTAAGTTCAAATTTTAAATTAAATTTTATACCTTAAGAGCTGGCTGATTGGCTGGCTACCCGTTTTAAAGGTTAAAACTCTCTAATTGCCATCTAAAATATTTTCTATACAAAATTCAACAATACGTAAAGAAAATTCAATGTTGGGAAAGTTTGTCTGTTATAATTTAAGTCTTTCTATTGTGGTAATACTTACACACAGAGTTGACAATAAGAAAAGTAAAAGTACGCAAGAAGCAACAAGACAGATATGTAATATATATATATATATATGTGTGTGTGTGTGTGTGTGTACATGACCAGCTCATCATCATTATGGCTAAGGCTGAAGAGACGAGGCAAGTCAACCAAATTGCGGAAGCTTTTTCGTTTAATTGCAATGCGAAACTGGCAAACAACCATAATATGGATGCCTTTTGTATCTTTTGCATTTTGCTGCATCTTGCCAGTTAAATTTCAATGTATCTATGTTTGCACAATGAACCACAAATGGCTAAGGAAGGGCGTGGCTTCGGTGCACGCATGCATGGAAATAATCATCATTGCGGCTGCTGTGGTCGAGTTTATATAAGTGCACAAATCTAACAAGGAAGTAGGAAGCGTGAATGTGAGTGTGGAAATCCTTTGGATCTCACTTTTACTTTCGCTGGCGCCCCCAATATTGTTTTTAATGATAATGATGATGATGATGATGTGGCTGGTGTTGGTGTCACAACAGTTGAAAGTGTTTGGCCTCGTGGCCCATGTGGGAGGCAAACAAACACCCGACCTGGTTAGGTAAGCTGTGTCAAGGGCCTTGAATCAGCGTGATAAAAGTAAAGAAAATTAAATTCAAATCAAATCCAATTTTAGCTAAGTTTTTGTTTTATTTTTTATATATTTTTTGGGGCCAGTGACGAAACCCAACGCACACACACAACGTTTAAAGTTATTAGCCAAGCAATTATTAATAACAATTGCCTGGCATTGAGTCGTGAATCACACACACAGTAGCCAATTTGCAGCCATTCGAATTCCAACAACAACAACAACAACAATTGCACATATATTACAATTAATTCAATTTGAAAGATATAACAACAACATAAATTCTGTTCAACATTTTCTACACCTTTTTTTTCACTCTTTCTCTTCGATGGTGGCATTTAAATGCGTTGTTAATGGCAAACAATTTCATTTACAATATTTATAAGATGTTAGTTTCACTTTTTAAACATTTTCACTGTGACATTAAAATTTCACATCAACGTCAAAACTTTCGCAATAGTTTGTTGTTATTGGACTTGAAATCATACATTTTTAATTGCATTTATACTTACTTACGGGCACCGGCATAAGCCCTACCCATAAATCTTTCAATGAAATTGATTTGAAATTTATGCGAAAATCAAAAATGATGACGAGCTAAGCTGAAGGGGCCCCCAGACACACCCTCACAGTTTGCTTAGCAGAAGATCCTAATGTATGAAATCATTCAAAGCTGGCTTATCCATGTGGTTTCTACTGTGGGCGATGTAATTTGAGACATTCTGTGTTCTCTCCATATTTTGTACTGTTATTTGGGCATATACATTTTTGAACACGACACGACTACGTAGCTTGCTATATTATCCCAAAACATTGCTATATATATATCTGGCCTAATAATAAAAAAGATTAACAAATGCGCATATTTATGATCAAAAATGATTAATTTTAACTGTTTTTCAAAGTATTTTCCAATAAGATTTATACACTTTTGCATGAAATAACTATAAAATCGGGTATTTCAAAAAGGTTATTGTTTTTCGAAGTATTCTTTCAACGATTGAGACAACCAATTTCGGAGACTTTTCTCAAAACATCGGTTTTTGAACTCTTCAACAGCATCTTCTGGCGATGAAAATCTTTGACCACGCATTTTTTCCTTGATAAAAAGAAGTCATTGGGTGCAAAGTCAGGGCTGTACGGCGGATGACCCATCAATTCGACGTTTTGGGCGGTCAAAAAGGCGCTCGCATTGTCATGGTGCACAATGATCTGTCTTCTCTGGTTCGTTTTTCGAATTTCTCCGAACACTTTAGGCAAACATATTGTGGTGTTACACTGCGAATTGACCGTCCTACGTTGCTCAAGCGGTACAGTCGCCACATGACCAGTTTTACCGAAGAAACAGACGACCATTTGCTTCGAAGTGCTTCTTCCCGCGAACGACTTTCGTTGGATTTGGCTCGTCTTCGAAGACCCACACGGTTGATTGATGTTTTGTTTCGGGCTCATAAGCATAGAACCATGATTCGTCACCTGTGACGATCTTATAAACGTCTTTTGAAACACCGCGATTATATTTTTTCAAAATTTCTTTGCACCAATCCACACGAGCCTTTTTTTTTGAGCGATCCAACGAGAACAAACTTTTTTTACGCCCAGGTGTTCATGCAATATCGAATGTATTCTGGTGGAAGAAATGCCCAAGGATGCCTCTATCTCACGGTATGTCACATGACGATCAAAAACTACTGTTTTTGGACGACCTTCGTCTTCGAGCGAGCGTCGCCCGCGCTTGAATTCATTAAACCAATTTTTGCACAGTGCTATAGGATGGTGCTTCATCGCCATACAAAGATTTAAGTTCATCGTTGCACTCTTGTCGTGATAATCCACGTCGAAAGTTGTGAAAAATGATTGCACGAAAATGTTCACGAGTTAATTCCATTTTTCTGCCGAGGTAAGTTTTTGATTAATCGTTAATCGATATCAAACGTGGTCACACATGAAAGAGTTGTATGGAGCTTTTATCGATAAAAGTCCAAACTTTTTTTGGGAAAAGGCCAATTGGTCCTCAAATGGCTAGAAGTGACCTAGGCCAGAAACTTAAATAGCAACCCACGTAGCATAAAACTTACAAATAACAGATTAAATTGTAAGTCGGTCTGACATATAGCAGCTATATAGAAGATGAGAAATCGGGACTTAGTATTTTTATACACTTGAAAAGTGTATATTAATTTTGCCCAGAAGTTTGTAACGCATAGAAATATTCATTTCCGACCCCATAAACTATATATATTCTTGATCAGGACGACGAGCTGAGTTCATTTCCGCTTGTCCGTCCGTCCGTCTGTCCGTCTGTCTGTTTCTACGCGAACTAGTCTCTCAGTTTTAAAGCTATCGAGCTGAAATTTTGCACAGAGTCTTCTTTTTACTGCACGCAACATATGTCGGAACCGGCCGGATCGGATGACTATATCATATAGCTGCCATAGGAACGATCGGTCTAAGAACTAGTTCTAGTTCGAAAAACTTTTTTGATTTCCATCGTAGCGTCTCCAATCGTAGTATATATTTGTTTTATATGTTTCCACACAATTTTGAAAAAATTTATCAAAATCGGATGACTATAGCATATAGCTGCCATATAAACGGTCGGTCAAAAAACTAGTTCTAGTGAGAAAAACTTTTTTGTTTTTCATCGTAGCGTCCCCAATCTTGGTATATATTAGTTTTATATGCTTTCAACACAATTTTGAAAAAATTTATCAAAATCGGATGACTATAGCATATAGCTGCCATAGGACCGATCGGTCGAAAAATGTGTTTTACTAAGAAAAGTTTTTTTTTTTATGGTATCAAATTTTTATTATCAATGTTTTAAAATTTTAAATATCTGATATCTATATCCTATATATATACTTTCTAAAGTGTTGAGTAAAGTGAAGTTTCAGATTTTCAAGTGGTATCTATACTACGTTCGGCACAGTCGAAAGTTAGCTTTGCCTTCTCGTTTTTCATACTGTTGAGGTAAAGTAGTCTGGGCTTGCGTCGTGGTTTGTCGTGTTAAGTCGTGTTATGTTTCGTGTCTGATGTGTTTCAACACGTTGTATTGAGTCGTGCGTGTTTGTGACACGAAAAGAGGCAACTCTAGTTCGGAGGCATATCTTAGAAATACATAATGCTTTGAACTTAATTTGAGGTTTGTAGGTTGATTATGAAAAATTATTAAACTTACTAGTTCAAGAACGGTTCCGCAACAGTTTACAAAACTAATTCAAAAGTGATGCAGGGCGAGTGATGCAAATCGCTTGGAAATAAGAAAAGTATCGGTTAAGTCACCGTTTCGGTTTATAATAAATCAAATGGTAAATTTGTATATTTTCCTGAATCACTTTTCTTAATTTTCTTTTGTTTAATAAATGAGCATATAACAAGAGATAACAGAGCCTGGACGCCGTGTATGTGCATGTGTGTGTGTGTGTGTGGAAATTGCAATTTATTTTTTTTTTTTTTTTTATTTTGTTCCGCTTGCCGCCGCTAAATAGCAGCCAGAGGAGACGTTGGCGCCAAGACAAAGATGATGATGTTGATCGAAGGCGCAAGTTCAATGACTTGCCACAGCAATCGGAAGTGTTTGGTTCATGACGATGAGTTGGCTGCTTTTGCAGCTGTGGTAAATCAATAACAGAGCAAAAGCAGCAGCAACAGCACAGCAGCTACAGTTATGTCTTGTGGCAAGTTGCAGCAGCAGCCTCCACCTGCTACAACAATTTGATTTCAATCTTTCAGTTTCGTAATCTCTTCAGCCAGCGGCTAGCGGTAAAACGAGTCTAAATTGGAATGCCAACAGCAAAAAAAAACCCACCAAAGACCAACCAACTATATATATATATATATACACGTATATATTTTATACATAATCTAAATTTCTGAAGTGAAATTTTCTCTTTTGCTCATTTGCATTTAAAGCCGCGTTGACAAAGCATAAAACGAAGAAAGGGGTCCAAAAAAAAAATATACAAGTTTATTTGATTTAGTAGACGTTTTTTTTTTTGTTCTCAAGAAAATGGAAAAATCTTTACAGCCAAAAATTAATGCTAAACAACAACAAACAGCCCAAAAATTTTTGTGGCTCTCTCAGCGAGCACGAGCCAAAGCTGTGATGTTGCTGTGGCAGTTGCAGGTGTTTGGCTGCAGCTGCTGCTGCTGCTTGCTGCTGTTAACTGCTTTTGGGTTGCCAGTTGACCCAGTTTGTGTCAGAGAAGGACAACAACGATAGCAGCTAACCGCAAATGTTGCAAAAAAAAATTATATCGCCGCTGGCAACACTTTTCTACAGCCTGCACATTGATTTGTTGTTGGCTTGTGTGTGTTTGGAATGCGGTCAACTGGGTTTGCTGCCAGCTTCAGCTTCGTTGTCGTCGGTCAATGTCGTCGATCGTCTCCACGTCTGTATTTTGTCGATTGCCGTTGCTTGGCCTTGCTTTTTAGAAGCAGCAGCAGCAATCAGCAGGCAGAAAGTGCCGCAAAATCATATCGAACCTGTTATAAAAAGCTTAGAGTGAAAAAGAAAGAGGAGGGCATCATCTGCCCTGGGATGCTGCTTGATGCTGTCATTGTCATGATGCCAGCGGCGGCTGTTCTATCCACTTGTTGTTGCTGTTTGACGTAACTGTTTACGCTTGAAATTTATTATTGTTGTTGTTGCTGTTGTTGCTGTTGTTGTGCGTACCGTTACATAAAAGAGAAGTCAAGTCAAGTCAGAGCGCATGTTTATTTAATACGCTTAGCAGCTTTTAGCATGCCATTTTACACAGACAAGACCAAGATCCAAAGGCACAGGCAATGCCGCGGCATGTTGATGTCTCATTTAATGCGCATGATGGGCAATTTTTATGCGCAATTAATTCTATGGACAGCCAGAACAACAACAACAACATTTATGGCATATGTAATAAGCCATTTTTTCGTACCCAAAAAAAAAAAAAGAACTAAAATTATTATACCAAATGTTCTACGCAGGCACATAAGTCAGTTAGGCTGGGTTCACACTGAGCTTTGATGTTGCCTGGTTTTAAATGACAAATGACCAGCTATTCACAATGAAAACAAGACATCATAAGGGCCTACTAGATTGTCATGTCTCATGCGTCTAGCAGTGTGAACACAGCCTTACTTTTATTTTGTTTTTTCTTTCAATTTTGCTTTTTCTTCACCTCTGAACTCCTTCTTTTTTAAGGTTTGATAAAGCTATTTGTATCAAAAGGAACAGCTGATAAGAGACATCATTAAAATCTGATCTGATCTACTTTTTATTTAGGTAAATTAAAATTTTATGTCGGCCCATAGATTTAGATTAGAAAACTATAAAAGAAAAAAAAATGGATTGTTATTTTCGAGTTTACAAAAATTGATTTGATCCCTAGCTTCCGATTGAAGTTGAAGTCAGGAAAGACTTCAAACAATCCCAGAATTCTTGTGTCAATTTTCGGATTTCGGCTTACTTCAAGTTCTGATCCTACTTGAAGAACAAGTCCCAGATTTTCGGATTTTCAAGCCAATCCTTTCGTACTTGGTTTTGAGAAATTTTGGGATCGACCTTCTACTGACATCGTTTAGGATTGATTTTTATCAAAATATCTATTTTTTTTATTCTGTGTAGTCTAAAGCATGAATCACTTTATAACCCTTCGCTTTTTTTTAACTCACAAAAAGGGTCTCTGGTTTTTTGAATGGTTTAAGTGTTGACCAAATTCAAACAGCGAGCTTATAGGCTCTCTGTCTGCTTTTATACTCTGTACCAAAGGTACGAAGAGTATATTGGTTTTGTGCAAATGTATGTAACAGCCAGAAGGAAGCATCTCCGACCCTATAAAGTATATATATTCTTGATCAGCATCAACAGGGGAGTCAATATACCCATGTCCGTCTGTCTTTCTGTCCGTATGAACAAACAGATCTCAGAGATGGTAAGAGTTAGAGGTTTGAGGTGTATGGAACATATATTTCCTATACTTGCAGGCAGATCAAGTTTAGTTTTAATTTTTGCCACGCCCCCTGCCTCCCCCGCAAATTGAAAAAAACTCAATATCTTCCACAATTTTGAAGTTAGGTTGTTCGCACCCTCTAGACATATATCCTACTCATCATTACTTATCGAGCCCCCGTACATCGTTTTCCGATCAGATGAACGATAGTAGAGTTGCCACCACAATTGAAAAAAACTTCATATCTTCCACAATTTTAGAGATAGATTATTTTAACCTTCTAGACATATATTCTACTCATCAAAACTCATTAAACTCTCATACATTGTTTTCCTATCAGATGAACAATAGCAGAGTTGCCACCCCCGCATTTTGAAAAAAATATTATATCTTCTACAAATTCAAAGACAGATTGTTTGAACCTTTCAGGCATACATTTGAATCGTCATTTCATATCGATCCACTATACACCATTTCCAGATCAGATGAACAATAGTCGAGTTATAAGCAAAACAAATAATTACGATGGGCAGCACTGGGCGATATCGTTTTGGGCAGCACTTACACAGTTTGTGTAAGAAAAAAAAAAAATCGTTGACAGATACAGAGAATATTTTTACTTACTTTCTTACTTGTTTTTCTTGAAATACGAGTGAATCGGTCCTAAATCCTCAAAACAAAAGAGAAAGAATTATGAATTAAAGCAATTTTATATTCAAAAAATCGAACTAGAAATGAGAATTTTGTTCCCTGATTTGGAAATTCCGATTTAAGTCAGCTTTTGAAATCATTTGTACCTTAATTTCGCCTGTTTAAGGGGGTCTTCTACCTTTGAAAATATTTTTTTTCTATTTTTTTGTTTTGCCTTATTAGTACAGCTTGAACATTCCCCTTTCATCCCCTTTAAACCATTTTCAATTATTCGAAATAGTTGAGCAGATATATCCGTTTTAGTGGAGCAATGTTCTTGCCAATGTGAGTATTTTCAACGTTGCTGAAAACTTTAACCGCGTTTTTCTCTAAACCACGTTTTTTGACCTGGTAGCCATGATTGGGCCAGTTCTACTGAACCGATTTTGATGAGCCATGTTGCAATCGACGCAGAATTGATGTAATTCTGGCCCGTACCTCAATCATGAAGATAAAAAATTTTTTACTATTTTTTTTACACTAAACAACAAAAAAAAAAACGTCGAAAATCTAATTTTTTTTTTAAATGTTTGTAAATTTTAGAAAAAAATTGTTTTTTTTATGATTGAGGTACGGGCCAGAATTACATCAATTCTAATCATAACCTCATTTACCGTTTTCAATTTCGATAACATGGAGTCCCGGAATCATGGCCACCACCTCTACACCTTTTTTTTGAGGCCTTATTTGGCAGGCCGATAACTTTTTGAACAGCCCTCGAATTCCAACATTTTTTTTTTATTTTACTATTTAATTAATTAATAACACAAAACAAAAAACCAAATTGAAAAAACTCTTATGGTTTTCCCTCCAGAATTTTTGTAAAAAACACTCATAAAACACTCGTCAAAGGTAGAATACCCCCTTAAGTACGCAACTCTTGATTTTTTTCTGGGTGTGTCTATAAAAACACACATTATCAAGGGAACAGTTTATTTCGTAGTCGAGGCACTTAACTATTCTTACTTGTTTTTCATAAAAATGCGAAGCACTTAATCATACTGAAAAGTTAAAAAAAAAAAATATTTACACATTAAATTAATATTAAGTATTAATATCAACGGGAAACTGTGTTTGTGGTGTGGCAGTATTTTATTAATCTGACTATATATAAATGTAGAATGCACTGCAAACTATTTTATAGATATTTGGGCAACAGGCATTCATTTCTGGCTGCAAGTTTAAAAACTTAATCGACCTTTGAAGTTAGACTTTTGTGGATTAATGGCCATTTTCTCAAACTAATACAATGCTGTTGCTGGATTTCTATTTTAACCATTTAAGCTTATAGCCAAACCAATGAACTAATTATGTAAATTTTATGGCATTTATATCTCTTTATTTGGCAAAGTTACAACCGGTTTAAGCCGAAAACACACAGAGATTTAAATTAATTTTTACATTTTTTTAATCAAGTACCCACACATAAATGAATCACCTCACAGTGTTGGTGTATTCTTCTATTTGTTTTTTACCTTCTATAACTTTTAATACTAAAAAACATACAATGGTCAGTCATTTAACGGAAGTTCAAATCAAAAGACTTAAGCAACGAACTTGCCATAGAAGAGAGACTGCAACTTGGCAAACGGCAAAACTGCAAGCAGGAGGGGGTGGGGGGCGCATCTATTGCGCAAAAACACACAAAACGAAACACTTGCGAAATGTAGTTTTTTTTTTTTATTTTTAACGAGGTTCTACTAATTTGGCCCGCTCACAAGCTCCAAACTCCTCCGACAAACTGGGTCAAGCGAAGAAGCTGCGTGAACACATGGAAACAGCAACAACAAAAAAACTGGTCAAGTCAAGCGCCAATTTATGTAAATCCAAAACCAATCAGCCTCAAAACGGCAACCGACAGCTTTGGCATCCAGCATGGGGCTGCATGATCATTATGATCATTATGAGCGCTTGATAGGCTAACGGTTTACACCGTTCAGAAAAAAAAAACTGAAGAAGAATTCAAAGAAAATTTCTTTTTAAGTAGCAGCCAAAACAACCACAAAAAAAAAAAAAAAAAAGGGAAAAGGCCCTGGCTAAGTTTTCACTTCAAATACGAAGCTCAACTATCGCAATTGGGTCATCAAGTTGGAGGGCACTTGCACTTTTCAAAAAATTTTGTAATTGAAGCGGCAAGAACTCTGCCAAGATGAAGCAGTCGACGAAGCGTGGGCGTTTGGCAATCAGCGCATGACGCTGTACCAAAGTACCAACGCCCCTATCTCTAATTAGCGCCTGGGTCAAAAGCAAGCAGTTTAACCAAAAACAAAAAAACAAAAACAAAGAAAGCAGTTCCCAACCATTTGCGCCTCATTTTGAAGACCCCCTCCCTGAGTGCCCTGCCTGGCATGGCAATTAGGTTGCTGCTGTTGCTGTTGTTGCTGTTGCATTGTGGTCTCTGTCGTTTCCAATGGTGCACTTGACGCTGCGCATTTAAAATGAAATTAGCCGCCATACGCAAATTGCGGACTTTGTGTGTTGTTTGGTAAAAGGGGGAAAAATGTGGAGTGGAGTCGAGTCGAGTGGAATGAGTTGGGTTTAACACAACTCGACTTGGGTTGGGTCATTTTGTAAGCGTGTGTGTGTGTGTGTGTTGTAGAAAGTTGCAACAGAGTATGCCAACTGCATACCAAAGATTGTTCATGATTTAGTTATGGCTGAAAATTTTAACTCCACAATTTTTGGTTACCAATTTTTACACTTTTGATTCAGAGTTTTTTTTTTTGTCAAGTTAATTATCCAAGTCGTCGCCAGAATTTTAATATGAGTTTCCACAGCCTTAGCTTAACTGCATATTTAATCTTAATTGGAACTAGTTCTTATTTGAACATCAATTAGTTTTGCTCTGCCTTTTATTCAACTTAGCTTGAATACGTACAGAATAAACTGGTTTATTCTGATCTTATATCAACTTTTATAAAGTCAAATTTTAACCCAAAAAAAGAACTAGTTCTTTCTGAAATCTGTTTTAACCTGAGTTAAACTGGTTCTTATGCCCACAAAAGTTAAGAATAGCTTCTGATATGAGTTTATAAAGCCAACTTTATTTAGTTTTTAACCTTAAAAAGAACTAGTTCTTTCTGAGATCTGTTTTAAACTGAGTTAGACTGGTTCTTACAAAAGTTACAAATAGCTTCTAATATAAGTTTATTTAGTTTATAACCCGAAAAAAGAACTAGTTCTTTCTGAGATCTGTTTTAACCTGAGTTAAACTGGTTCTTAAAAACAATAGAAATAGCTTCTAATATGAGTTTATTCAGTTTTTAACAAAAAAAAAGAACTAGTTCTTTCTGAACTTTGTTTTAACCATTCCGGTTAAACTGGTTCTAATGCCAAAAAAGTTAAAAATAGCTTCTATTGTTTGTTAATTCTGAACTGTGTTTAACAAAGTTAAACTGGTATGGCTACAAAAGTTGATTTCTGATATGAGTTTATAAAGCCAACTTTATTTAGTTTTTAACCAAAAAAAAAAAAAAGAACTAGTTCTTTCTGAGATCTGTTTTAAACTGAGTTAGACTGGTTCTTATGCCAAAAAGTTACAAATAGCTTCTAATATAAGTTTATTTAGTTTATAACCCGAAAAAAAAAACTAGTTCTTTCTGAGATCTGTTTTTAACCTGAGTTAGACTGGTTCTTACAAAAAGTTAGAAATAGCTTCTAATATGAGTAAATAGTTAAAAAAGAAGCGTGGTCAAAAAAAGACTAGTTCTTGCTGAACTTGGTTAACCAGAGTTAAACTGGTTCAATGCCTACAAAAGTTGAAATAGCTTTTGATATGAATTTATAAACTACCTTTATTAAGTTTTTAACCATAAAAAAGAACTAGTTCTTTCTGAACTCTGTTTTAATCTGAGTTAAACTGGTTCTTATGCCTATTAAAGTTAAAAATAGTTTCCGATATAAGTTTTTTTTAGTTTTTAACCCAAAAAAAAGAACTAGTTCTTTCTGAACTTTGTTTTAACCAGAGTTAAACTGGTTCTAATGCCTACAAAAGTTGAAAATAGCTTTTGATATGAATTTATAAAGCTACCTTTATTAAGTTTTTAACCATAAAAAAGAACTAGTTCTTTCTGATCTCTGTTTTAATCTGAGGTAAACTGGTTCTTATGCCTATAAAAGTTAAAAACAGTTTCCGATATAAGTTTTTTTTAGTTTTTAACCCGAAAAAAAGAACTAGTTCTTGCTGAACTTTGGTTTAACCAGAGTTTAACTGGTTCCAATGCCTACAAAAGTTGAAAATAGCTTTTGATTTGCATTTATAAAACTACCTTTATTTAGTTATTAACCATAAAAAAGAACTAGTTCTTTCTGAACTCTGTTTTAATCTGAGTTAAACTGGTTCTTATGCCTATAAAAGTTAAAAATAGTTTCTGATCTAAGTATATTTAGTTTTCAACCCAAAAAAAAGAACTAGTTCTAACTGAACTTTGTTTTAATCAAAGTTAAGCTGGTTCTTATGCCTACAAAAGGTGAAAATAGCTTCTGATATGAGTTTATTTAGTTTTTCAACAGAAAAAGAACTAGTTCTTTCTGAAATTTGTTTTAACCAGAGTTTATCGGAGCTGACAAAAAAAAACGTTCATTTTAAGATAAGATAAACCCAGGTTAACCCTAAGATGAACAGATTCTCATGCCTACAAAAGTTTAAAATAGCTTTACATTTTGGAGTGACTCACTAAGCTTTACCAAAAATAAACTGAGTTATTCTGGAGCTGACTCACTTAAGCTTTAAATCAAAAAATGGAACCAGGTTCATTTTAAGATAAGATAAACCCAGGTTAACCCTAAGATGAACAGATTCTCATGCCTACAAAAGTTTAAAATAGCTTTTAATATGAGTTTCTGGAGCTGACTCACTTAAGCTTTAAGCCAAAAAATGGAACTAGTTCATTTTAAGATAAGATAAACCCAGGTTAACCTTAAGATGAACAGATTCTCAACAGGTTCTCCCTACAAAAGTTTAAAATGGCTTTTTATATGAGTTTCTGGAGCTGACTCACTTAAGATGTAAGCCAAAAAATGGAACTAGTTCATTTTAAGACAAGATAAGCCCAGGTTAACCTTAAGATGAACAGGTTCTTAATGGGTTCTCCCTACAAAAGTTTGAAATGGCTGTTAATATGAGTTTCTGGAGCTGACTCACTTAAGCTTTAAAACAAAAAACGGAACTAGTTCATTTTAAACTCAGTTTAAGCCTAAGATATACTCAGATTAACCCTAAGATGAACAGGTTCTCATGTCTACAGAAGTTTAAAATAGCTTTTAATATGAGCTTCTGGAGCTAAAAAAAAGAACTAGTTCATTTTTAACTTTGTTTTAGCCTAGGATAAACTCATGGCCACAAAAGTTCAAAATAGCTTTTGATATGAATTTCTAGAACACGTTGGATTCTCTACAGAAGCCCAAGATGAACAGAATATGCTGAAGCGGCAGTAAGTAGAGGCTAAACATATGGTCGAATCTTTTACATAGCACTATCTGTCACATAAACTAACAACTAACAGGGTTAAAATGTAGTTTTAACTGACACATGGCAGCTATTTAAAAGATGGGAAATCGGCCCTTAATTTATTTATTTAATTTGATTAAAACAATTTGTTTTCTAATGGAGACGAGTTCAGTTAACTTATGGCCCCCTTCCCGCTTTTACTTCCCCTCAAACATTTCATTCAAATTGTCAAACCACACAAAACACAAGACGCGCTCCCACTCCAAGTACTTGGGTTTTGGCCTTGCTGACCCGGCACAGGCTTTCGCTTTTTTTTTTTTGTTTTTTTTCTTCTTTTGGCAAACAATTTTTGGAATACAAATGGTAACAAACAATCAAAGAAAAGGCCAAGGCGTTGATGGGCAATTTGTTACAACAAATGCAGGAACAACAAACGCAACAACAGCAACCGAACCGGACCATGTCCAAAACAAGTTGGAAATTATAACGGTTATTATGATTATGATTATTATTATATGATTTTTATCGCACAATGAATATTCCGTCTGTATGATGGTTGTTGTACAAATTGCTTTAACCGTGTGTGTGTGTGTGTGTGTGTGTGTGTGTGGGGGTATCACTTTCACTTAGTTCGCTCGCGCACATAGAAAGCAAATGAAAGCAAAGCAAACGAAAACAACAACAAAAATCTCAGTACAAATGCCGCCAAGTGGAAGTGGAAACAGACAGACAGACAGACAGACAGACATACATATGTGTAGTACAAAACTGCAGCACCCTCACTCATTCACAGTGATGACAGCGTGAAATAAACACACAAATTTATGGCAACCAGTTGACAGTTGGCAAAAAAAATTACAGCATTAACTCACGGCTACAAATATGTTGGTTCATTATGCAATAAATCATTTTTGACATTTTCTAACAATTTGTTGAATGTCCCTGTATATATTTTGAAAAAGAATAATTCTTTTCAATCCACATAAACCTGGCCTCACATAAAAATGCTAATGCAAGATAATCTTGCGAAGTTGATATACACCCTCCTGGATGAAACACCAAGGAACATATTAATCCTGGCTGCTATTAAAGCTCTGTCATCACGCACCACCAACAGCAATCTAGTCCGCAGTACGTTGACTGCACTGAATCAAATCAAAGTGGTTCTCATAGACATAGTTAAATTTTTGCTTAGACGCCCCCCCAACACCCCTTCTTATTAGGCATCACAATGGGTCGAAAAGCCTCTGGGTAAACTCGGCTTCCACCGAGCAGCCTATTTAACCTAACCTAACCTAATATAAACTCAGATTTTATTTCGTAAAGAGCTTAGCTAGAACCACACTTTTTTATACAGGGTTGCCCATATTCGACGGACCCATCTGGCAACGCCATAACTTTTGACAGAGATGTCAGATCGCTTAATGATATACCGCGTTTGAAGCGTCAGTCCAAGCAGATTTTTACCATGGAACAATACATGCCACGCGAGCGCTCTGAAATAGTTGAAATTTACATTCAACAGAACAAGTCAATTGTGAAAACAAAATTATCATGTCCGATGAAGCCCATTTCACATTGAATGGGACCGTAAATAAGCAAAATTGCCGTATTTACGCCACTGAAAATCCTCAGGAGATTCAAGAAGTGCCTCGTCATGACGAAAAAGTCACAGTTTGGTGCGGCGTTAGTGCGAAAACGGTCATTGGGCCGTTTTTCTTCCAAAATGAAAATGGCCATGCTGTTACCATCAACCAGGAGCGTTATCGCGACATGATGACCAATTTTGTGATGCCAATTATTCGTCGAAAGCGTATGAGGCAGTTCTGGTTTCAACAAGACGGCGCTCCACCGCACACAAGTCGCATAACAATCGATTTTCTGAAGAAATTGTTTCCGGGCCGTTTGATGTCGCGTTCGCCCGATTTGACGCCGCCTGACTTCTTCTTGTGGGGATATTTGAAGTCAAAGGTTTACGTTAACAAGCCAAGGACCGTAGAAGAGCTCAAGGACAACATTCGTGAAGAAATAGCCGCTATTCCGGCCGAAATGTTGGCGAAAACGATGGAAAATGCTGCAAAAAGGGCACAATACGCCATCAACGCCAGAGGCGGCCATTTGAGAGATATCATATTCAAAAATTGATGTAAACAAATCTACTTGGAACAAATTAAATGATTAAGATTGCCAACCGCCAAATTTTTATACACTTGAAAAGTGTATATTAATTTTGCCCAGAAGTTTGTAACGCATAGAAATATTCATTTCCGACCCCATAAACTATATATATTCTTGATCAGGACGACGAGCTGAGTTCAATTCCGTCTGTCCGTCCGTCCGTCTGTCCGTCTGTCTGTCCGTCTGTCTGTTTCTACGCGAACTAGTCTCTCAGTTTTAAAGCTATCGAGCTGAAATTTTGCACAGAGTCTTCTTTTTACTGCACGCAACTAATATAGTCGGAACCGGCCGGATCGGGTGACTATATCTTATAGCTGTCATAGGAACGATTGGTCGAAAAATAAGTCTTAGTGAGAAAAACTTTTTTATTTTCCATTGTAGCGTCACCAATATTGGTATATATTAGTTTAAGATGATTTTGCATATTTTTGGAAAAATTTATCAAAATCGGATGAATATAGCATATAGCTGCCATATAAACGGTTGGTCAAAAAACTAGTTCTAGTGGGAAAAACTTTTTTTTTTCCATCGTAGCGTCACTAATCTTGGTATATGTTAGTTTTATACGCTTTCACATAATTCTGGAAAAATTTATCAAAATCGAATGACTATATCATATAGCTGCCATATAAAGGGACGGTCCAAAAACTAGTTCTAGTGAGAAAAACTTTTTTGATTTCTATCGTAGCGTTCCCAATCTTGGTATCTATTAGTTTTATATGTATTAACATAATTTTGGAAAAATTGATCAAAATCGGATGAATATAGCATATAGCTGCCATATAAATGGTGGGTCAAAAAACTAGTTCTAGTGGGAAAAACTTTTTTATTTTCCATCGTAGCGTCACCAATCGTGGTATATATTAGTTTTATATGTGTCAACACAATTCTAAAAGATTTTATCAAAATCGGATCACTAAAGCATATAGCTGCCATAGGAACGATCGGTCCAAAAACTAGTTCTAGTGAGAAAAACTTTTTTGTTTTCTGTCGCAGCGTCACTTAACTTGGTATATGTTAGTTTTATATACTTTCACATAATACAGGAAAATTGTATCAAAATCGGATAACTATATTATATAGCTCCCATAGAAACGGTCGGTCAAAAAACTACTTCTAGAGAGAAAAACTTTTTTGTTTTCTGTCGTAGCGTCCCCAATCTTGGTATATATTAGTTTTATATACTTCTACATAATTTTGAAAAAATTTATCAAAATCGGATGACTATAGCATATAGCTGCCATAGGACCGATCGGTCGGAAAATGTATCAAATTTTTATTATCAATAATTGAAAAATTTTAAGTATCTGATATCTATATCCTATATATATTTTACCGGTTAAATCAGTTGGAGTAAAGTTTTTCAAGTGTATTAAAACTTCGGCAGAGTCGAAGTTAGCTTTGCCCTTTCCTTAGTTTTTGTTAAGTAAGTAACGAGGCAATGATGGTCAATGGATGGGTGCCTCATTCCTCTTTTCAACCAAACTAAGCCTCTTAATTGAGACATTGAACAACAATAAAAAGATCATTCGGGCTTATGGTTTCAAGTTTTAAACATTTCTAATGAGCCATAACTCTACCGTGAGATCTTTATCGAAATTAACTTTGCAAAGAAAAAATCACTTATTTACTTTAAAGTTTTCACTTGCTTCTCCCAACAAAAGGACAGGTGAAAAGTTAGGCAAAATGTGTGCCATATAGCCTATCTCCACTAAGGCAGATATGTACATATTTTCACATATTGAAAATTTTCCATTCACATATTCACAAAAATGTAAAATATGTACATATTCTAATGGAATCGTTCTTAAAAAAATATGTTTATTTCTACACTTTATGGGACATTAATAAATGTTGCCAGTGGCAACTTTTCTGCTCACATTGCCGACCCCTTTTTTTTTTGCTCTAACTATTCACGCTGTCATCTCTCATCCCTCAACTTAACTTCGTGGTTTTGTAAGCCGCATTGTTTATGCTTGGCTGCCCTGAAGCAACCTTTTGGACTTCAAAGTCTCTAAAAATTAGTTGTATTTGTTTTAGCTCAGCGTGGGAGTTGCCTTCCTTCCTTTTTTTTTACAAGTAATTTTTTGTAACTGAAACTGAAATTGAAAAAAAATTTCATGAACTTGATTTCTTAATTTGCGTGACAAATGACTCAGTCATACTTTTTTTTTTTTGTGTTTCAATTTGCCTGAACTAATTTGTTCGGTGGGGGGTGGGGGGAGGCGCGAATGAATAAGAAACACAGCAACCAAAATACCGTTATGATGAAATTGCATTTGGCATTGGTGAGTGTCTTAGAAGAAAGAAGCTGCTGCTGCTGCGAAAGGCATCTAAAAATGTGTAGCAACCTGAAGCAAGAGCAAGACATGTTTATATATATATATATATCTATTTTTTTATGCTTTTTAATGGAGTTGCAGCTGCCGCTGCTGCTTGGAGTTGGAAAGTTGCACTGGTCAAATGATGTTGCAGTTATTCGACCATTTATGGCATGCCTGACTGGCTGGTGGCTGGTTACCTGATGAGAGTGGACTTTGATGTTGAGCTAAACTATTATATATAGATACTATGCTATAGCCATTCTTAATGATTTACCCAGCCACTGTCTGTCGGTGATTATGTAAAGACCAGCTGTGTAGCACATAAGCAACCAAACTGGTCAGAGAGAGAGAGAGAGAGAGAGAGAGATAAAGCAATTGACAGCAGAAGACTTGCTGAGTAAAGTAAGTGAACTTGTGAGTGGAGCGGCAAAAAAGATTGTAGTTTGATAAGAGTTGCTTAGAGTTAGATTACTTCATTACAAATAAATCAATATTGTAAGGGTCTTTTCTATAACAATATTTCAAACTTGATTTATATATTTGCCATATATATTTCTGGCCTAATAATGAAAACGCGAATATTTATGATCAAAAATGGTTTTATTGTTTTTCAAAGTATTCTCCAGCAAGATTTATACACTTTTGCATGCGCTCAAACCAATTGTCGAAGCACTTTTTCCACTCCGATTGAGACACCTCCAAAACATCGGTTTTTGAACTCTTCAACAGCAACTTCTGGCAACGAAAATCGTTGACCACGCAAATTTTTCCCTTGATGTGCGGGAATAAAAAGAAGTCATTGGGTGCCAAGTCAGGGCTGTACGGCTGACCCATCAATTCGACGTTTTGGGCGGTCAAAAAGGCGCTGGTGTGAGCTCGCATTGTCATGGTGCACAATGATCTGTCTTCTCTTGTTCGTTTTTCGAATTTCTCCGAAGACTTCAGGCAATCAAATTGTGGTGTACCACTCAGAATTGACCGTCCTACGTTGCTCAAGCGGAACAGTCGCCCCATGACCAGTTTTACCCAAGAAACAGGCGACCATTTGCTTCGAAGTGATTCTTCCCGCGAACGACTTTCGTTGGATTTGGCTCTTCCTCAAAGACCCACACGGTCGATTGCTGTAGATCCATGATTCGTCACCTGTGACGATCTTATAAACGTCTTTTGAAACACCGCGATTATATTTTTTCAAAATTTCTTTGCACCAATCCACACGAGCCTTTTTTTGAGCGAGATCCAACGAGAACAAACCTTTTTTACGCCCAGGTGTTCATGGAATATCGAATGTATGCTGGTGAAAGAAATGCCCAAGGACATGACGATCAAAAACGACTGTTTTTGGACGACCTTCACGACCTTCGTCTTCGAGCGAGCGTCGCCCGCGATTGAATTCATTAAACCAATTTTTCGCGGTGCTCTAGGATGGTGCTTCATCGCCATACAAAGATTTAAGTTCATCGTTGCACTCTTGTCGTGATAATCCACGTCGAAAGTTGTGAAAAATGATTGCACGAAAATGTTCACGAGTTAATTCCATTTTTCTGCCGAGGTACGATTTTGATTAATCGTTAATCGATATCAAACGTGGTCACACATGAAAGAGTTGTATGGAGCTTTTATCGATAAAAGTCCAAACTTTTTTTGGGAAAAGGCCAATTGGTCCTAAAATGGACCTAGAAGTGACCTAGGCCAGAAACTTAAATAGCAACCCACGTGCACAGAAAAAAAATTTCGAGATATTCAGACAAAAATCAATCCCAAACGATGTCAAAAGTAGGTCAATCCCTGATTTTCATTAAACCAAGTACGAAAGGAGTGACTTGAGAACGAGTTAACCAATTGGATTTGAATTTTAAGTGGGATCTGAACTTGATATGAGCTAGATACTAGCTAGATCGGATAGATACAAGAATTCTGGGATTAATCTAAGTCTTTTGAATTTGGGGTGAATTTTTATACCCTTGCAGAGGGTATATTAAAATTGTCACGATGTTTGTAACGCAGTGAAGGAAGCATTTCCGACCACATAAAGTATATATATTCTTGATCAGCATGACGAGCTGAGCTCATTTCCGTCTGTCCGTCCGTCCGTCTGTTTCTATGCTATCTCCTCACTCAGTTAAAAAGCTATCTTGACCAAACTTTGCAAAATGTCTTTAAATACAAATACGCTGCACATTTGTTGGAATCGGCCGGATCGGATGACTATATCATATAGCTGCCATAGGAACGATCGGTCCAAAAACTAGTTCTAGTGAGAAAAACTTTTTTGTTTTCCATTGTAGCATCACCAATCGTGGTATATATTAGTTTTATAAGCTTCCACATAATTCTGGAAAAATTTATCAAAATCGGATGACTATAGCATATAGCTGACATATAAACGGTCGTTCAAAAAACTAGTTCTAATGAGAAAAACTTTTTTGTTTTCCATCGTAGCGTCACCAATCGTGGTATATATTCGTTTTATATGCTTCCACACAATTCTGGAAAAATTTATAAAAATCGGATGACTATAGCATATAGCTGCCATATAAACGGTCGGTCCAAAAACTAGTTCTAGTGGGAAAAACTTTTTTGTTTTCTATCGTAGCGTCACCAATCTTGGTATATATTAGTTTTATATGCTTCCACACAATTCTGGAAAAAATTTTCGAAATCGGATGACTATAGCGTATAGCTGCCATAGGAACGATCGGTCTAAAAACTAATTCTAGTGAGAAAAACTTTTTTGTTATCAATGGTAGCGCCTTTCAAAAACTGCAAGGGTATTTAAAACATCGGCCTTCTATTTTTTTAAACTATATTTCAGATGAACTCTTTTTCTTACTTTTTCTTAATTTACCCATTATTATTGTCTAGTTAAGCAAATATAATTTTTTTGTTGAAGTAAAAATTTCTAATAATATTTAGCTGCCCCCTTTCCACTTCCCTCCACAATTGCCACAACTCCAAACTCCATGCAAAAGTTGCCCCTTTTAAACAATTAAGCAAGTTCCGTTCCAGTTTTCATTTGTCAGTTTTGTTATTGTTGCTTTTTGGTCACTTGGCTGTGTGGCGTCAACGTCGACGACGACGACGACGGCAACAACGACACTCAAAAATGTTTGGTATTCAAAGATTGCGAAATGTTCTCGACTTGTTATTGTTGTTGTTGTTGTTGTTGTCAATGCAAAGCGTGAGAAAATGGCCACAACAACAAGCGGCAACTGTCAAGCATAGAAAAAAGCCATCAATTTAGTTGGCATTCGTTGTTGTTGTCTATACCAGTCGTCGTACGTTGTGCTCATGAAGTGTTGTGTTGTATCTTTTTGCATCTGCAAAGATATGCAAAAATTGTGAGCGCCGTGTGCAATTTCTATGATTAGTTTTTCGATTTTTTTCATGTTTTTTTTTTTCCAATTCAGTTCCCAGGCTGAGAAATAGCCAATGTCATGAGGGTTTGAGTATGATTGCATGGAATATCTTACTAATTACTTGTTATTTTTTCCAATTCTCTTGATATAGAATCCGATTGCAGTTTTCCCGGCTCACCGGCGCACAGTAGCGTGGTGTTCTCCAGTGCAAATCTGACGCAGGGTACAGTCGCCTCCTACAGCTGTGAGCGAGGATTTGAACTATTGGGTCCGGCGAGGCGTGTGTGTGACAAGGGACAATGGGTGCCCGAGGGCATACCCTTTTGCGGTAAGTAAATCGAAAAAAAAAAAAAAAAAAACAAAAGACTTAAGACACGAACTTGCAATTAGCACCTTCTTCCAACTAGCGCTGACACACGCATCATCAGCCGCTTAAACTTTCACCACACAAAACAAATTCGTAGCGTTCTCAAATCGAAGTAAACATTATTTTGTATTTTGTGAAAAAGTGAAACATGATTAACACAATAAGCAAATCGAGTCGAAGACAGCCAAAGACAGAGTGAAAGAGTCAACAATATGCCAGTCAAGAAGTTTAACGATCAACCAACTCGCCACACAAATTGACCCACTTTTGATGGCGTTCGTTTGTACGTTTGGTTGTTTTTTTTTTTTTTTCTTTCACCCAAAAAAAAAAGAATGAATTTCTATGGCCTGACATGCACTTCCGTCAGCGCAAACAAACAAAACTCGAAATTGATTGACATAAACGGAGCAGACAAATAGAATTTAATGAATGAATGGAGAGGGAAAAATGTGTGAATAAGTGAGAGAGTGAAAGAGTAAGTGAGGGCAGCCTTGACCCTAAATATAATTTTTGATTAATTTGGCTTGATGAAATGGGAAAGTATTAGAGGAAAATTTGAGAGAGTTTGAAGATTATAAATACACTCAAAGAAATGGACATGCAATACCATTTTACCACTTCAATCAAGAATTAAGCGTTTCCATAAAAATTCCGAATTGATTTAAAATCAAAAGCTTTTCTCTCTTAGCTGGCAGAAGCTCTCAGTTGACAACAAAGAGCGAGCGAGTCACCAAGTATAATTCCAGCCAAGGTGTATCTATTACAGGTGCGGCGGTCATTTAAAAGCTTTTCAGTCAAAGCTTACATATTGTCGGTTTGCTATTCATGCAAACGTTCTCTCTCTCTTTTTTTTTTTTTTTTTTTTTTTTAGATTTAGATTTATTTCTTGACATCCTTGCACTAAGTTCTAAGCTTTTGTTTTTTTTCAAGTCACAACTTTTTTTTTTTTTTTTTTTTTTTTAGATTTAGTTTATTTCTTTTGCTTTAAGTTCAAGCTTTTTTTTTTTTTTTTTTTTTTTTTTAGATTTAGATTTATTTCTTGACATCCTTGCACTAAGTTCTAAGCTTGTGTTTTTGTGCAAGTCACAACTTTTTTTTTTTTTTTTTTTTTTTTTAGATTTAGATTTATTTCTTGACATCCTTGCACTAAGTTCTAAGCTTGTGTTTTTGTGCAAGTCACAACTTTTTTTTTTTTTTTTTTTTTTTTTTTTTTTTTTTTAGATTTAGATTTATTTCTTGACATCCTTGCACTAAGTTCTAAGCTTGTGTTTTTGCGCAAGTCCCAATTTTTTTTTTTTTTTTTTTTTTTTTTTGCGCATTTAGCAAAAAGCTTGGAGTTTACAAATTTTATTGTTCGCCACACCTGTTTTAGATACAGCTTGATTGCAGCCTGGTGTAATTGTTACCTCTCAAAGCTTTTACTTGATACCTTTACATATTGTTAGTCTATCGCACTCGTTTATACACTCACATGTATAATATTCCACCATGATAATTACCTGGTGAGGCGGCCCACTTTAAGCTGTCTCTGCATTCTTCACATATTAAGAACATGCAACTAACACTTGAAGCGAAAGGTCGTTTCACGCATGTTTGCTTACATAATAGTGTGCTTCTCCCATTGACACTTGACATTCCTTTAGTGTGCTTCTGACACTTGATGCGAAAGGTTGATTCCATGAGTGTCTATTGTTTGTTTGCAAAAATTGGAAGTGGTTTTTTGTGCAGCGCTCAGACACACAAACACATACATACAAAATTTGTCTCCCATTCTCACGCTTTAAAAAAAGGCTGTGAATTGACACACTTCCGTCGCCGCCTCACCTGTAATTATTACACTACGGTCAACTCAAAGCTTCCTGCTAGCTTAGAGGAAAACAAAAGAAAGCTTTAAGCAAGCGCCACACCTTCTTGGTGGAATTATTACTGGTGCGGCAGTCACTCAAAGCTTCCACTTCATACTTCACCTAAGGCCAGTCTCAAGCTGTATCTATTAGGTGTGGCATACATTCAAAAGCTCATATTTCAAATCTCATTCTTCCACTTCATACTTCACCTTAGGCCAGTCTCAAGGTGTATCTATTAGGTGTGGCTTACATTCAAAAGCTCATATTTCAGAGCTTACATATTGTCAGTGTGCCTTTGACCAAGATGTATCTATTACAGGTGTGGCGAACATTAAAGTTTGTAAACTCAAAGCTTTTTGCAAGAGTGAGACAGACAACGTTTGCATAAATAGCAAACTGACAGTCTGTAAGCTATGAAAAGAAAGCTTTTCAATGACCGCCGCACCTGTAATAGATACTCGACGTGTAACTCCATGCTTGATCGAGACGCGTAAATTGGGGAGGCTTTCACACACACCTTCTTGCAAACGTTGTCTAACTCACTATTGCGAAGTAACCTAAAGCTTTCGAGCTTACGAATTTTATTGTTCGCCACACCTAGTAGATACATCTTGGTCAGTATCACTTAGACGGGACTTACTTAATGAAGCAAACTTCATGATGTTTTTAGGTCAGAGGGGTAGTGGTGTAGCTTACCCCTCTATACCTCTTTCCTACAAGCAAGAGCTTTTCGAAAAACTCCATGAACTTTGCTTCATCGTGTAAATCCAGTATTAGTCCGTGTTAACACGATGAAGCAAACTTCATGAAGTTTCTGCAAAAGCTTTAGTTAGTGGGAAATGAGTGTGGTGGGAAAGCTTGCCCCTCTGCACCTCTTTACTACAATCAAGAGCTTTTCGAAAAACTTCATAAAGTTTGCTTCATCGTGTAAATCCAGTATAAGTCCGTGTTTACACGATGAAGCAAACTTCATAAAGTTTCTGCAAAAGCTTCAGTTCCTGGGAAAGGGGTGTGGTGGGGAAGCTTACCAAGCAAGAGCTTTTTTGGAAAACTTCATGAAGTTTGCTTCATCATGTAAATTCGGTCTTAGTCGGGATTTACACGATGAAGCAAACTTCATGAAGTTTTCAAAAAAGCTCTAGCTCGTGGGAAAGAGGCGTAGAGGGGCAAGCCAACCCACCACACCCCTTTTCAACAAACAAAATCTTTTTGAGAAACTTCAGGAAGTTTGCTTCATCGTGTAAATGCGGTCTTACCCTTTAATATTCCACATTCAGCCAACGAGCTTTAAAGCTCTCTATGCTCTGTCTGGGCTTACAGAGTAAGCAACGACTGGGTAGAAAAATCTAACCCTTTGCTTAGATTATACACGAATACGATTACTTAAAATCAAGTATATCGAAACTAAAATAATTTTGGATCAAGTATTTGATTCTATTTTTTCGAGTGCACCCTTCCAGCTACCTAATGGCAGTAATTGATAGACTTTATGCAATTTAAGGTTACAAAGTTCAATCCGAATGCTCATTAACGGCTTCAGACGTGCACATAAAAAAGCATATTTTTGAAATTCATGCGCAATTACTCGATTGAATCGTAGGTTGTGTGTCACATTGCACCATCCTGTTTAAGGTAGAGGTCGTTCGTGTCTATATGCTCTATTTATGGACACAATATAATGGTTTATCGTGCTTCTGACCCAATCAGAGTGAAATAAGTTGGCAACCTACACCATAAAAAGCTGGAGAAATTTTAAGATCCCTAATATCCAGTGCCTTCATCAACTGATGGCAGCCCCAAAAATTGCCCTTTGCTCTTTACTGTTCACACACACACACACACACACAAAACAAAAAACCCATTTTCAACTGCAGTTGATGGCTTCTGGTGGAATGTGCCTGGGAGCGGCTCTAACCCACAGCCCCGAGGTGAGGAAAACAAAATTGAATGATTCGTGTTTGAAATTGGTCATGACACAGCGGGGCCATAGAATTTCGAAAATATATATATATATATATAGAAATTTAATTAAAAGGCAATTAAAGGCATTTGTCACAGCGCCCGACCACCGACCACCAACAGAAGAACGAAAGTGCGGACAGATGTGCGCCACCTGCTGACGACTGAGAGCAGGAGAAAGCAGCTTTACGATGCGATCTCTTGAGCGTCATGAGCCGCTGAGCTGAACCAGCCAGACTTGGCTTGGTTTATCCGACAGATGCATCTGATTAATGAATCTCAATGCGTAGCAATGTAATTAAGGCCCATGTCAAGCAATGAGAAATTTCACTTTTGCTTTTCATATTTCTGCCAGAGATTCTCGTGGCAAACATTTAAATGCTGAAGGTTGCCAAAAAAAAAAAAAAAAAAAAAAAAACCATGTCAGGGCTTAGACATAGTTTGGTCAATTAGCTAACAGACCTTGAGGTTGCTTGGCTGCTGGGAAACTGAATTGTATGACAAAAGAACAGACAAGAAAATCTTACCATAATCTATTCAATGCTTCTTCATGTTTTTTTATTTTTTCGTTTTTTCTGCAGTTCTCAATGTGGCCGCTGGCAAGGCGCCCATGCAGATATCTACCGAGGGCGCTGGTGCCCCACAGAAGGCCATTGATGGTTCCACATCGGCCTTCTTTACGCCGGAAACTTGCTCGCTAACCAAGTCGGAGCGTTCACCCTGGTGGTATGTGAATCTGTTGGAGCCATATATGGTGCAGCTGGTGCGTTTGGATTTTGGCAAGTCCTGTTGCGGTAAGTACGGAAGCGGGAAAGAGTCCTCTCTCTTAAATGTAAAAATTAAGTTAAAAATAAAAAAATAAAAAAAAAAAATAAAAATGAAAAAAAAAAAATACTGAATCAAAAAATGAACTAGCATACGCTAAAGTGCCAAATAAATTGAAAATAAAATAAAAGGGAAAAAAATGAAATAAAAGGAAGAAATAAAAATAAAAGGAAAAAATAAAAAAAAAATGCAAAATAAGAAAAAACTTAATCCAAAATGAACTAGCATACGCTAAAATGCCACTGGGTAACAATTAAATTGAAAATAAAATAAAAGGGAAAAAATGACATAAAAGGAAGAAATAAAAATAAAAGGAAAAAATAAAAAAAAAATTAAAAATAAGAAAAAACTGAATCCAATATGAACTAGCATACGCTAAAATGCCAAATAAATTGAAAATAAAATAAAAGGGAAAAAATGATATAAAAGGAAAAAATAAAAATAAACGGAAAAAATAAAAAAATAAAAATAAGAAAAAAACTGAATCCAAAATGAACTAGCATACGCTAAAATGCCACTGGGTAACAATTAAATTGAAAATAAAATAAAAGGAAAAAAAATGAAAAAAAAAAAAAAAATAAAAGGAAAAAATTCAAAATAAGAAAAAACTGAATCCAAAATGAACGAGCATACGCTAAAATGCCAAATAAATTGAAAATAACATAAAAGGGGAAAAAATGAAATAAAAGGAGAAAATAAAAAAAATAAAAATAAAAGGAAAAAAATAAAAAAAAATTCAAAATAAGAAAAAACTGAATCCAAAATGAACTAGTATACGCTAAAACGCCACTGGGTAACAATTTAAATGAAAATAAAATAAAAGGAAACAAATTAAATGAAAGGAAAAAATAAAAATGAAAGGAAAAAAATAAAAAATTGCAAAATAAAAAGAATATGAAAAAAAACTGAATCCAAAATGAACTAGCCTACGCTGTAGAAGAGATCGTCATGGCCTACATTCAACTTAAAATGTAGCAACACACTTTTACGTCACAGAAGGGAACACATATTGCTTCAGGTGGGGACCCTGATGGGTAGACCTACTCTGACTTCTAAAGAAGTTACAGATATGAGAAAGAAAAGAAAATATTATTATACCTTCTCTGCCATTGTCCCGCTTTGGTATACTAGAGATTTCATTACTACTTAAGTTTATTCTGTCTCACCAAACCTTACCCATAAGCAACCCTCGCCTGTGAGTGGAAAAAAGTAACTGCCTTGTCTAGTTAGATAATTATACAATACGATCTTACACTTCATGTGTTAAAGGCACCTCACCAAACACAACACACATCCTTTTGATATGCCATGGGAACTCGTTTACCTTTTCATTGTTTTTTTTTTTTTTTTTTTTTGCTTTGTAAGCCAAACTCTCGCCTAGTGGCCCCCATCTCCAAGTCTGGATCCGTACAAGTTCAATGCACCTTTTTCCCAGGCTGCCAATCGCTAAATTGAAATGGCAAGCGCTGCACGAAACTCACCTGGCCACGAGCTTCAATGCAAAAAGGGTTGCCAAAAAAAAAAAAAAAAAAAAAAAACAAACAACTGCCAGCCAGTTTTCCCTAATGCTTTCACTTGCAACCAGCAACCTGAAGTCGCTATCGAAAAGTCGTCGCCTTCGTCTTCGTTCGTTCGTTGATGTTATGTGACGACAACACAACGTCGTCGTAGTCGTAGTCGTCGACGACTCAGTGACTCAGTGTGGACGGGCAGGCCGAATATTTATGATTACTTTCACTTGACTGAACCCGCCTGACCTGTTGACAGCCTCCCCAAACAATAATAACTAGAAAAACATGCGGTTGCATACCTTAAGAAACAAAAAATACTACAAATTAAATTGGATTTACTAAAATCCATTTAAATGAATGGCAATTCTACTTTTTAAATTTCATTTTATTTTAAACAGTTTATGTGTAATGTTAGCTTAAGTTCAAACTACAAACAAAATTTGAAACAGAAGGTTTGGTCAAAAGTTTAAACTAACAATATATTCGTTTCCAATCCCATCCATTCCGGAATTTTATTCTCTTTATTTCGGTACGGAAAAATTTTTAATAGTGGCGAAAAAATATTTAGAACTTTCGTGAGACAATTGAGAGCGACTGTGCGATGTTTTCATTTGTATTCAACGCCAGAAAATCATTTACAAAATATTCGCTGCAGCATGAAGTTGTTGTTGTTGTCAATTATTGAATTGATAGGCTTCCGCTTGCCGGTCATATAAAACAGACAACCTTAGAAGAAAAAGAGAGTGTAAAACTGCATTAGTTTGCACTTATGTGCTTTATGTACTGCTACCTTCACTTTTACTCTTGTGCTCACTGTTCTACTCAAGGTGTATCTACTAGGTGTGGCGAACATTCAAAAGCTTAAATTTCATAGCTTACATATTGTCAGTTTGCTATGCATGCAATCTGCCTCACTCTCCTGCAAAAAGCTTCGAGTTTCCAAACTCTCCTGCAAAGGCTCTAAATTGACAATGGGGAGCGAGCGCCTCTCCATGTATAATTACACCATGCGCAAAGCTGTTGCTTTGGCTCTCTTGGTCTCTCTTGATATCAACTTTAAAGGAAGAGACTTTTAAAAGCTCCTCTTTTTTCCTTTGATTTGTCTACTTAGCAGATCATAGAGAGCTTATAAGAAGAGAGCTCTTTAAAGCTCCTCTTTATTCCTTTGATTTGTCTACTCGGCAGAGAATAGATAGCTTCAAAGCTCCTCTTTACTCCTTTGATTTGTCTACTCGGCAGAGAATAGAGAGCTTAAGAGCTTAATTTCATTAAATTCAGCCTACGTCTCTGCTCACATTGCCGAGCGCATCTCCATGTATAATTACACTATGCGCAAAGCTTTTGCGTCGGCTCTCTTGCTCTCTTTAACAACTCTAAAAGACGAGAGCTTTTAAAAGCTCATCTTTATTCCTTTAATTTGTCAACTCGGCAGAGAAAAGAGAGCTTAAAAGCTAAATTTTTTTCTTACATGTGTCTACTCGGCAGAGAATAGAGAGCTTAAAAGCTTAATTTCATAAAATTCAGTCCAAGTCTCAGCTTACATTGCCGAGCGCCTCTCCATGTATAATTACACCATGCGCAAAGCTTTTGCTTTGGCTCTCTTGGTCTCTCTTCAGCAACGTTAAACGAGAAGAGCTTTTAAAAGCTCCTCCTTATTCCTTTGATTTGTCTACTTGGTAGAGAAAAGAGAGCTTAAAAGCTTAATTTTATAAAGTTCAGCCTACGTCTCTGCTCACATTGCCGCCTCTCCATGTATAATTACTCCATGCGCAAAGCTTTTCTGCTCTCTTGCTCTCTTTAATAACTTTAAAAGAAGAGACCTTTTAAAAGCTCCTCTTTATTCCTTTAATTTGTCAAGGCTTTAAAGAAGAGACCTTTTAAAAGCTCCTCTTTATTCCTTTAATTTGTCAACTCGGCAGAGAATAGAGAGCTTAAAAGCTCCACTTTATTTCTTTGATTTGTCAACTCGGCAGAGAATAGAGAGCTTTATTTCATAAAATTCAGCCCAAGCCTCTGCTCACATTGCCGAGCGCCTCTCCATGTATAATTACACCAGGCGCAAAGCTTTTGCTTTGCCTCTCTCTTTAGCAACTTTAAAAGAAGAGAGCTTTTGAAAAGCTTCTCTTTATTCCTTTAATTTATCTACTCGGCAGAAAATAGAGAGCTTAAAAGCTTAATTTCATAAAATTCAGCGCAAGCCTCTGCTCACATTGCCGAGCGCCTCTCATGTATAATTACTCTAGGAGCAGAGCTTTTGCTTTGGCTCTCTCTTTAGAACTTTAAAGAGAACAGAGCTTTTAAAAGCTTCGCTATATTCCTTTGATTTGTCTACTCGGCATAGAATACAGAGCTTAAAAGCTCGCTGGCCACGATCCCTGATTTAGACAAACTTTTTTTTAAACCCATTTTCCTTCCTTGCAGGCAACAAACCCGCCACCATTGTGGTACGTGTGGGCAACAATCGTCCCGATTTGGGTACAAATCCCATTTGTAATCGCTTTACGGGTCTCTTGGAGGCCGGTCAACCGCTCTTCCTGCCCTGCAATCCACCCATGCCGGGTGCCTTTGTCAGTGTACATCTGGAGAATAATACGCCCAACCCATTGTCCATATGCGAAGCGTTCGTTTATACCGATCAAGCGCTACCCATCGAACGGTGTCCCACTTTTAGGGATCAACCGCCCGGCGCCTTGGCCTCGTACAATGGCAAATGTTACATTTTCTACAATCGCCAGCCATTGAACTTCCTCGATGCCCTGTCCTTCTGTCGCTCTCGCGGTGGCACACTGATCAGTGAGAGTAATCCCGCCCTGCAGGGTTTCATTAGCTGGGAACTGTGGCGTCGTCATCGCAGCGATGTCAGCTCTCAGTACTGGATGGGCGCGGTGCGTGATGGCAGTGATCGCAGCAGCTGGAAATGGGTGAATGGTGATGAGTTGACCGTTTCATTTTGGAGTCATCCGGGCGGTGATGAGGACTGTGCACGTTTTGATGGGTCCAAGGGTTGGCTGTGGAGCGATACGAATTGCAATACGCTATTGAATTTCATATGCCAGCATCAGCCCAAAACCTGTGGACGTCCCGAACAGCCACCGAACTCCACAATGGTGGCATTGAATGGCTATGAAGTGGGTGCACAGATTAAGTACAGTTGCGATGCGAATCACCTGCTGGTGGGTCCAGCCACGCGTACCTGCCTGGATACGGGTTTCTACAATGAGTTTCCGCCGGTGTGCAAATGTAAGTAGAGGAGAGAGAGAGAGAAGTGCAAGTAAGGCATAATACTCCAATCTTCTTTAGATATTGAGTGCGGCTTGCCCGCCAGCATAGCCCATGGCTCGTATGGTTTGCTCAACAATACGGTGGGCTATCTCAGTCTGGTGAAGTATGCCTGTGATGAGGGTTACGAGATGATAGGACGTGCGCTGTTAACCTGCGACTTTGATGAACGCTGGAATGGACCGCCACCACGTTGCGAGAGTGAGTTAAGGCGTAGGTATAAGTATAGATCCCCAGCACTAATCCCTCTCTCTATACTTGATAGTTGTGGAATGCGATACACTGCCGGGCAACTACTACAGCACCATTATACATGCTCCCAATGGCACTTACTATGGTTCCAAGGCGGAAATCAGCTGTCCTGCAGGCTATCGCATGGAGGGACCTCGTATGCTAAGCTGCCTGGCCACGGGACAATGGAGCAGTGCCCTGCCACGTTGCATTAAGCTGGAACCCTCCACTCAGCCCACTTTAGCGCCCACGGCACCCTCCTCAGTGGCCACACCGCCACCATTTAGACCCAAGATCACCACCAGCACCAGTCGTACACCCTATCGACCGGTTTCAACGGCTAGCAGTAGTAGCACGGTGGGCACGTATCCCAGCATAAGTACACCCCAGGTGGAGATCAATGGAGAACGTAAGTAGACAGCCTCACCCCACCCTCAGCTGCTTGGAACTAACTCTTCTCTTTTGGGTTTAGCCGACTCCGAGGAGGAAATCAATGTACCCGTGCCGGGTACTGTACGCGAAGAGTTCCCCCCACGACGCACTGTACGTCCCGTGCTGATACCCAAGAAACCCAGCAGCACACCGGCTTATGCTCAACCCTCGGTGCCCACCACTCAGCATGTGGTGCCACCACCCTCGACCTATGCACCCACGCCGCCACGCAGTCGACCCACACTGGAGACCACCACCAGAAATACGCAACAAATTATACAGAATTCACATCCGCAGGATAATGAGATAGCGGATAGTGTCAATATCAGACAGAATCAATCGCCCAATGTCAATGTGCCCTTTGCTGTGGATAATCCCGATCGCAAAGAGACCAAGGAGGCGAAACTTAATCTGGGCGCAATTGTGGCCTTGGGGGCCTTTGGTGGTTTTGTGTTTTTGGCGGCTGTCATCACGACCATAGTGATATTAGTAAGAAGGTGAGTTAAGGAGAAAAAAAGAAATTTTTTTTTTTTTTTTTTTTTTTTGATGAAAAAGTCACAACCATGGTGATATTAATAAGAAGGTGAGTTAAGGAGATTTTTTTTTTTTTTTTGAGAAAAGTCACAACCATGGTGATATTAGTAAGAAGGTGAGTTAAGGAGAAAAAAAAAAAAATTTTTTTTTTTTTTTTTTTTGAAAATTCACAACCATAGTGATATTAGTAAGAAGGTGAGTTAAGGAGAAAAAAAAAAAAAATTTTTTTTTTTTTTTTTTGATGAAAAGTCACAACCATAGTGATATTAGTAAGAAGGTGAGTTAAGGAGAAAAAAAGGAATTTTTTTTTTTTTTTTTTTTTTTTTTGATGAAAAGTCACAACCATAGTGATATTAGTAAGAAGGTGAGTTAAGGAGAAAAAAAAAATTTTTTTTTTTTTTTTTTTTTTTTATGAAAACTTTCCACTTTCCAGTTTAGCGTTGCCGTGGCCCCTTCCTCATCCTTTACCCTAACTAAGAGAGCCTTTCGACCCTACACACACACTCACACACACACACACACACACACACTTCTCTTTCTCTGGTTGTACAACTCTCTTTTCTTCTCTCTCTCGCCATCGGCAAATCATTCGTCAGCAATCCGAACAGCAAACGTATGCATCATCCGCATCATCTGCCACACCACCACCACCACCACAATCATCATCATCAACAACAACATCAGCATCCACATCCAACTCAACTAAAGCAGCAATATCAGGAGCAGTTCTCCCAGAGGTACACCCAACACAAGCACGCACCCGCCCCACCACCGCGACCCAGTCGCCTGCCCAGCTATGCCACAGCCACGGCCACCAGTGCCACCAGCTATGCCTCCACGGCGCAACTGACACGCTGTAGTGGCAAGGGTATGCGCCTCTTTGGCGGTGGTGGTGGTGGCAATGGCAGCCTGAGCTCCAGTGTACGCTGCGAGCCGGCTCCCTCCCTGTGGTACAGTGTGCTGGCCTTGCCGTTCGATGATCAAAAGCTGGGCCGACGGGAATTTAGCAGCTACGGGCGAGGCTATCGGGCCCGAGCGGGTCTCTTTAGCAATACGCATATGTAGAAAAGGGAGAGAGAGCAAATGAAATGAAACGATAACGAACCGAACTACCTGCTCAAAGAGAAACCAACAATTGTGTGCCAAAGATGAAACGAAACGAAACCAACTGCCAAGCCAAAACGAAATCAATCAATTATAACGGCCATAAAACACACACACGCACAAATGTAAGCTGACAAAAACAAAAAAACCAAATCACAACACCCAACAACACCACTGAACAACAGAACAACCACAGTACAACCACCACCACCAAAAGCTGCGCCAATATGATATCAACTAATCCTTGAATGCTGTGGGCCAACGTCGCCTTCTTTCTCTTTGTCGGTTCACTGTCACAACACACACACACAAACACGAGACTCTCTTTCATACACTGCACGTCTGGGCTCTCTCTTTGCTACTGTTTCTACTTCCCTACCTACCCCTCTCTCTTTCTCTGAGTGTGTTTTTGTGCTTAACCCTTGTGTCACTAACAAAACAACAATAAAAATCCTTTTCTTTCCGGTTGAGTCCTTTTTGTTCTTCATTTAAAACATTTTTTTATTTATTTTCTTTTTTCCCAGAAATCGAACCACTCAACATTATCGCCATCGCGCCTCACCCGACTGTAATACCGTAGCCAGCTTTGATAGCTCCACCTCCGGCAGCCGCAATGGACTCAACAGGTGGGTACAAATTTCAAATAGACTTTAAATCAAGGCTGCAAACCGGTCCGTAACCGAACCCCTAAGAACCGGTTCGGTTCGTGTTTCTTGAATTGGCCGAACCGGACCATGAACCGAACCTTCTACATTTTTGATCCCTCGAACCTGAACCCGAACAGAACCACTTATTCAAAAAAAAAAAAGGTTCGGTTCAAGATATTAAATAATTTTTTTTAGCCGGAAGAAATTCTCGATATGGTTATTTAAAATTTAAATGACTTTACGACTGACTGTAAAGAAGGGAAGTTTATAAGAACAATAGAAAGCAATGAACCGATGTCAAATATAGAATCTATCAATGATGTTATAGATTCCTTCGAAAAATGTCCAAGAGAACATAGATCGAAAATAATATAATAATTTGGAAAGGTCTTAAAAAAATATTCTTCTAACTTAGTTGTACGAGCATTTTCAACACTTAAATCTGTTTCTTCTAATATAAGATTTAGTAGAAATGAACAGTTCCAAAATGATATAATGCCTAGACAGTCGAAAAAAGATATCCGTATTTCGATCAATCACAATAAATGTCAGTTCATGGTGGATTCCAGATTTTATGAAACCAAAGTACAATTAGGTCGACTCGTACTTGAAATTTTAATCTAAAGTTCGGGACTTGAATTAACTTAAACAAGGCAAGGTATATAATAATAGATGATCAAACTAATCGTAAATAAAAGCTTCATATTATTTTTTGTTAAGTGAACCGAGCTTCGAACCAAAACCCGGGGTTTAGTGGATCCAGAAACCGGTCCGTGAACCGAACCCAAAGATTACTCACTGGTTCGAACCTCCGAACCGAACCTCATTTCAAATTTCGGAGGTTTTCAGCCCTGCTTTAAATAAGTAAAAACTGAAACAGTTCAACTTAAGGGTTAGAAGTTCCATTTAGGGTTCCCTCCAGCTGAAGCTTCTTCTTTTCATCTACCATCCCTAGGTTGTAGGATCCTGATTTATTATTCTTTCATAATTTGAATTGATTAAAAAAAATTCTGGAGTAAAAACTGTAGCTAACACAAAACAAAAAACCATTTTGAAAAAGCACGTCCGGTTTTCTCTCCAGATTTTTTTTTAAAAACATTAAAAAAAACTATATAGGGCTATAGAGACTGCATAAACGTTCAGTCAATGCTTTCTAGTCGTAAGGCGCAAAGGCTTTAACCTTGAAACCCCCCATTTTTACGATCTTTGGAGAATTTTCCGACCTTAAAGGTGGATTTTCTTAAAATAGAGAATATTTTTTAATTGGTCCATATACAGGGTTGCCCATATTCGACGGACCCATGTTTTTTTTTTTTAATAAATCAAAGAAAAAAATAAAAATTTGGCGGTTGGCAATCTTAATCATTTAATTTGTTCCAAGTAGATTTGTTTACATCAATTTTTGAATATGATATCTCTCAAATGGCCGCCTCTGGCGTTGATGGCGTATTGTGCCCTTTTTGCAGCATTTTCCATCGGCCGGAATAGCGGCTATTTCTTCACGAATGTTGTCCTTGAGCTCTTCTACGGTCCTTGGCTTGTTAACGTAAACCTTTGACTTCAAATATCCCCACAAGAAGAAGTCAGGCGGCGTCAAATCGGGCGAACGCGGTGGCCAGTCCAATCACATTTTCACTTTCTTCAGAAAATCGATTGTTATGCGACTTGTGTGCGGTGGAGCGCCGTCTTGTTGAAACCAGAACTGCCTCATACGCTTTCGACGAATAATTGGCATCACAAAATTGGTCATCATGTCGCGATAACGCTCCTGGTTGATGGTAACAGCATGGCCATTTTCATTTTGGAAGAAAAACGGCCCAATGACCGTTTTCGCACTAACGCCGCACCAAACTGTGACTTTTTCGTCATGAAGAGGCACTTCTTGAATCTCCTGAGGATTTTCAGTGGCGTAAATACGGCAATTTTGCTTATTTACGGTCCCATTCAATGTGAAATGGGCTTCATCGGACATGATAATCGTTGATCGTTGAGTTTTCACAATTGACTTGTTCTGTTGAATGTAAATTTCAACTATTTCAGAGCGCTCGCGTGGCGTGTATTGTTCCATGGTAAAAATCTGCTTGGACTGACGCTTCAAACGCGGTATGTCATTAAGCGATCTGACATCTCTGTCAAAAGTTATGGCGTTGCCAGATGGGTCCGTCGAATATGGGCAACCCTGTAGCTTACAAAAATAATTGCTTTCAAACCTTAAAGATGGATTTCAAAGAATTTTTCAAGTTTTTTTTCCGTATAGCTTAAACCAAATTCCATTTAGGTTCCGCCCATAGACCGTTTGGTCCTTAGTAAAACTTATTCTTCCTTAGTTCTTTTTATGGAGACCATCTTGACTTAGAAGTCCATTTTGGCGAATGCCAGTATGTTCGTGAGGGGTTTCTTAGCTGCCTCTAACAGTGAAGCCATCCAAGGGGTGTGAAGGTATTGCGGCGCGTCTGCAGATGAGATGTTTTAGAGTTTCTATGGCTACCTGCTATCCTTCCAAATTCCCTAGAAATCGCTTTAAAAGTCACTTTTGACTTTGAACTCATGCCCGTTCTTACATTCTTTTGACAGATCGGTTCAAAAATAACGTTTGGCCGAGTCTTAGATCTAATTTGGAAGCTATAACATAAAAAGTGTGACCAAATGATTCGAAGTCTAATTATGTCATCTTTTGTAAATCCTATAAAACTTAGAAAAAGTTCTTCATTTAGAAATATTTGGATTAAAAATAGTTTTTGATGACAACTTTTCCAAAATTAAAAAAAAAGGCTTTGTGTTTTGAAAAATGAGGCGAATTTTCTAAAACTCATGGAATATATAAGTATTTTTTGATCATAGTTAAAGGTTCTGCCCATAAATTGTCTAATACCTATTCAATTCAATGTATTCTCTGGGCTTATAATTAACAATTTGTGCGATCCTTTGATTAATAAGAATTAAGAGTTACAAGCTAATTAGCTTTTTCTACTTAGATTGGGGGTTTCTTCAGAAAGTTGGGTTTGAAATTATTTACAAAAAAATTCTGGAATTTTTTTTTTACTTTTTTATGTTTTTTTTTTAAATCTTTTTTATTTTAATTTAAAAAAAAAATTTTTTTAATTTTTTTACTAATCATTTTCCCATTTATTCTGGAATTTTTTTACTTTTTTTATGTTTTTTTAATTTTTAATTTTAATTTAAAAAAAAAATTATTAAAATTTTTTTTTTTTAAAATTTACTTTTTTTACTAATCCGCATTTTCCCATTTATTTGGGTTTGAAATTATTTACAATAAATCCTGGAATTTGTATTACTTTGTTTTTTAATTTTTTTTTTTTTTTTTTTTTGTAAAATTTATTAAAAAAAAAAAATTTAAATTAATTTTTTTTTACATCCCCATTTTCCCATTTATTTGGGTTTGAAATTATTTACAAAAAAATCCTGGAATTTGTATTACTTTGTTTTTTAATTTTTTTATTTTTTTTATTTATTTATTTGTAAATTTATTAATTTTTTTTTTTACTAACTATTTAACTAATAATAAAATTGGGTTTGAAATTATTTACAAAAAATCCTGGAATTTTTATTACTTTGTTTTTTAATTTTTTTATTTTTTTATTTTATTTTTGTTTTTGTGTAAAATTTATTTAAAAAAAAAAAAAAATTTTTTTTTTTTTTTTTACTAATCCCCATTTTCCCATTTATTTGGTTTTTTTTTTTTGGTTTGAAATTATTTACAAAAAAATCCTGGAATTTGTATTACTTTGTTTTTTTTTTTTTTTAATTTTTTTATTTTTTTTTTTTTATTTTTTTTTGTTGTAAAATTTATTAAAAAAAAAAAAAAATTTATTTATTTTTTTTTTTTTAAAAATTTTTTTTTTTTTTTTTTTTTACTAGTCCCCATTTTCCCATTTATTTGGGTTTGAAATTATTTACAAAAAAATCCTGGAATTTGTATTACTTTGTTTTTTTTTTTTTTTTTTTTTTTTTTTTTTTAAATCTTATTTATTTTTTTTTTTTTTTTTTTTTTTTTACTAATCCCCATTTTCCCATTTATTTTTGTTTTTTTCAGATACTACCGCCAAGCCTGGGAGAATCTGCATGAGTCCGCCTCTAAGAACAGCTCCCACAATGCCCTGCGCCGCAAAGAGACTTTGGATCCGCCCAGCATGACTCGCTCTCGTGACAATCTGCGTGACAATATGCAACGATCGCGTGAGAATTTGGATAGGTAAGTTAAGCCGCACCCTCTAATCTCTCTCGCTCTCTCTTTGCTAAAGCTCCTTTTTTATCACTTACTCCAGCAGATGCGGTCGCGATAATTATGGTATGCGTGATGATTCCGAAATGGTTGTATCCGATGTATGCCTAAAGGGTGAAAAGAAGCGTCATCATCATCATCATCATAAGAGCAGCTCCCGCAATGGTGACTATCGTGATCGGGATCAATCTGCCGGCAGGCGTGATCATCATAGACATAGCGGAGGCGGCAACGGCGGTGGTGCTGGCGGTGGTGCTGGCGGTGGTGGTGGCAGCGGTGCGGGCGGTGGACACTATTGACCAACCATGGTCATCACCATTAATGTGGAGCAGCAATAGCAAAAGTCTTCAGAGCCTGGAGAGGAGAGCGCAAAACAACAACGAAACTTTTTTGTCTAATTTTAGCGAATTTCATGTCCTCCAAGTCAATACTACTTAGCTATACACGCATACTCGTACATACAAAAAACATACGAAAATACCGTAACGTACATATAGGAAATAGGACTTATGCACACACTTAGATAGTTTTTGTTTTTTTTTTCGTATATTTATTTGCAAAACAAAAACACAAATCGAATTGGGTTTTTGTTAAATTAGTTAAATCTTTTTTTATGAATTAGTTGTATGTGGTGGACAGGCGAGGTTTTTGTTTTGATATTCTTGCAAAAGAACCGGGGCACTAGAAACGTCTGTTCGTCCGTCGAAGTAAAATTAGAAATATCAAGAGATGGACATACTTTGAAATCGTGACTCAGCAAGGATTCACAAGTATTTTTCGAACTGCTCTCTCTAATATCGATCCTTTGTATGATATTTGTCACTCTACCATGATCCTAAGCCATCTTAGTTGATTAAGTTAAGTTTCAGGCGAGATCCGACGACTATATTACATATATTCATGAGTATGAAGGCTTGTACAACGTTTAGTTTCAAAAATTTGTGGGACCAAACTTTATGCTGGTCGATTTTAGGTACTTGTCGTCGTTTTCTTTTAGCTTCCTTGGGTAAAATCTTTACTATATCAATATTAGCTTCAAAAACTTGTTTGCTGTTGATTTTAAGTACTTTTAAAAATAATAATGTGACCATATTTCAATATATAATTTTTTTTCTACTTAAATGATGTGACCAACTTTAAGCAAAAATCGGTCTATTCATCATGCATAAAACTCCCTTAGGAACTTTCTCTTTTGCAAGGGTATACCAGCTTCGGCTATGGCCGAAGTTTAGTTGAAATATGCCAGCACAAGTTCAATACCATTTCCCCTCTCCCTTCTTCCCCTTTTACCACCTACCTCCCTCCCCCAGCTGCAGTCAAATTATGTGCAACTTGGTTTAGCTTGAGCGTTGCAGCGTTGGAAATTGAATTTTTCAACCCAGCCAGGCCAAATCGACTTGCTCATAGTCACAATTTTAGTTATGTAAATCATTTAAATATACATTTATATATACAACTAGTTAACCCCCACAATCACACATCTGTTCCCCTCCCCCAAAACCCCACCCACTCCAAAAGAAAAAGAACATAATTTCTGCATCCTAATTTTCTCTTTTTTTTTTAATTAAATAATTTATAGAAAAATGTAGAAATGGTGGGCAATATCATTTGTATTTTGTGCATTATTTTCCAAATGTAAATAATAATAATTTATTTCATAAATAAACATAATGAACATTTTTACTAAACAAACAACATGAAATTTTGAGTTTTAATTCAAATTTAACTGCCAAACTAGTTGACATGACAGCTGGCGCCCTCTAGCGGTTGTGTAAGGCACTAAAGCAACAAAATGGGACCATAATATTGATATATTGTATCGATAAGTTTTATGTAAAGTAGATATGAGGTAGAATGTATTTTACTTGTAAACATATTGGCCCAGGGGTGCCCACGCCCTATACTCCGCTTACTCAATTGTTGTTGCACCACACATAGCAAACACACACACTGCTCGCAGCATAGGCGAGAGCAATAAAACAACAACAAAAAGACAAGTTTTGTTTTCTTCTCCCTCACTCTTTTGGCAGCGGCTGCACGAATACAACCACAAGTATGATGGTGTGTGCGAGTCGAATGGGACTTTGTTTCGTTTGAAAAAAAACTAGCAGCTGAGCAAGAAAAAAAAGAGATTCTTTAAATGTATTGGTGCTTACTCCGCCGGCTTACTTTAATTGGGCATTTAAAAATTTTGGTGTTACTTCCTCTGTTCCACCTTTTTTTTTTTAGCCAGCACAATTTTAAATTTAAATTGTTTGCCTTTATGTACACTGTCAAAAGTATGTAGATATGCTGTAGAATGTACAAACAGTATGACCATTTTTGTTGCTTGTCATCGTCTATCGATTTGTGCCAGCAACCCTGCCAGCACGCCATATTGTGACAGCAGCTGTCAAAATCATTTTCGCTCTTTCTTCTACGAGCGTTCGCCATACAAGATGGTACGTAAAATGTATATCAAAAAATTAAATCGTTAAAATTCCATGACATCCATTCAGTTTTTGTTAAGAAAATTGCACAATTGTTTCAAGTGTGTGCAGCTGCAATTGTTTTAACATCAATTTTTGAAAATGTTTCGCTAATCTGTGATTTGTTTGTTTTTTTCTTCTCTCCCCCCGCCACCACCAACCAACACAACAGACGAAGGGTACCTCCAGCTTTGGTAAACGTCATAACAAGACGCACACCTTGTGCCGTCGTTGTGGACGCTCATCCTACCACATCCAGAAATCAACTTGCGCCCAGTGCGGCTATCCGGCCGCCAAGTTGCGTTCGTGTAAGTGTTGAACCGCCTCTCGTCCATGTATAAGCCACAGCAACTAATGTTTTTTTTTCCCTACCATAGACAACTGGTCCGTGAAGGCCAAGAGGAGGAAGACCACTGGCACCGGCCGTATGCGTCACCTGAAGGTGGTGCGTCGCCGTTTCCGCAACGGCTTCCGTGAGGGCACCCAAGCTAAGCCCAAGAAAGCCGCCCAGGCCGGTAAATAGAGTGGATGGACAATAATCTATTGACTCCCCCCCAGCTGCAACAACATGAACATCTACACACACACACCCCTCTGTCTGTTGTGGCCGAAAAAAAAGGAGTTAATAAATTACATTTTTTTTGATTAAGTGAACGTGGGTGTTAATTTTTTTTTTTTATTTTATTATTTCGAGTGAAAAATGTGCTAAAAAGCCAAAGTGAAAAATATGCTGAGCAAATTATAATATTTTTTTTATTGTGAACTGCAAATTGAATGCCAATTGAATGGACTGCAGCCAGATGTACATCGAATCAAGTAACCCAGCCAGAAATAGAAGTATGAGAGCAGTTCGAGCTATGATTAAGGTACGCCCGTTCAACTGGAATCCAGTTAGATATGGTCACAGGCCTATTCTTTAGAAGAAAGGGAGGGGGAGACCTTTTTGCCCAGATAATTTATATATATTCTTATACCAAGGCCCGGCCTCTAGCCGGATTTCTATTTGTCACCTTTGAAAATGAAAAGTTTATATAAATCTATTCAGTTCTTGTTCCTTTATATAAGCTGTGTCAGATTACCAGTTACCTCTGTCCCATGCAGCTTTATTCATATTCATTTAATATCTTGCTTCAGTTTTAATCCAATTTCGTAGAAGCTATGGCTAACATATGTATCAAAGATTTGTTCCGATTTATAGCTCTGCCTATCCTAGGGCTTTCCGGCCACTTAAGGAACAGTTAAATGTTCTAGAAGTTGTTGATAAGATCAGAAGACTTTTATTCCATTCTTCTACTCTCAAATTATCCTTCCTCTTTGTTCATTATGATTCTGACTTGCAAACCTCTTTAAAATTCGAATGGGCTTGGAACCCGCAAAATTTCTTGGCTTTGGCTTACGAAGTGAGTTCAGTTGGTCCGGTTTAGGCAAATTTTTTCTTTTAATATTCCATACCAGAACCAAATTTTAATACAATAATATTGTATGGTATTCCCTTTTGATTATCCAATCCTAACCCTTGGAACAGATAGAACTATCTTGAGAGTAACAAGTAAGAAAGTCGGTCAAGCCCGACTGTAATATACTCTGTACCTGTTTGTACCTGTATTGCGGTTCGATAAGTAATGATGAGTAGAATATATGTCTAGAAGGTTCGAAACATAACAAAATTCGGGATATTTGTGTTTAGGGGGTGGCAACTACTAGTTCTTCGGAAAACATTGGGGCTCGATTTGATGAGTGAATATAGAGAAGGTTCGAACAACCTAACTCCAAAATTGCGGGATATTTGAGGTGTTTTTCAAATTGCGGGGGTGGCAACTCTACTATCGTTTTCATCTGATCGAAAGAAAACGATGTATGGGGGCTCGATAAGTAATGATGAGTAGAATATATGTCTAGAAGGTTCGAACAACCTAACTCCAAAATTGTAGAAGATATACGGTTTTTTTCGATTTGCGGGGGAGGCAGGGGGCGTGGCAAAAAAAAACTAAACTTGATCTGCCTGCAAGTAAAAGAAATATGTTCCATACACCTCAAACCTCTATCTCTTACCATCTCTGAGATCTCAGCGTTCATACGGACAGACAGACAGACGGACATGTCTATATCGACTCGGCTGTTGATGCTGATCAAGAATATATATACTTTATAGGGTCGGAGATGCTTCCTTCTGGCTGTTACACACATTTGCACAAACCCAATATACTCTTTGTACCTATCAGGTTTCTACAGGAGTATATAAAAATAGATTCTGTTTTAAGACTTTTTTTGCTGCAGTTATATGCTTGATATCTCATTATGAAAAACCAATTTGATATTTTATACACGAGTTTACTTTATTTTTGCACTAAATTGATCTCCAGGAGTTGCTTTGGTTGCTCTTGAGTCTCTCAGCTTTTGTTCTAGATGCTGGGCAACTGGACAAATTAGAGGTAGATACTTTTAAGTTCCTTCCATTCAAGCTCGAACTCACATAACTTTTGATTTCGTGGTGTTGATCCAAAGACTCCACTTGGGCAGTAGGCTGTCTGAGAAAAATAATCATGTAGTCCTCCGCATACATAAGAATCTTTAGGTTTATCTGTTCCAATGGTTTCTTGTTGATCAATAAGTATGACGATTCAAATATATGCCTAGAAGGTTCGAACAACCTAACTCCAAAATTGTGGAATATTTGAGATTTTTTACAAATTGTGGGGGTGACAACTCTACTATTGTTTGTCTGATTGATAAACGTTGTATGGGGTCTTGCAAAGTATTGATGAGTAGAATATATGTCTGGAAGGATCGAACAAGCTAACTCCAAAATTGTGGGATATTTGAGGTTTTATACAAATTGTGGGGGTGACAACTCTACTATTGCGCGTCTGATCGAAAAACGATGTATGGGGGCTTAATAAGTTATGATGCGTAAAATAAATGTCCGGAAGGTTCGAGTAACCTACCTCCAAAATTGTGGAAGATATGAGGGTATTTCAAATTGTGAGGGTGACAACTCTACTATTGTTCGTCTGATCAAAAAACGATGTGGGCGGGCTCGATAAGTAATAATTTGTAGAATATATGTCTAGAAGGTTTGAGTAACCTAACTGCAAAATTGTGAAAGATATGAGGTTTCTTCAAATTGAGGGGGAGGCAACTCTACTAATGTTCGTCTGTTCGAAAAAAAATGTATGGGTGCTCGATAAGTATTAATGTGTAGAGAATATGTCTAAAATAATCAAACAACCTAACTCCAAAATTGTGGGAGATATGAGGTTTCTTCAAATTGTGGGGATGGCAACTCTTCTATCGTTGATCTGAAAAAATGATGTATGGGGCTCGATAAGTAGTGATGAGTAGAACATATCTCTAGAAGATTCGAACAATCTATCTCTAAAATTGTGGGAGATATAACGAGTTTTCGAAATTGTGGGAGTGACAACTCTACTATTGTTCATCTGATCGGAAAACGGTGTATTAGAATTCGATAAGTAGTGATGAGTAGAATATATGTCAAGAAGTTTCGAACAACCTAACTTCAAAATTGTGGAAGATATCGGGTGTTTTCTAAATAATAGGGGTGGTAACTCTACTATCGTTCATCTGATCGGAAAACAATGTGTGGGCGCTCTATAAGTATTGAGAATAGAAGAATATATGTCTAGAAGTTTCGAAAAACATAACTCCCAAATTGTAGAAGATATGAATTTTTACAAATTGCGGGGGAGGCAACTCTACTATTATTCGTCTGATCGAAAAACGATGTATTGGAACTCGATAAGTAATAATGAGTTAAATAAATTTCCTGAAGGTTCGATTAACCTAACTCCAAAATTGTGGGAGATTTTAAGTTTTTTTTCAAATTGTGGGGGTGACAACTCTACTATTGTTCGTCCGATCGAAAAACGATGTATGGGGACTTGATAAGTATTGATGAGTACAATAAATGTCCGAAAGGCTCGAACAACATAACTCCAAAATTGTGGAAGATATGAGGGTTTTTCAAATTGTGGCGGTGACAACTCTACTATAGCTCGTCTGATCGAAAAACGATGTGTGGGGGCTTGATAAGTATTGATGAGTGGAGAATATGTCTAGAACGTTCGAACAACCTAACTCCAAAATTGTGGAAGATTTTAGGTGTTTTCAAATTTGTGTTGGTGGTAACTCTACTATTGTTCGTCTGTTCGAAAAACGATGTATGGGGGCTCGATAAGTTATGATAAGTAGAATAAATGTTCGGAAGGTTCGAGTAACCTACCTCCAAAATTGTGGAAAATATGAGGTTTTTTTCAAATTGTGGGGGTGGCAACTCTACAATTGATCGAAACGATCGATTTCGAAATCTGATGTATGTGGGCTTGATAAGTATTGATGAGTAGACTATATGTCCGGATGATTCGTAAGCACGAAATCGTGTCGTGTTGGGTCATGCGTGATTGTGACACGAAGAAAAACACGACACAGGCCCAACTCTAGTATAGGGTATAAAAATGTCTTGCCTTTCTTATGTAGGCTCGCTCACATCTCTTAATGAAATGGCTTGATGGACATAAACAGATCGAAGCCTAAAAGTGTGCAGTACTTTTTGCCAACAGCAAGATTATGATATGGAATGCATAAGAATAGGCACTAAAATTATGTTTGTCTTGCTCCACAAGATCAAACTAAACAGTTTGGTATTCAAAATGGTATATAACCTTCTTCAGTTTGTTCTCCGACATTCTCTTATCCAAAAAAAAGTCACACATTTTTCATTCGTAATTTTATCAATTATATTTAAAAACGTTTTTCACATTCGACCTGGCTTAGACTAAGTAACATATAGTAAGTACATACACACACACACACACATATTGTTTATATGTATGTATATGTAGGTAAGTATAATTATGGTAAAACAAGAGTTCGTTAAGGGTATAACGAACCCATTGTAATAGCAAGCAAGAAAATATCGTACAACAAGCAGTGATTGGTTTGACTACGAAACGGTTTCATTTTCGCTCGATTTGACTAACAATACAATTTACAATGTATAAAGCGTTCCACTACAAACTAAGGGGGAGGGAGGGAGGGAAAAGTGGGCGGGTTCTAATTAAATACATTGCCACTCTAAATGCTAAACAAAATATGCACAGAAAAAAAAAATATATATAGATACAAATACAGGATTTTTAAGGACTAATCGGCGTGCGAATGTGGATGAGGAGGGGCAGTACCATTCGACGTCGTCGTTGTGGCGGCGGGTGTACGCTTGATCAGCAACTTTTTCAAATTCTGGAAGGGCGCATCAAAGAGCACTGTCAGGGCCACAGAGGCCAAAAATATCGAAATGAATTCATTGGTATCAAGCTGAAAATAAAAATGTAGAAAGTCAATCAAAAAAAAGCTAGAGAGCCTTAACGGTATTTACTTACAATTATCGATACAAAATTGTAATAATGATGTATATGTCGTCGTCGTCCCACATTAAAGAAGAACACGGGGAACTGTGTCAGGTAAATGGCATAAGACAATTTGGTGGACACCTGAAATCCGCGCCAGGAGAACAACCGAGTGAGTTTGTCTAAAGATAGAAAAGTTTCTTAGTGAAAAGCTGGACACAAGTTGATATATATAGCAACTTACTCTTGTAGCCATTGTGTGAGACAAACACAATCCAGGAGAAGAACAGACACCAGGCAATGGGTGCAAAGGCGGCATAAATGGCCGCATGCGTGGAATTGTACACATAGTTGATGTCACCCATGGGAGCGGGTCCCAGCAAAGAGGCCAGCACACAAATGGTGGCACCCAGCCAGCCCAAATGTAGCTGTAAGCTACTCAGTCGTGCACCCTGGAATTTACGCAAAACATAACCCAACAGTATGCCCATTATATAGACCGTAGAGCGATGTGGTGGGAAGGAGTACATATAGTCAGCCGTGCGGAAGAGACGCTGAATGCTGCGAGAGAGAAAAGAAAAATAGGAAAAATTGGAGTCAATGGAAAACTACTTAAAAAAAAAATGGAAGGCTACGCCAGACTTAAGTGGAAGCACATAAAACTAATATATACCACGATTTTTGACGCTACGATGGAAAACAAAAAGTTTTTCTCACTAGAACTAGTTTTTGGACCTACCGTTTCTATAGCAGCTATATGATATAGTCATCCGATTTTGATAAATTTTTCCAAAATTATGTGGAACCATCTAAACGACGCTACGATGGAAAACAAACAAGTTTTTCTTACTAGAACTAGTTTTTTGACCCACCGTTCCTATGACAGCTATACGATATAGTCAACCGATTTTGATAAATTTTTCCATAATTATGTGGAAGCATATAAAACATATATATACCACGATTGGTGACCCTACAATGGAAAACAAAAAAGTTTTTCTCACTAGATTTAGTTTTTGGACTCATCGTTTCTATGACAGCTATATGATATAGCTATCCGATTTTGATAAATTTTTCCAGATTTAAGTAAAAGCATATAAAACTAATATAAACCACGATTGGTGAAGCTGCGATGGAAAAAAAAAAGTTTTTCTCACTAGAACTAGTTTTTGGACCGATCGTTCCTATGGCAGCTATATGCTAAAGTCATCCGATTTTGATCAATTTTTCCATTATTGTGTGAAAGCATATAAAACTAATATATACCACGACTGGAGAAGCTACGATGGAAAACAAAAAAGTTTTTCTCACTAGAACTAGTTTTTAGACCGATCGTTCCTATGGCAGCTATATGCTAAAGTCAACCGATTTTGATAAATTTTTCCAGATTTAAGTAGAAGCATATAAAACTTATATATACCACGACTGGAGAAGCTACGATGGAAAACAAAAAAGTTTTTCTTACTAGAACTAGTTTTTAGACCGATTGTTCCTATGACAGCTATACGATATAGTCAACCGATTTTGATAAATTTTTCCAGATTTAAGTAAAAGCATATAAAACTAATATAAACCACGATTGGTGAAGCTGCGATGGAAAAAAAAAGTTTTTCTCACTAGAACTAGTTTTTAGACCGATCGTTCCTATGGCAGCTATATGCTAAAGTCAACCGATTTTGATAAATTTTTCCAGATTTAAGTGGAAGCATATAAAACTAATATATACCACGATTGGTGACGCTACGATGGAAAACAAAAAAGTTTTTCTCACTAGAACTAGTTTTTTGACCGATTGTTCCTATGACAGCTATACGATATAGTCAACCGATTTTGATAAATTTTTCCAGATTTAAGTAAAAGCATATAAAACTATTATATACCACGATTGGTGACGCTACGATGGAAAACAAAAAAGTTTTTCTCACTAGAACTAGTTTTTGGACCGATCGTTCCTATGGCAGCTATATGCTAAAGTCAACCGATTTTGATAAATTTTTCCAGAATTAAGTGGAAGCATATAAAACTAATATATACCACGATTGGTGACGCTACGATGGAAAACAAAAAAGTTTTTCTCACTAGAACTAGTTTTTAGACCGATCGTTCCTATGGCAGCTATATGCTAAAGTCAACCGATTTTGATAAATTTTTCCAGATTTAAGTAAAAGCATATAAAACTAATATAAACCACGATTTGTGACGCTACGATGGAAAACAAAAAAGTTTTTCTCACTAGAACTAGTTTTTAGACCGATCGTTCCTATGGCAGCTATATGCTAAAGTCAACCGATTTTGATAAATTTTTCCAGATTTAAGTAGAAGCATATAAAACTTATATATACCACGACTGGAGAAGCTACGATGGAAAACAAAAAAGTTTTTCTCACTAGAACTAGTTTTTAGACCGATTGTTCCTATGACAGCTATACGATATAGTCAACCGATTTTGATAAATTTTTCCAGATTTAAGTAAAAGCATATAAAACTAATATATACCACGATTGGTGGCGCTACGATGGAAAACAAAAAAGTTTTTCTCACTAGAACTAGTTTTTGGACCCACCGTTTATATGGTAGCTATATGATATAGTCTTCCGATTTTGATAAATTTTTCCAGACTTAAGTGGAAGCATATAAAACTAATATATACCACGAAAAAAAAGTTTTTCTCACTAGAACTAGTTTTTGGACCGATCGTTCCTATGGCAGCTATATGATATAGTCAGCCGATCCGGCCGATTCCGACAAATGTGCAGTCTATGTGTATTTAAAGACTTTTTGCAAAGTTTGGTCAACATAGCTTTCAAAATGAGGGCTATATCAACTCAGCTCGTCATGCTGATCAAGAATATATATACTTTATGGAGTCTTAGATGCTTCCTTCTATGCGTTACAAACATCGTGACAATTTTAAGGGTATAATAAGTTGAAGAATTCATTTGGATCAACTTAAAAGGCACATGGCATAAATACTTTGAGCCTCCCATTTTTGAATCTTCCTGCTACTTACTTGGTACCAAAGTAGATATAGTTGGATAACTGATTCACTATGGTGGTATAATAGCGTGCCGCCGTTCCCACTGTACACAGCATTAAAAGGGCAAACAGACCACGTCTTGGCCAACGCCAGAGACCCAATATGAAGAGAGGTGCCACCGCAAACAGTTCCGTATCAATGCCCAAATGATGGGTATGCGTTAGACACATTTCACTGAAGCCAAAATAGTTGTGTATGAAGAGCAGATTGCGCCACCAGTGTTTCTTGCATATATCCGCATGATGTCCCACCACCAGATTCCATTGTGGTCCCGAGCCCCACAGGGGCAAAACATATGTGCAGAACAGTATGAGTGCGGCCAAAGGAGGTACAATGCTGTATATAAAAAATCAAACAATTATTATTTCCTTGTACCAGCTCAAACCCGGGGACTCACCGCATCAGACGACTTATGTACTCATTCTTAAGTCGGATGGGCTGCTGCTTCATCAGACGTCCAAATAGCGAATATGAGGTCAACATGCCGCTAAATAGTAAAAATGGATCCGTATATAATGAAGCCGCCCGTCCTATTACCGTCCAGGGTTGACCCAAACTCTCAGACATGGCCGTACGATTGTTATACGGATTAAAAAACATGGCCATGGATTTATGTGAGAAAATCAACATCAAAGCATTAAGAAAACGTATGCCATGTACGGCTTCGATATCGCCCGGTGCACTGCTGGTACTGAAAAGCCAACGTAGATTCTTATCCAACGAGAAGGCCGTACACCAGGCATCTGCAGGAACAGGAACGGAAAAGGGTCAGTTGATAGTTGATACACTTGGAAGCCACCAATTGACACTTACTTTGCTGACCACTTTGCGCCTTAGTGCAACGATCATAAATGGTGGAGAGCACAGCCAATGACAGGATCAAGACAAAGAAACGCACTGCCCAAGTGGTATTACGATCCCAGGGCTGTTGATCGCGCACCTGACACATTTGCGGCTCCACACGCACATTGAAACTGATGCCAGTGAATGAGGTCTGATTCTTTAGATACTCCGCCACACTGTATTCCACATCGCGAGCCGAACAACCCGATGGCACACAGATGCCCCAATTGACCAGCGAATAACGAGGCACACGATGACCGGGCTGCAAATGGAAAGAAGAGGTAGGAAAAAGAATAGAGAATACGAAATTTTAACATTTTTACCGTTAACCGTTTCAAGCCACATACCGGTATCGAAACCGGAACCGATATTAACATTTTTTTCAGAACAGCATAGGAACCGAAAACACCGGAACCATACCGAAACGCTAATACTGATTTATGATTATTACAAATTTATATTTCAATTGGTAAAATAGCCATACATACACTCAAAAAAAAGGTCTTCCATTTTAAGAAATTCGCCCTTAAAGAATATCTAGAATGATTTTCTCATTTTAAGATGTATAAGATATAGGAAAAAATTTCTAAAAAGCGGAAAAACTTTTCTTTGGTAAAAAAAAAAAAACATTTAAAAATAAAAAAAAAATAACTTTGTCAAAAAACCCCCCTTGAATAAAGAACTATTCGAAAAATGTTACTATTAATTTAAGAAATAAAGTTTCTGGATTTTAAACAAATTTCGAGCTTAAAAATTCTGTTTTAAAATTTTAAAAAATTTAATTTAAAGATTTTATGGTCAATCAAGCTTATATACCTCTTTGAGTATTTTACTAGCGTATTATGAGCTCCATTGGACAGCAGTCTTAAAGTATGGGTTCAAATCAGGGTGTCAAACCGGAACCCGAACCGGAACCGTATACCGAAAAGAACCGATTGAAACTCAGAACCAGAACCGGAACCGTTATTATTTATTTTTTGGGTACCGGTATTTCGGAACCTTTATTTTTGTAACCGAAAAAAAAGAACCGAAACATTGTACCGGTACAGTTTCGGTTCTGAGTTTTTTTTGTTATTTCATTTTTATTGCTTCAATCAGGGATTTCTTCAGGGTAAAACGCAGGGTAAACGTAAGCAAAAACTTACAAATGTGAAGTTAAGGGACCATCTGGTATATACTGAAATTTTCAATAAAAATAACAATTTCATCTGATTTCGTTGCATCTATTTTGGTTCAATAAATTCCAAATAATCTTAATTTATCCTTAATTTTGCAGTTACAAAGGAAATGAAATGGACTTTACCTAATAGCAGGGTTAAATTGTGATCGGTAACGTTATCTGAAAACAGTATATTTAACATTTCATCAGATATCAAAAGATCTTCTTACTCTTCTATTATTAGGACATTTTTTTCTGAGATAAAGTTTATTATGTTTAATTTTCCTTCTTTATAACTACTTTTTGTTGTGTAGGTTGCTACCATTTCTATTATATCTTCGGATTAAAGGATTTTTAAATTATACCGGTACATACCGGTACGTACCGGTATACCAAAATAAAAACCAAGGTACCGGTACGGAACCGAATACCGAAATAAACTAGAACCTAAACAGAACCTTTTACCGAAACATTAGTTTTGGTACGTACGAGAACCGGAACCGGAACCGAAATTCGATTCGGTTTGATTCCCTGGTTCAAATCTATTCTAATCGCTAAAGTTCTCTATTTTCAACGGAGATACAGCGGATTAACCATTATTAAGAAATATTTGTCAGCTTTATGAGAAATGGCCCTAAGTCGAGTTTGTCTGGGCGACTTAAGAATAGAGAGATTTCCTTAATTCTAAATAAAATAAATCGGTATATTAAAAAAACACATTTTTTCAATGGCATATTCTAAGAAAACAATTTTTTATTTAAATTATGAAATAATTTATATTTTTTAATATTAAAAAATTTTTTTACTCTTTACCGGTACGTACCCGTATACCGAAATAAAAATCTAAGTACCGTATCGGAACCGAAAACCGAAATAGAACCTTTAACCGAAATTCTCATTTTGGTACGTACCGGAACCGATATTCCTATCGGGATTAATCCCTTTTTTTTAACTAATATAGAGATCTTGGTCAAATATTGCTATAACTTTTGTAAAAATCCAAAAATTTATTCAAAGTTTTCCTTTTAAAGTAATAAGTTAACAATACTAATATTAAGTATCTAGAATTCTTCTTAATCTTAGTCTATATAATATATATGGAAAATTTATTGATAAGTGGAAGATTGCTACTGTTACGCCTGTATTTAAATCTGATAACAAAGGTGAGGTTTCTAATTACCGACCTATCGCTAAGCTCAGCAACATATCGAAGCTCTTTGAACGGATAGTTGCACAACAGTTGTCATTTTTCGTAAAGATGTACATTTGCCCAAATCAACATGGTTTTATGCCAGGACGCTCGACTACATCGAACTTAGCGGTCTTCAGTAATTATTGCATCAATTCTTTCGACAATCGCTGTCAAGTTGATGTGGTTTACACAGATTTTCGAAGGCATTTGATAAAGTTTGCCACGGCGCCCTGATTTCCAAGCTTTTTAAGCTTGGCCTTCATTCTACCTTGCTAGCTTGGATTAAATCTTATTTGGACCACCGAACTTACAGAGTTAAAATAAATAGTTCATTTTCCAGTCCATATGTGGCCACTTCTGGCCTTCCTCAGGGAGTGTGCTAGGACCTTTACTCTTTATTATTTTTATTAATGACATTGGCAAATTTATTCATAATTCAGAATTTCTGCTGTATGCAGACGATTTAAAAATTTTTCGATCAATTAAAACCATAGGTGATACTCGCTTGTTGCAAGCCGACCTAAATATGGTCCACATTTGGAGTGCAGGTAATTTGCTACCACTTAACATAAACAAATGTTTTTTGTTCGATATAGCAAATGCCTATATAATATTCTTACCACTTATACAATTGGTAATCAAGATTTATTGAGCCGAGATGAGGCCATTGATCTAGGAGTTAAATTCGACTTAAAATTCCACTTTATTGAGCACTTGAATTATATTTTGCCAAAAGCCTATTCCATGCTCGGATTTGTAAGACGCAATACTAGCCAATTTAAAGATCCTTACAGTGTGTTAAGCCTTTACTCTGCATTTGTTCGATCCAAATTAGAGTATGCTTCATTTATTTGGAATCCTACAAGTGCAGTCCATATAAATAGAGTTGAAAGATTACAGAAAAAGTTTCTCAAATACGCGCTTCTCCCACTCAACTTTTCTGAACCGTTGCCGCCGTATTCTAGTGGATGTGCTCTGCTGCATCTGTCAACTCTTGAAGATCGAAGAACAATTTCATCATTGATATTTTTAAATGATCTTATTTCTGGAACCATTGACAGTTCCATCTTATTAAACAAGGTCAATTTTACTGTACCAAGCAGAAATCTAAGATCTTTTCAACCTTTTTCCCATCATATTACCCGAAGCAATTATTCTTTAAATGAGCCTCTTAGGAATTATAACTCATTGCCCATTTTCATGCGCTTCGACTTTGACTCTAATAAGTCTGGAATCAGAATCTTGCTAGCAGAGTATTTTTCCTCTTCTAGGATTTAAATTGTTTTAATTATATTTTTTCTTTACGAACTGAAAATATTTCAAATCAATGACCGTATTTCATGCATGTTTCATCATGAAGGCGGGTTCTGAAATGTATAAGCTCGGAGCTTTTGCTAAATGCGCTAGAGTGAGAGATGCGTTTGCGCTGCACAAAAATCCACCCACAAATTTTTGCGTGAAGAGGCCTTTATTCAATTATAAGCAGCGGATTCACAACAAAAACAAAAGCAAATCAGTTTTGGCAATATATAAATGTATCAATTTAACATGCACGAATCTCGGATGCACACGCACGAAACTTTGTGCGCACCTCTAGTCTAAACCACAAGTCATTGTATTCACATTTAAGCCTAATCTAAACGGGGCTTAAAAATTCCAACTATGTCTAATATGCGCGAGTTCATTGCTCTCAATTCACAGAGCTTTGTTTCGTTTCGTTTCTATTTTTTTTTTTTTTTGTTCATCAAAATATTCATGATTAGCATATTATGGCCAAATGTTTTAAATGTTTCGTTTTGCTCGCATTTTTCGTCAAGTTCAATGTCGAACAGTTTGAGAGTAGATCTCTCTGTCGACTTTGTACAACTTTCACATATGAAAATGATTTAATGACGACTCTTTACTCACATCATTGAATTCACTTTTGAAGGGACCATGAGATTGTAGCAGCTTAAAGAACGATTGCAACCGTTTCGATTTGTGCGGCAATACGGGCTGGGCATAGGCCAGACAATACTGGCCACGCAGCAGCACGGTGTCTCCATCCTGTGGCATACGTTGCTGAATGGCCAGACATTGATCAAAGTCACCCGGCTGATTGATATTCCCATTCAATATGCCCGAGTTCAGTTTTCCGCTGGCATCGTGCACTAAAAGAAAGAGAGAAGAGAAATGTTGTAACGATTTATGATAGAAAAAAAAGAAGAAGCTTTAAACGTTTATTCATTCAGTTTTATGTATTGTTAAGTTCAATTAGAAAACATAAATTAAATTGGACAGTCAGGCCAAGTATTAATCATAAACTAGATATATAAAAATTGATACTTAAATCAGGACAACTTATGATGCTGGGTGTATATTGGGTCATAAAATGACAAATGACAGAAAATGACATATGACAATTTGACTCAAAATGGCACAAAATGAGGCCATGTAAACCCAGGCTTATACCTGGGACACTCACGTATCATAGTTATTTTTCACCGTTAATAAAAATTGGTAAGCATTTAAATGACACAAACAATTTCTTTTAATGTGCTTGCATATCATGTAAGTATCGGCATGTTAAAAGTTTGAATTTTATAATCTGGGGCTTTTTCTTGACCAGTGTTGTGAAATGTGATTTTTTCCTAGTACGAAATTATTATTGGTACACCATCAAGAAAGTTGTGCTAATTGACTGTTTACTTAAGATTTTCGTAAGATAAGGTGAGTATTTGATTCTTACTATCTGTGTATAAGAAAATTAAGTTATTTAAAACTAAAAAAATTTTAATTTAATATAGTGCGACAAATAAAAACAGAAATAATGGGTAATGGAGTAAAGCTGTCGGAGAATAAGCAAAATATTATCCTTAATCTGCGCAATGAAGGCAAAAGCATTAGCGAAATAGCCAATATTGTTGAAATTAGCAAGAATACTGTTCCAAAATTTTTAAAAATCACGGAAGCATACAATAAAACAATTAAAAGGGGCCGACCTTCCACAGTGTCAGAACGAACCAAACGACAAATAAAGAATTTGGCTGTAAATACAGCGACTAGTTCACGGGATATAAAGGCTAAACTGTCTCTTAAGATCACCCTCCGTCGTATTCAGCAAATATTAAGTTCTGATAATAACATTAAATATGAAAAAATGGTTCGCAAACCTATGCTTTTACCAAGACATAATACAGCTCGACTGCTTTTTGCAGAAAAGTACAAATTTTGGTCAAGTGAATGGGAAAACGTTATCTTCAGTGACGAAAAAAAATTCAACGGAAAAATGATGTACTGGAGAGATATCCGTCGTGAACGAAAGTCCTGCTATGCTCGCAATTTTGGTGGAGGATCTCTGATGGTATGGGCTGCATTTGGACACCCTGGAAGATCCCCTGTATGTTTTGTATCAACACGAATGAATTCTCAGATGTACATAAGCCTTATGGACGAAGTTTTGATACCGTTTAGCGAAACATTCTGGGAGGAAAATTTGATTTGAAACAGGATAACGCTGCAATCCATGTATCCAAAGCGTCAAAGCAGTTTTTTTAGGATCGGAAAATTGATCTTTTGGGGTGGCCAGCTTGTAGTCCCGACTTAAACCCGATTGAGAATGTTTTGGGGATACTCTCGAACAAAGTTTATAGCAATGGACGACAATTTGAAAATTTGGCCGATTATCGAAGAATGGGCCAAAATCGAAGAACAAACCTTAAAAAACTTGGTAATATCAATGCCTAAACGCTTGGCTGAAGTTATTGCAAATCATGGAGGCAGTACCCACTATTAGGTAAAACAAATACATTTTATTCCTCTGACTATAATATAAAAAAAAAATATTTTCTTTGTAGTGTACCAATAATTATTTCTAAGGGAGCAAACAAAAGGATTTAGATTTTCGTGGAAAGGACCAGTAAATTACAAAATTTTAATTTGTTTTCAATTCATTTATTCTCTATATTTATGAAAAACATAAAAAAAAAATAAACTAAAAGCCATTTACGATTTTGTGTTAAAAAAATGAAGTGTCCCAATCAGGGACCGAAAATAACAGTTATGGAAGTGAAAAAAATTACTACGATATATGGATCCCCTGATAAAATGGAGTACATGAATCTTCATAATTTTGAATGGCGAGTCCTTAAATGGGATAAATTTTTATTTGCAATTGTTATCACAAAAAAATTTTGAAATTGTTATATTATAATTTTTAAATAAAAATTTTGTTTTAACAGTTAAATGGTAATTTGTAAATAAAAATTTTTGAATAACAGTTAAAACTAATTTTTATTATAAAAATTTAAATTAATTTTTATTTTGTAATTTTTATAATAAAAATTAATTTTTAATTGTTATGAAAATTTTTTACAATAAAAATTTTTATAAAAATTACTAATCTAGTAGGTTTAAGTAAATCTTGTATACTTCTATCAAAGATATTCTATAATTTACAAACGCCTACTAGATAAGTAATTTTTATAAAAATTTGTATAATAAAAATTTTTCATAACAATTAAAAAAGTAATCTTTATTATTAAAATTACAAAATAAAAATTAATTTAAATTTTTATAATAAAAATTATTTTTTAACAGTTATTAAAAAATTTTTATATAAAAATTAACATTTAACTGTTAAAACAAAATTTTTATTTTAAAATCATAGAATAACGATTATTTTTAAATTTTTATGTAAAAATTAGAAAATAATTGTTATTTCAAAATTTTTATTCAAAAAGTTATAACAGTTACGGTCCCTGGTCCCAATATTTATTTCGACCAGGTAGTTTAGTTAGAAAATATTTTCTTCTCTTCTTGTGAATTTACTGGTTCCTGGTCAATTTTTGAGATTCAGTTTTTTGTTTTGGCTTAATCGGGGCGGGGGCGTGGCGGGGCGTTGCTTGCGCAGCAATGCATGCAACGCGATGCATGACCTTGACTGTGACTGTGTGTGTGTGCGCGACGTTGTTCGTTCTGATTCTGTGCGCTTTAGCCAGCCAGTAGCTAACAGCTACAGCTGGTTGGGTCGGTGTCGCTGTCGGTCAACCACTGTCAGTTAGTTAGTTAGTTTTGTGCCAAGTTCGCATAGTATTTTGTTTGCAGTTGGCAAAAATTTCAAATTGTATTGCCATCGGGTTGGCATTGTGCACTGCAAAATGTGGGTAAAGTTCGACGCATGACCTTCAATTCACATGCACGAACATCTACACACACACATATACATAATAAGTATGTATTTTTTTTTCAGAACTGGCTTGATTTGATGCATTTGACTTTGCACTCTTGCAATTCATGTCGACTCGTCTGGCGGTCATGCTGCGGCTTCAACTTGCTCTGTTGCCAGTTGGCAATGACTCGAATTTTGAGTTGGCTATCATTTTGCAGAACTAGAACCTGTCCCCGGCTAATTTTTATAAAACTGTTCTGTACTGCCTGGTCATTGACGGCCTTGGGTTCCATCACACATACTCACTTTTCAATGCCCACAGATCAAAGTTGTTCAAGGCATCCAGATATTGGCGCATCTGGGCGCGACATAATGGCGAGGCATCGGTACTTCGTGCGGCATCAAATGGCTGTGAGATGGCCAGAAAACGTCTGCCAATGTTGTACAAGTAGGCTGGAAAGAAAGCAAGTGAAGGAGAAGTTTGAATAAATTTTGGCAAATTTTAAAAAATCTAAAATTTATTATATAGAAAAATGTTAAAAATTAAAAAAGAAAATCGGAAAATATTTGATCGTTGATTGTTCCCAATTCCACCAAAATTGTGTGTTTTAAAACCGGTTTTTCGACCCAACTTTTGCGGAAGTGGAATTGAGATCAAGGCTTAATATGTAGTTCAAGTTTTTCAGTGTTTCCATACCACAAATTGTAAAGGGTAATTTTTTAAGAGTTAAGTTTTTCAGGTTGGCAGCACTGCTTGGTAATGGCGTCCAAACGTCATCTGTCAATGTGAAAAGTTTTCAGTATACTCTGCCATTTCATCATGGAAAGACTTAGTCGGGATTTACACCATGAAGCAAACTTGGAATTTAAAGGAAATATTTCAGACCTTTTAAGGGGGTCTTCTACCTTTGAAAATATTTTTTTTCGATTTTTTTGTTTTGCCTTATTATTACAGCTTGAACATTCCCCTTTCATCCCCTTTAAACCATTTTCAAATATTCGAAATAGTTTAGCAGATATATCCGTTTTTGTAGAGCAATGTTCTTGCCAATGTGAGTATTTTCAACGTTGCTGAAAACTTTAACCGCGTTTTTCTCTAAACCACGTTTTTTGACCTGGTAGCCATGATTGGGCCAGTTCTACTGAACCGATTTTGATGAGCCATGTTGCAATCGACGCAGAATTGATGTAATTCTGGCCCGTATCTCAATCATGAAGATAAAAAATTTTTTACTATTTTTTTTCACTAAACAACAAAAAAAAAACGTCGAAAATCTAATTTTTTTTTTTAAATGTTTGTAAATTTTAGAAAAAAATTTTTTTTTTATGATCGAGCTCCATCATAACCTCATTTACCGTTTTCAATTCCGATAACCTGGAGTCCCGGAATCATGGCCACCACCTCTACACCTTTTTTTTTTGAGGCCTTAATTGGCAGGCCGATAACTTTTTGAACAGCCCTCGAATTCCAAAATTTTTTTTTTATTTTACTATTTAATTAATTAATAACACAAAACAAAAAACCAAATTGAAAAAACTCTTATGGTTTTCCCTCCAGAATTTTTGTAAAAAACACTCATAAAACACTCGTCAAAGGTAGAATACCCCCTTAAATTCTTTTCAGTGTCAATTTTTAATGAAATGTAATATTACGTATACGTAATAAATTTTTGAAAAATATTCAACCAATTTTTATCCGTTATGGAAAGCTGGCTACGTCGTTGATAGCCTTAAATTTCAAATTGAAATTCTTTTCAGTGTCCATTTTTAATGTAATTCAATATTACGTATACGTAATAAATTTTTTTAATATAATATTCAAGCAATATTCGCCCCCCACCTTTATAAAGAAAGCTGGCTACGTCCTTGGTAGCCTTCAATTTCAAATTGAAATTCTTTTAAGTGTCCATTTTTAAGATCAGTAGTTGAAATTTGCGCACTAATTTAATATTACGTATACGTAATAAATTTTTGAAACATATACAAGCAATATTTGCCCACATCTTTATGGTAAGCTGGCTAAGTCTTTGTATAATACAATCAAATATAATGTTTTAAAAGCCGAAATGGTACCAAAATCAAATGTTTAGTACGGCTCAGTACTGAAATCAGCCCTGATTCAGAAGAGCTGATAATTTGATTTCCACATTCTCTTAGTCCCGAATACAGTTGGTCATTGACTGAGCAACTCGGGTATATGAAAGTTAAAACATAAGTTCTAAGAATTGTTTATGCTTGTATTTACTTTTAGAATTTGCCTATTATTTTATCATACTAACGCTACAAGTCAGTGTAAACTTAAGAATTAACGCATTAGTCACGAACACACAAAAGTATGTCTAAATGTTTAAGAATACAGAAATAAACGACAAAAAAAAGAAGACTAATTTGTCTAAATTCCAACTCAAAGAACTAAGAGAGAGGTTAAAACGAGAAACTATTAAAAATTAAATTTTGTTCGTTGCCTTTGACTACTTAATTATTCATATATTGGTTGTCAAATATATATATATATATATATATATATATTTATTAATGGTGCTAATCGTTTTAAAGTAAACATTATTTAGATTTATGGTTGGCAGTTCATAGACTCCAAGTGTTTCTTATGGACTTTATTCTTGCTAATATGTTGTGTACTTATTTTGTGGGGTTTTCCCAGCGATCATGCCAGGCATACTAAATAATGATTGAAACCCCAAAAAAAAAAAAAAGTTTACAACATGGAATCTTGCAATTCTTCCTCGTCTATTAGCAACCTTATGGGTTGTATATATCTTTTTATACTATATATATATATAGAGAATGACGACAGGTCCACATTCCGCAGTCAGTGCTTGTCTCTCTGACGCATTTTAGCACTTTGGGTACCCTTTGGCGCCCCCCCTCTCTCGTCCATTGACAGCTGCCAGACGGATGCAGGCAATGAAGCGTAAGCCTGTACGAAACGCGCTCAGAATTTTAAAACAAAAAAATTAGCAACTTTGAAGATTTTTTACTTCAGCATAAAAAAAGAGACAAGCGACAGTCCAACAATGATAATGTTAATGTTAATAAGAACAAAGCAGAAGCTAACGAGCTCATCTCCTGCATGCTGATGATGCTAGACACTCTAAGCCCTGGCCCCAAAACAGCACGTGTGCCATAAGTCTCTATATATACATAGATATAGTTGCCATTACAATTTGGCATCGGACCATTTCTGATAATGCAGCGGATCGCAGGCGTATCAAATTTATTTGTCAGATATTTTTTTTTTTTGGTGGGCAGGCGGCAATAAAAATATGAATACTTCCTGGATGTCAAATGCTTGACCTTGGCTATAAATCAGTAAACAGCAAATGATAAATGGCTGGGAATAGCAAACGAATGCTGGATTTAAGATGGAATGCATAGCTGACAGAAATTTGGGTGTAACAAGGCATAAGATATCCAAGATCCTATAATCAAGCTATCGAAAGATACTTTACTTTATGCAACTGACGGATAATATTTATAATTATGCGAAATCATTGGGCGCGTTCAGCAGAGACACTTGATCACTGATCAAGTTAATAAAACTGCTCTCTTTTCACTTAGCATACTTTTAGGGGGTCTTGTTAAATTGTTATTGAGAAAAACTTCCCGTAAATATCATATTAAACACAAGAGGAAAAGTAGACTATGTAAATTACCAAGAAATATATTATTGATGCGGAAGCAAGTTCTTCTGCTGAACACGGCCATTGTTTGCCTTTGTTCTGTTGATTTACCGCTTCCGTCTTTTTGTGGGATTTTAAGAAGTCACGAAAAGTCTCTGAAACATAAATGATTTACCAAAATCGTGTCATTTGCTGTGAAAATCCCTCTACGTAAGCTAAAGACGAGTGTCCCATGTGTTCTACAAAAACAAACCAAATCGTATGTGAATAGAACACATGGGTGTTTACTTGTTTACAGTCATAAGCTCTAAGGCATAACTTTAAACACACTTACTGTTTCAGTGTACAGTTTGTTACAAACGGACTAGCTAAAAAGTGTAAATGAGAAGTGAAAGAGAATCAAAAATATCACAATTGCAAAAGATCCATGCTTCCCCAAGGCCAGCCTGTTCTCCAAACATAAACCCAATAGAAAACCTTTGAAATATTATGGTAGACTGAAGAAGATTAAGTATAATAGCGTATAGGAACTAAAAGTTGATACACAGAAAAAAAAACCGAGATATTTTGATGAAAATCAATCCTAAACAATGTCAGAAATAGGTCAATCCCAGATTTTGTCAATCCAAGTACGAAAGGATTGTCTTGAGTACGAACTTACCAATTTCCAAATTCGAAGAGTTGATTTTTAAGTACTCCGAACTTGAAAGCCTTTTCAGATTGACAAGAATTCTGAGATTTTTTTTTTATTTTTTATTTTATTATTGCTTATTTACGATAGACAAGTTTTTAAAACTAGCCTTCGGCTTATACATAAATATATATTATTAATGGGCTTCATTAAAAGATGCTCCTGTAGTTTCTGATGTTCATAGTTATGCATTAGCCCCAATAGCCCAAATATTGACAGATAATTTCTAGCATTTCTTAAGTGCTATTTTTGATTCCCTTTCACTTCTTATTTTACACTTTGTTTGTAACGTCGAATAAAAGCTTTAAAGAATATTATCAAATGTAAATTATGCCCATGGCATGACACATTGTTACCTGAAATACCTATCTTGGACTCAGAATAAATCCAGGGCTTTAACATTTCGTTAATCACTCGTGGATTGAACTCACATACAAAATGGTCACACGATTGTATTCGTTTCTCACTGTCAGTATAACTGGTACCCCCATCTTTCAGCAATGTTTCTCCTTTCAAAATTATCATTATCATCTCACGTAGCTTCACTTGTCGATCGTTGTTGATTGTGTCAATTGTTTCTAGGCTGCCTGACCGTTTTTTGAGGCCCTTCAACTTTGAGTCTGTAAACGACAATGCAGTTTTCCAGATGGCATTACAAATTGTCTCATGTATAGAACAGACATGATAATCAAGTAGGCCCTTGTGTTTTCTTGTTTTCATTGTAAATAGCTTGTCATTTGACATTGAAAACAAGACAACAAGAAGGCCTACTCGCAAAATGCAGATTTTTATATCCTTGCAGAGGGTATATTAAAATTGTCACAATGTTTGTACCGCATTGAAGAAAACATCTCCGACACCATAAACTATATATATTCTTGATCAGCATGACGAACTGAGTCGCTATAGCCATGTCCGTCGGTTTCTATGCTATCTCCTCCCTCAGTTTTTAAGCTATCTTTACCAAACTTTGCAAAAAGTCTTTAAATATACATAGGCTGCACATTTGTCGGAACTGGCCGGATCGGCTGACTATATCATATAGCTGCCATAGGAACAATCGGTCCAAAAACTAGTTCTAGTGAGAAAAACTTTCTTGTTTTCCATCGTAGCGTCACCAATCTTGGCATATATTAGTTTTATATGCCTCTACATAATTTCGAAAAAATTTATCAAAATCGGATCATTATAGCATATAGCTGCCATAGGAACGATCGGTCCAAAAACTAGTTCTAGTGAGAAAAACTTTTTTGTTTTCCAACGTAGCGTCACCAATCGTGGTATATATTAGTTTTAGATGTTTCCACATAATTCTGGAAAAATTTATCAAAATCGGATGACTATATCATATAGCTGCCATAGGAACGATCGGTCCAAAAACTAGTTCTAGTGAGAAAAACTTTTTTGTTTTCCACCGTAGCGTCACCAATCTTGGCATATATTAGTTTTATATGCCTCTACATAATTTCGAAAAAATTTATCAAAATCGGATCATTATAGCATATAGCTGCCATAGGAACGATCGGTCCAAAAACTAGTTCTAGTGAGAAAAACTTTTTTGTTTTCCAACGTAGCGTCACCAATCGTGGTATATATTAGTTTTATATGCTTTCCACATAATTCTGGAAAAATTTATCAAAATCGGATGACTATATCATATAGCTGCCATAGGAACAATCGGTCCAAAAACTAGTTCTAGTGAGAAAAACTTTTTTGTTTTCCAACGTAGCGTCACCAATCGTGGTATATATTAGTTTTATATGCTTTCACACAATTCTGGAAAAATTTATCAAAATCGGATGACTATAGCATATAGCTGCCATAGGAACAATCGGTCCAAAAACTAGTTCTAGTGAGAAAAACTTTTTTGTTTTCCATCGTAGCGTCACCAATCGTGGTATATATTAGTTGTATATGCTTCCACACAATTCTGGAAAAATTTATCAAAATCGGATGACTATATCATATAGCTGCCATAGGAAGGATCGGACCAAAAACAAGTTCTATTGAGAAAAACTTTTTTGTTATTAATGGTATCGTCTTTAATAAACTGCAAGAATATTTAAAATATTGGCGGATCCTTTTTTTTTTTTTGCTCCGAAATACAAGTATAGAAAATTTGGTCCATGATTTCTCCTGATGCTTTATGCTTCCTTTAGTATTATTAACTTCCATTTCATTTTTCGATCGGTTATTAATGCAAAAATTTATATGTGCATTTAAAAAAACAATGTACAATAGCTGCAAAAAGAATTTAATGCCAGGCTCTGTGATTACCATTTTAATATCTCCGCAATACAAACCAATTTTTTTTTTTTTTTTTTGGCGACCAGTTGGCAGCAGCCGGCGCTTAATTAACTGCCTGTATCTTAACCGGACTATGCGTTTGACCCACTTGGGTGACTAGCGAATGCCTCCAGCTGTCATTGCCCAATTCCGCGCCGCAGTCTTAAAAGATATTGCCAAACTTGCACAAAGGTGTTCTACTTGTTGTTTCACAATTCCTTCGAAAAAAAAAAGGAATTTGTCTATTTTGGCTAACAATTAGCGCCATCCAAGCAGAATCTTAGATACTCGTATACAATATATATATATATATATTTATGTACACACAATTTATTTACCCCAACTTAGCTGCGGCAATCGAGCAAAAAACGCGTACAAAAAACACTTTCAATATTTGCCTAGCAAATTGTCAGTTCGGCAGCAAACTTGCCTTTTTGTTGTTATTTGTGTAATTTGCCACCGTTTCAAGTTTATTGATCATCTGCCCGACAATTCTGGCTATCTAAATGCTAGATTATCTAATAACAATTCCAATTGTAATTGAGCCCGGAGTGGGTGATGCGAGCACCACTTCCACTTCCACTCACCAGCTTAATCAGCATGACTTGATCAATTTTTTCGGCTCTTGAAATGGCAAAAGGAAAAACAAGTTTTTTTTACTTTGTTTTATGACACATTTAACGGTACATGGGTTGGTCAACTGGCGAAGATCAATTGCAAATCAACAAAACCAAAGCTGTCAAGTGAACAAACACTTTAGATATCCAAGAGCGATAAAATTAAAAAACAAAAAAGAAATGAAATGAAGTACAATAGTTTTTATACCCTTGCAGTGGGGTATATTAAAATTGTCACGATATTTGTAACGCAGAGAAGGAAGCATCTTCGACCTCATAAAGTATATAGATTCTTGATCAGCATGACCAGATGAGTTCATTTCCGTCTGTCCGTCTGTTTCTATGCTATCTCCTCCCTCAGTTTTAAAACTATCTTTACCAAACTTTGCAAAAAGTCTTTAAATGCAAATAGGCTGCACATTTGTCGAAATTGGCCGGATCGGATGACTATAGCATATAGCTGCCATTGGAACGATCGGTCCAAAAACTAGTTCTAGTGAGAAAAACTTTTTTTTCGTGGTATATATTAGTTTTATATGCTTCCACTTAAGTCTGGAAAAAATGATCAAAATCGGTTGACTTTAGCATATAGCTGCCATAGGAACGATCGGTCCAAAAACTAGTTCTAGTGGGAAAAACTTTTTTGTTTTTCATCGTAGCGTCTCCAATCGTGGTATATATTAGTTTTATAGGCTTTTACACAATTTTAGAAAAATTTATCAAAATCGGATGACTATAGCATATAGCTGCCATATAAACGGTCGGTCCAAAAGCTAGTTCTAGTGGGAAAAACTTGTTTGCTTTCCATCGCAGCGTCATCAATCGTGGTATATATTAGTTTTATAGGCTTTTACACAATTTTAGAAAAATTTATCAAAATCGGACGACTATAGCATATAGCTACCATAGGAACGATCGGTCCAAAAACTAGTTCTAGTAGGAAAAACTTTTTTGTTTTCCATTGCTGCGTCATCAATCGTGGTTTATATTAGTTTTATATGCTTCCACATAATTTTGGAAAAATTTATCAAAATCGGTTGACTATAGCATATAGCTGCCATAGGAACGATCGGTCCAAAAACTAGTTCTAGTGAGAAAACTTTTTTGTTTTCCATCGCAGCGTCACCAATCGTGGTATATATTAGTTTTATATGCTTCCACATAATTTTGGAAAAATTTATCAAAATCGGTTGACTTTAGCATATAGCTGCCATAGGAACGATCGGTCCAAAAACTAGTTCTAGTGAGAAAAACTTTTTTGTTTTCCATTGCAGCGTCACCAATCGTGGTATATATTAGTTTTATATGCTTCCACACAATTTTGGAAAAATTTATCAAAATCGGATGACTTTAGCATATAGCTGCCATAGGAACGATCGGTCCAAAAACTAGTTCTAGTGAGAAAAACTTTTTTGTTTTTCACCGCAGCGTCACCAATCGTGTTATATATTAGTTTTATATGCTTCCACATAATTCTGGAAAAATTGATCAGAATCGGATGACTATATCATATAGCTGCCTTATAAAGGGGCGGTCCAAAAGCTAGTTCTATTGGGAAAAAATTTTTTGTTATCAATGGTAGCGTCTTTAAAAAACTGCAAGGGTATTTAAAACATCGGCGTAGCCTTCTATTTGTATGATTAAAATATACAGACTGATTTATGCGGAATATTAAATTGTTACCAAAACCATTTCTAAGACGATCTTTGGTTCCATGAGCTCATTGTCTCAATATAATTCAACCTTTGTTTTCTTTCTAAAAATAATGTATGTTTTGAGTTATATCATTACTCTAACATTAAGTTGTAATATCGCTCTAACGTTATCTTCTTTTTCACACACTCGCGTACGTGCGACTTCACACATCATCATCTTCTTCCTCTAATCTGGGCTGCGCCCAACGCCAGGGGATTTCTTGGCCAAAACTTAACACTCTCTCTCTCACTGACAAAGTATTCCGCAAATATTTAAAAAAAAAACTAACGACAAGGCCAAACCTTTTAGCAAGAATAAAGTGCACAACTATTGAGGGCGATCTCCATGTTAACAAGCCGGAAGTGCGCGTCACTCAATACTCAATGACTCAAAAGTCAAAGTCCAGCTGGTTCTTTTAGCCAAAAAAAAAAAAGGGTCACGTACATTTCCCCGCTACAAGCGGAGGTCTTTGTGACCATTAAAAAAAATAATTATTACAAAACGAGCGGCAAGCGCGACAATGATGAAGACCTGACCAAAAGTTGATCGCAGCAATTGATTTTATTTGACGCACGCGCTTCTTATGCAACATTTCGCTGTGGGTCACATAAATTCGAATGTCGAATTTCGTTGTGCAAATGTACATACGAAAAAACAAGTTGTGGCGGCGGTATATTAACAATTGACAATTGAAGAAATATCATAAAATCAAAATGCCGAAGGCCACCTGGACAAAAAGTGCAGGTGGGTGGGTGGCGTGAGAAAGTTGAAATTGATACCTCCTTAAACGTTTACAGTTTGAAGTACAATATGCCTGAACAAATGATCACACACACACACAGTTGTGAAGGCAAATTATAAATTGAAACCATTTCATTAACAGGCACGGAAACATGGGAACGATCATGCATGGGGAAATGGGTTTAAATACTGCTTTTCGCTCCGAAAACCTGGAGTTCAACAGATGCTAAAGTCTTAAGATTTTAAAGGCGTTCATTACGAGGTTCGAATGGTTGGCGATGCTTTTTGAGTTAAGCTACAATTTCCAGATTTTTAAAATCGGAAATCGGGGTCGATTGTTTTAAGCAGCTTAATAATTTTTGATAAAAATTTGCTGAAATAGAGAATTTATCAAAACTTCTTGAGAAGATTTTTTGCGGGTGGATCCACAGCTTTTAGTTTAAAGTCCTGCAAAGTCTAAAGCTAAGGTCCCACTGGCAAATAAAACTAGTTTAAGCGAAAAAGACCCATTGAAGCCATTATTTTTTAGTGATGTATTTTAGAATGCTGAACTCAAAAATTAATTTCAAAAAAAATTTTGTATGGATACGTTTTGAGTTAGAATTTTTTTTGTAGTTTTTCGGTAGGTACCCATACCTTTTAAGCCATATCTCTAGTTAAAAACTTTAGATGAAGTCAAGCACGAGATTAATTAAAGGTTATGCAATTCCCAATATTCTTGTCAAAGAACATTTTCCAATCGGTTTAGTAGTTTAAAAAGTAAGAAGCAAAATTATTTCGAAAAAATGATTTTTTTCTCAAAATCGTGAAAAATTTGATTTTCTAAAATCTGTAAATGGTTGAAAATAAAAATCAAAAAATTGTTTTTTCTTTTATTCTTACAAATTGCCCTATTACGAAGAAAATAAGGCGTTGATGACGAAAATCTGTGGATAAATAGCGAAGTTGTAAGCAATTGTGTGAAACAACTAGGGGTCAAACTTGACTATTTTAATTGTTCATTAAAAAAAATTTTTTTTTACTTTGCTTTTGCTCAATGTAAGGTTCAATAGAAGACAAATCACAGAAAAAATTAAGAGCAAGGCCAAAAATGAAGAAAAAAATAATATTTTCTAATAAATACATAAAACAATTAAATTTGACTGTTAGTACTTTTACTCAATTGCTCACAGCTCCTTTATTTATCCATAGATATTCTTTACCAATGCCTTATTTTCTTCGTAGAAGTGCTATTCGTAAGAACAAAAGAAAAAAACAATTTATTTTTATCAGTTTCAACCTTTTACAGATTTAAGGAAAACAAAATTTGCACGTTTTTGAGAAAAAAATCGATTTTTTCGAAATATTTTTGCTTGTAGCATTTTAACTACTAAACCGATTGGAAAACGATCTTCAACTAGATTATTGAATATTGCATACCCTTTAAATTAATACCTAGCTTGACGACATCTAAAGTTTCTATCTCGAGATATGTCATAAAATGTAAGGGTACCTACCAAAAAATCTGAAAAAAATTCTAACTCAAAAACGTATCCATACAAAAAATTTTGAATTTAATTTTTGAGCACAGCATTCCAAAGTACATCATAAAAAAATAACAGCTTCAATGGGTCTTTATTTTTTTTTTTTTTGTAAACTAGTGTAATTTGTACAAATTTTTATAAAAATTTGTCTAATTCCCCATTACCTTAGATTTTTCAGGACTTGAAACTGAAGCTATAGATCTATACTTAAATAAATAATAATAATAAATAATTAAATAATCTGCTCATTTCTATTTTGTTTCCAATTCAGCTAAATTTTCATTAAAATTTTGAGCAAATTATTTGCCTGTGTGACCTTAGCTTAAGGAATTAGTTGTTTAGGTAAATTATTTGCCTGTGTGAACTTGGCTTTAGTATACCAAAACGAACGCTGATTTTATTTATTTTTATAGTTCAAAATATTGTAGAATTTCCCCTCACAAACTTTTCCGCGAGATTTTCAAAATCCTTTAAAATTTCAGTTCTAGGCTAGGCCGTTTGGCTTGAGTGTTGTTAAATCAGTCAGTCAGTCTAGGAAATGTTTACACAGGAAAACAAAATGGTTAGCTAAATTCGAGTTTAACAAAATTTAATATGATCCCGACTTTCAGTTTAAAATTTGAAGTATGAGTCAAACTTGATTGTACGAAAGACTTGAAACAAGTCCAGAATTTTTGTATCAATCATTTCAAGCTCGGATCCTAATTTAACTCTCCAGTCTTAAATCATCTTGATAGGGGGGAGGGGGTAAAAGCCCTTACCAACGATATATGGGCATTTCCATTATGTCGAACTGGACCTTCGTACACTTTTGAAGTGGAAAAAAGTAAAAATAAAACGTATTTTTGATTTGACAAAAGGCTTAACTTATTGCTCTTAATTGGCCCTACAATTGGTGCTAAGGTTGATTTTAGGCAATTAATTTTTTTTCAAGATAATTACAAAAAACCAAGGCATTCGCACGGGACAAAAACAGAAGTGGTTTTGCGACCAACAATTGACAAGCCGATTTTAGCGAATCCTGAGGCAATATTTCAATCTGTTAAATTTAAGAACATTGCACATTGATGAGACTTAAAAACGGTTTTGATTTTACCCAAAATAAACTTATACATTTCTTAAAATTCAATTTTAAGCACTTTCGCACGGGACATGTCGTATGGGACATTTTCTTCCGTCATAATAATAATGTTATTTCGGTAACTCTTTTAAGGAAATTATATATAAATAAGCGGAGGTAAAATGTTTTTAAGTCAACAAAAGATTTCAATGTATTCATTTTCGCATTATAACAAAAAACAACAAAAATTTTTCAAATATTGGATCGTACTTTAACTTTTTTCTCTACCGTATGCAGGCTCTCTAAATTTTTTTCGTCGCCGTTTTTGCTCATTTAGATATAAAATAAAAAACTATGATTTACAAAAAAAAATCATTCATGTAAGAAAAATTTTGAATTTCACACTGACGATGTCGCACGGGACCAACTTTATATAAGCACCCAGATCACAAATATTCTCATTTTTCAGCATGATTCTTTTTTATTTGAATTGTATTAAAAATCACTATTTGTACTCAATATTGGATAAGCCTTCCACATGTACTTTTGACGCACAGATAACAAATGTTGTTTTTCAATGTCGCACGGGACATCGAAAAATGCGATGATGCAAATCAAAAAATTACGTTATTTACCAATCGCATAGTCTCTTTTGCATTTTTATTTGACTCTTTGTATCCTTGGAAAGATTTAAGAATGCAAAAGTCAATGCATAAAGAAAGACATTAAAGAACAATTATCAAAACAAAAAGTGCAGGGGATATATCATACTGAGAATAGTTGAGCTTGCGCGACTTTGCTTTTGAATATCTCGAAGTGGGTTATAAATAAATGTAAAATTAGTTTATATTAGTACAATTTGACTGTTTTCCTATGAAAATATCATAAAGCAAGGGGTTTTGAAAAACTTTAACATTTTTGGTCTCGGTGGACCTTTTGGTGGGAAATGCCCATATATAATATGTTCCTTTATTTACAATTATTCTCAAACAATTTTAAAGAATATAACATGTTTTTTTTTTTTAACAAAACGAAATTTATTTTGAATCTTCTGTTGGGTAAAATTATATTTGATCCGATCCAAAAATTCCAAATTCTCTTACGATTTTTGTCGATTTTGAAGACGGAACAATTTAAACAAACTCAGTTATGATGACTTTTCCGTATGATAACGTGCTTCTTAAGAAAAATTCAAAGCCATTATCTTCCTACCAATTGAATACAATTATCCCTAACTGAAGCATGTTTGTTGCGAACCGGACATCTGCCTCGCCAGCAGGGCTGCAAACCGGTTTTGAACCAGTCGAACCCACAATTATTTCATTCCGCGTACTGACATAGCTGAACCTAACCGTATTTGCTAAAGTGTTTGAGCAATGTTTTTGAGATTATTAAATTCCGGTAACAAAATTTTAAAAATCTGGCAATTTTTTACTCTTTTTACAGATTTGGAAAAACTTCGGTCGAAAAAAGGTTCGAACCAAACCATATCACAAAAACCTTGAAACATTAATGTTTAACCTTAACCATTGAGAAATTTGGTCGAACCCCGCCGCCGGCCCCCGAAAAAATTTTTTGGGTTTTGCAGCCGTGGTTATAAGTCCTCGCATTCGTTTACTTTGCATTATCTTGGCCCATTTGTGCGATTTTTCAAAGAAGCTCGGTCTTAGGTCATGTTCTTAATATCTATAGAATCTACTTGCGTTTTTCATGGATCTGTCTTTTAGCAAGTTCTTAAACCCTTGTGCTTTATTCTGCCATTTCAACCAAGTGTCCCACCCTGCACCCCCTGCGTACGCCCTTGTTTTCTATAATACTTATTTTTGGGTTGCAGAAACCCCTAGAGTAAAAATCGTTATGGTTTATCCAATGCAAGAAAGTGGGGAATCGAAACCTTAGACAAAAGATCTATTCCCAGATTCAAAACCAACTAACACCTAACTGAAACGCGGTTACGATTCTTTTATTTTAAAACAAAGTAGGTCGATGGAATGAACCTATACGTGGTCTATAATAGTTTGAAATTTCGCTAAGGCATTCAGGTCAGTTCACGTTTTTAATTGCGATCAACTGTTTCCA
>JAEIFT010000435.1:0-227243 GCA_018904225.1 Lordiphosa mommai | reverse complement strand
TTCATGCGCATTTACATGAAGAAGTTTGCTTCATGAAGGTCGATTTCAATTTGCCTGAAAACACGTGTTATCGATAAGCAAATAACCCACAAATCAACCCTGCATCAGATCAATCGGAACAAAGCAAAGAAGAATTATCGAAAAGCGTTACGCTTCGCTAGTTCATGAAGCTTTGCCAGCTTCGGCTGCCACTCTTCACCTCTTCCCCACAAACAAAAACTTCATGAAGAACTTCAGGAAGGAAACTTCATCGTGTAAATGCGGACTAACTGAGGTGTCATTTGAAGCATATGAAAAATTATATTCTGTATGCGATCGAAATCTACAGATTCGAGCTCCCAAACCCAAAAAAATATAGATAACACGAATTTTTATAAGTTTGCCAAAGGTATGTATTTTGCTTCTTAGCGTTTAGCGACGGAATATTAAAATAATGCTCTAATACTATATTTCCTGGTGAATCTAGTGACTGTTGATATTGCATGACAATATTATGGTCAGCAAAGAACAATCCTTCGAAATTTACATTTTGAGCCGGCCCTTGATGATTGTAATAATGTAACTATGGTGTTAAGTGACCTTTTTTGATATTTATGAAATGATTGTTGGCTGGCTCGAGGACAAGGTTTATTAAAATTCAAAATTCAACAAAAAGTACACAAGAATTTTTGGACATTACACTCATGAAAGCATGAAAATATCGTCAAAAATATTCGATATACGATATATCGCATTAGTAAAACATGCGATTTTGATATATTGTTTTGTTAACAAAAATAAACTGGATGGGATCTCTCCCTTTTTGATGGAAAATGCTCCGAAAACACTCTTAAGGGGTGTTGCTTCTACTAGAAGCGCTCCATAAACATTCCTAAGGGAGGTTGCTGGGGAGACTCGTTTCACTTTTACGAGAAGCGCTCCTTTAATGTTCCTAAGAGGTGTATTTTCAATTAAGTTTAAGAGAGCTCCGGACTTGGCTAGGATTTAGTTTACAGGCATTAAAATACTGAAAAGTTTACTGTACGTCTTTGGGGTAAAGGTGGAGAACTATCGATAGTCGGTACCATCGATAGTCAACGATAATTATTAAAACAAACATCGATAGTCAGCGATAATTTTCGATAGTAAGTTAATTTAAACGCTTATGTTTAAAAATACTAATATAATAAATTTTAACTAAAAAACAATCTTAATAATTGTTTTTTTTTTTAATTTCAACTTTGACATAATATCGAGTTGTGGGTTTCAAGATATATATACCACATAATTTTTATGAATCAGATGCATGCATTCAAATTATTCTGAAAACTGTATTTTTTTAACATATGGTCCAAAATAGGTGCCATTCTCCTGACTGTTTTTTTGCTCAGAGATGAAACCTGGTTGTTTTTAACTTCAGTAAATAAATATCGTAAGTTGAAGATCACTTTTTTGGAAATTTTTTTTGCCGACAAATTTTTGTGAAAAAATTGATATTTTAACTTTGAGGTCTTATTTTACAATCTTATGTCATTTTATGAACGCAACATTATTTTTGTTCGAAGCGTGGATGTATTGAGTATTGATTTCAGTGGTGAGCAAACGAAATGTTGCGTGACTATTGAAAACTGAGAGTAAAAGAAAATAAATAGTAACAGATTTGGAATCAGGACAACCCAAATGCGAAAATGTGGATGACAAGCTTGGAAGTTTTTACATGTTGCCTTGTGCTATCGTTTTTTCAAAGCTACCTGTTTTAGTGATGCGTAAAGCTTTCAAAAAACTATCTAAAACGATCGATAGTGCAGGGCTACTATCGATGGCGACTCGATAGCGCCCAACCATCGAAAGTGCTATCGATAGTTCTCCACCTCTACTTTGGGGTACAATTTTACCCCAGCAGCTAGTACAGCTAGAAAGTCTTAAAATTCTTTGGACTCTTTTTTTTAATTTTAAAATAGAATTGGTTTTCTATTTAGAAACTTAGAAATGCCCTTAAATGTCGTTCAGTTAAATTAATAATTTGCCAGAATATTATCATAATCCACTTCATTAACATTCATACCAAAAATAAAAATGTTAGCCAAAAATTGTGGGCCAAAGAATATTAAACAGACGTCGCTGCCGATGTTGTTGTTATTGTTGTATTTGTTGTTGCTGCTGCTGCTGGCCATTTCTCAGGCAAAAAACTTTCACCTGTTTTGCGGCAAGTGCCTTTAACATAAATATTTATGCCCAAAAAGACAAAAAATGTTTTGCTGCACTTTTTTAAACCCCTCCCCACATTTGTTTTGACGAAGTTGGATTTGGATTTGGGATGTGGAATTTTGGAATTTGAAATTGGGCCCTGGCATAGTAACAAAATTTATTTGCTAAATGGTCGTTGGCCAAGTGCTGACGAATTAAAAAAAAAAAAAAGTCAACAGAGAACTCGTTTCGGCCCAAAGAGAGTTGCTGGGAGAGCGGGAGGGAGGCCAAGTCAGTCAGTCATTCATTCAGTTGGCCGCTTTGCCGCCATTCGCCGCTCGCTCAACTACGAGTTCGACCGCATTCCAAAGCTAAGACGTTGCCTGCCTGCAGTCGACACTGTGGATATGTCTATGCTAAGCCAGCGGCAACGGCGGCAGCAGTGGCAGCATCAACAACAACAACAACAACAATATTAAGATTATGCGATTTTATGTGGCTGAGTAATCAATAAGCAAATTGACGTAGCAAATTTTTTTGGTTTGCTCTCAGGAATTGCACCAAAGTTTTTTCAGATTCTTTTGGGAGTCGAAATGAGTTCAAGCTAAAGCTCTAGCTAGAGTTTGGGCCTAAAATTGCTGAGAATTGGCTTGGGTCAAGTCTATCTTTGAAATTTCTACAAAAACGCTTAGATGCCATTTAGGTATTTCTAAGATAGGTTTAAAAGTTGCCCCCTACTTGCTTAGGAATCGCTTAAAGATCTTTTAAATATCACCAGAAATTACTCAAAAGTCTCATACAAGTTGCTTGGAAATTTCTATGTAGAAATCTCGCATTGATTGCCAAAGAGTCTCTCAAGTGACTTTCAGAAGTCTTTAAAGATTTTCCTAGAGATTGCTAATAAGCTGCTAAGAAACGACTAAGCATTTTGTTGAGTCGCCTTAAAATTTCCTTTTAAGTCAAAGTGCTTGAAAAACGATGAGAAATCGCCAGAAGTTTCTTCATTCGTTATATACAACTTTTAATCGCTTAAAAATTGTCTGGATTCTTTAGAAAATCCCTTAAAAGTCGCCAATGAATTGTTTACATATCATTTGCTTTAAACAATCGCTAAGGCAACGGTGGGAAATCGCTAAGGAATCTCAGAGAAAGACCCTTGGTAATCGCTTAGCAGTCCCTTACAAGTAAATTAGTTAACTATAAAGTCGCATAGAAATCAGTATTTTCGGTTTTAGAATTCTAGAGTATTCTTCGAATACTCGCTCTGAAAAATTTGTACTGTCAGACGCATTCAAGTCAATAAGGAATCGCCAGGTTAGAAAACCTGAATGAGAATGAGGAGTTGCTTAATAATTGTTCCGAAGTCACTTAAGCAACGCCACATATACGTTTAAACGTCGCTTAGGATTTGTTAAGAAGTTACTTACAAATCGCTATATAGTGGCCTGACTTAAAAAGACAGTTGCTGATCTGCAGTTCATTGGGCGAAGACGACTGAAGATAAAGGTAGATACCTTTTGAATCAGCTGTATAGTCAACCAATCTCCTTTGAGGTATTGAGTGTCTACTGTATTGAGAGTTGATAGTTTTAAAAATGCGCTCATTATTCAATCTGGTGTCTTAGTTGAAGCTTGTGCTAAAGAAAGAATTCGTTTAGTTATCGTTAAGGTATAACTTAGGAGTCTCATGCACAAGATGTATTTATTATCTATTATAGATACACCTTGCTTATGTACTTGCTCAGAAATCTTTTCCTATTGGCTTGGGAAAAGCTTAATAATAACTCAAGAGTCTCCTATATAACGCCAATAAGACATTCAGTAGGCGCTTTGGAATCGTTACAGCGTCGTTTAAGAACCGCTTAGGAAGCGTTTTAAAGCTGCTCAGGATTCGCTTTGCAGTTGCTTAAGATAAGCTAAGCAGTTGCTCAAAAATTACTAAATTTTCTGATAAAGTTCATAAGTTATTTGGAAATTGTAAATAGATCGATGAAGAGTCGCTTAGGAAACAACTTAGAAATCGTTGAAATTTTGCACATTAATCAATCATAAGTGTCGCTCAGAGGTATTTTCTGTAATCTCTGAAGTATTCACTAAGTAATTGCTAAGAATTCGGTTAGGAATCGTTAATTATTCGATTAGGATACATTAAAAATCGCTAAGAGGTCGCTAATTAATCTCTCAGGAGTTTCTAAGAAAACGTGCAGAAGTCGTTTATGTAAGCAATTGACACTTATTGTCATTTATTTTCTTCGAGTGGATTAATGTTGTCCTACAGTGCCCTTTTATGTTAGCTTACAGTTAAAGTGCTCTCCTGCCTAAAAATCTTGAGATCGCTTTTATATATTAACAATCATTACTTAATATAGTAACAATCATTATTTTTTATTTGTGCTTTAACGTAGTAATAGGTAAAGTAAAAACAAGTTGTGGAATTTTGATTTTGCATTTACAAGGGAAACGAATTAATAATTGAACCAAATGGGCTTTACATAACAACTGGGTTGAATTGTGATAGGTAAAGTTATCTGCATACAGTGTATTGACCATTCCATCAGATATAAACAGTTCTTCTTGCTCTTCCAGTTACACAAGTATTTGTTTTTCGGGGTAAAGTTTATGTTTAATTTTACTTTTGCAGCAAATTGTGTGATTTTCGAGATTTTTTCCAAATTGCGGGGGTGGCAACTCTGCTAACGCTCATCTGATCGGGAAATGATGTATTGGGTATCGATAGGTTATGATTATTTGAATATATGTCTAGAAGGTTCAAACAATCTATCTTTTATTTTGTGGGAGATTTTAGGATTTATTTAAACTGAGGGTGTGGCAACTCAGCTATCGTTCATCTGATCGAAAAGTGTTGTATGGTGGATCGATAAATATTGATGAGTAGAATAAATCTCTAGAAGGTCCAAACAATCTAACTCTAAAATTGTGAAAGATATTGTGGCAGGGGGTCGTGGCAAAAATACAAAATAAATTTGATCTGACTGCAGGCATAAGAATTATATGTTCCATACAATTCAGACCTCTAGCTCTTATTATCTTTGAGATCTTTTCGTTCATACGGACATACGGACATGGCTATATCGACATGGCTGTTGATGCTGATCAAGAATAAGCATAGTTTAAAGGGTCGAAGATGCTTCCTTCTGGCTGTTACATTTGGCTTTGGTAAAGAGAATAAAAATGTTCCGATGATTAGTGTAAAGAACTATCTGAGTTTTTTCCTGAGTTTTTTTTTTATAGCAAACTTACATCTACCTTAGTTGTTTTACAGCCAACTCATATGACAACTTAGACAAGTCAAATAACAGTCGTTAAAAATTGCTTTGTCATAACTAAATAATTGCTAAGGAATCGGTTATTAATACTTAACACACCTTTTGGGAAACGCTTAGCAGACCTTAAGTAGTCGCTCTTAAATTGATTTATAACATTTTAACAACTGCTAAAGATTTGCTTAATAAAAGCTCTTAAGTTGCTGAGAACTCGCTGGTAAATTGCTGTGAAGGCAAGTTGCATTCAGAAATTGCACGAAATTTGCCAATTCGTTACTCAAGAGTCTTAAGCCAAGTTGACACAGGCAAAAAAATTTGCCCAAATTTTGATGAAAATTTGGCTAAATTGGCAAAAAAATAGGGAAAATGTCAGAACTTGTTGATCAAAATTTTCTCAGAAATAGAAATATAATTTTTGTTCTCAATTTCCATGCCTCTCTTTTTAAATCTTATCTCACGATACTTACACATATGAATTTCTGTACTGTTTCCAAGTTTGTGTCTTAAGTCATTTGATTTGATATGCAAGTTCGTTGCCTAAGTCTTTTGTTCAACATCATAATTTTCTTGTTTTGATTACAAATTTTGTTATTTTGTTTTCTCATTTCCATTTTGAGCATGAGAATCGTTTTCAAAGATTTCTAATATGATTTGTTATCAGCTTTTGCTTGGTTGTTGTTGTTGGAAGTGTGACTCTTTGGACCGCACCTGTTTAAATGTTAAGTTATGCATATGCCGCGACGCTAACGAAAAACAAGTTTTTTTTTTAAGTTTTTCATGCCCCACACATTCTTGGCATAGCTGAAAGTGGCGGGCTGCGCCCTAGCCAAAAACCAAATACCGCTGGCAGGTGAAAACTTTTCATCATATTTGCGCTTCTCCACGCACGCACAATAATAACAATAATAATAATACGCCGCTTAATTACTATTTTAATTTAACAAGACACCAAATCGTGTGCAATTTTTGATTTGGATTTTGTTATTTCTTCTCTTAATTGACGCAGTTTGACGAACTATGCAATTTGCAATTCAAGTGGCAATTAAATTTTTTGGTTTATTCACTTTCAAACTTGCGTTTTTCATTTCAAGTTGATTTGTTTGTTTTTTTTTTTTTTAGCATTTAACACATTTGATTTCATTTTGGGGCGCGTGTTTGGGTGTGGGCAGTGAATTGAAAAGCGATTTAAAGTTGTAAAATGAATATTTATATGGTGTGAATTCTACCAGATAAATTGCATCAATTTGTATAATAATTTGTTCAACTTTCAAGTTTGTTGCCCAAGTCTTTTGATTCAATTGGGAATGTCTAATAATTCTATGATAAAGGTTAAATTCTTAACCGATTAGCCACTAGAAAATTTGTCATATTTATGGAATGGGCTATATAAATAATTTTACCATACCAGCTTCGACTCCATTAACCATAAGCTCATTCCTAACGTAAAATATAGCCCATATCACGCCTCTCCTCTGACACTTGCTTGCCTTTCCAAACATTTCCCAAGGCAGAGATAGAAAAAAAACAGAGTTGACATTACTTTCATTCATCATTGAGCCAAGCTCGAGCATGGCCTTCGCCTCGTCACCGTGTGGTGTCTACGATAAGCCTGAGTAACAATTTTTTAATCTGCCAAAGGCTGACAACGCTGTCGACGCTGACAACGCCGCATTTCGATACGAGAAAGGCACAAAATAATTACGTGAATTTTTTTGTAAACTTAATTTTTCTCGTAGTATTGTGAAAAGTTGAATTCATAAATAAACAAAACTTTTTTTTCTTCTTCTATTATTTTGCAGCAATGTATCAACGACAACAACAGCAACCACATCAACTAGTTTGAAAACCATTCCGCAGATACAACAAACGAATCAAAGACAAGTTCGAGTCTAAACTACAAAAAAAAAAACATTAAACTTAGAAACTAAGCAGCCAGTCAGGCAATTTGGACTGAGGAGGAGCAGCCACAGCAGCAGCATCATGGACTGGGCCGAAGGCGATTTGGTCTGGTTCGATCCGGGCGTGGGGCATCCCATACCCGGTGAGATACAGGAAGTGCATAGGGCGGCACAAGTAATTGTGGTCCAGGCACTGATCAAGGGCAAGGTAAGTGAAGATGATTACACAACTAAGCAGATACTCAAAGCTTGATCAATGTGAATCAATGCCATTCCACAAAGGTTTTCTGTTCACAACCGTCTGGGGTAAAACGTTTCTTCTGATTTTTGTGCAGCAAAAGCAGAGATGCTAGTTAACATTCTGTATTGAGTAATGCATTCCAGGGAACTGATTAAATGATTGATGGGAGAATTATTATAAGCTAAGGATCACAGTGAAAAAAGTGGGAAAGGAAAAGAAAAAGGAACAGCGTTTTAATACATGGAATAAAATACAAAATACGATCATAAATAAAAGGTATCTTGAAGGAATAACAAAGAATTGATAAAATAGTAAAAAAAAGAAGTTAAGAAGTAGGAAGTAAAATATAGAATAAAGAAAAACAATAAATACAGAGTGGGGATTTAAGCAATTGAAAGAAATAAACCAAAAATAAAAGAGGCAGATAAACCGAAAATAGCGAAAGGGCCGATATTTTCTTCTTCTTTTTAGATAGCTGCTATATGTCAGCTAATAATAGATTCTTCTCTGTTCTTTGTAAGTTTATGTGACAGATAACACTAGTTTACAAAAATAAAAAAAAATAAAGACCCATTGAAGCTGTTATTTTTTTATGATGTACTTTGGAATGCTGAGCTCAAAAATTAAATTCAAAAATTTTTGTATGGATACGTTTTTGAGTTAGAATTTTTTTCAGTTTTTTTGGTAGGTACCCTTACATTTTATGACATATCTCGAGATAGAAACTTTAGATTTCGTCAAGCAAGGTATTAATCTAATGGGTATGCAATTTTCAATAATCTAGTTGTAGATCATTTTCCTATCGGTTTAGTAGTTTAAATGCTACAAGCAAAAATATTTAGAAAAATTCGCTTTTTTTCTCAAAAACGTGCAAATTTTGTTATCCTAAAATCTGTAAAAGGTTGAAACTGATCAAAATAAATTGTTTTTATCTTTTGTACTTACGAATAGTATTTCTACAAAGAAAATAAGGCATTGGTAAAGAATATCTATGGATAAATAAAAGAGCTGTGAGCAATTAAGTACAAGTACTAACAGTCAAATTTCATTGTTTTATGTATTTATTAGAAAATATTTTTATTTTTTCTTCGTTTTTGGCATTGCTCTTAATTTTTTCTGTGATTTGGCTTCTATTGGAACTCGTACATTGAGCAAAAAGCAAAGAAAAAAAAAAATTTTTTTTAATGAACACGATTGCTTACAACTTCGCTATTTATCCACAGATTTTCGTCATTAACGCCTTGTTTTCTTCGTAATAGGGCAATTTGTAAGAATAAAAGAAAAAACAATTTTTTGATTTTTATTTTCAACCATTTACAGATTTTAGAAAATCAATTTTTCACGTTTTTGAGAAAAAAATAATTTTTTTTGAAATATTTTTGCTTCTTACTTTTAAACTACTAAACCGATTGGAAAATGTTCTTTGACTAGATTATTGGAAATTGCATAACCTTTTGATTAATCCCTTGCTTGACTTCAGCTAAAGTTTGTAACTCGAGATATGGCTTAAAAGGTATGGTATAAAAAATTCTAACTCAAAAACGTATCCATAAAAAATTTTTTGAAATTCATTTTTGAGTTCAGCATTCCAAAATACATCATTAAAAAATAATGGCTTCAATGGGTCTTTTTCGCTGTAAACTAGTGTAATTAATTGAACAAATAGTAAGGAATATAGCAAAGAATGAAAAACAAAAGAAAATAAAGAATTAAAAAAAAACTATAAACGAAAGAACACAGCAAATGAACCAAAAGATAAAATTGAAGACGAAAACAAAGAGGATGTATGAACAATTATGGTTATCTAATTAATTCACTATTTTAAAACATTTTTTACTCCATATTTTAAATTTTCCACTTGCTTTCTTAACTTCTGTGAAGGAAAAAAGAAAAAGAGAGATAACCAAAAGCTAACTATTGAATTTGATATCCTCTTGTAGGTTTTTAAAATGGGATAATAAAAAGGAAGAAAATTAATGAAGAAATGTTATACTACGTTTATGCTATTATGGCAGCATCATAAATAATCCGAATTGAGCATTCACTCAGATTGCCTGATCAGTTAAAGGTATACAAAAATAATTAGATTTAAGCAGGGACCGAAAATAACAGTTATGGAAGTGAAAAAAATTACTACGAAATATGGATCCCCTGATAAAATGGAGTACATGAATCTTCATAATTTTAAATGGCGAGTCATTAAATGGGATACATTTTTATTTGCAATTTTTATCACAAAAAAATTTTGAAATTGTTATATTATAATTTTTAAATAAAAATTTTGTTTTAACAGTTAAATGGTAATTTTTATATAAAAAATTTTTTGAATAACAGTTAAAACTAATTTTTATTATAAAAATTTTAAATTAATTGTTATGAAAAATTTTTATTATAAAAATTTTTATAAAAATTACTAATCTAGTAGGTTTAAGTAAATCTTGTTTCCTTCTATCAAAGACATTCTATGATTTACAAACGCCTACTAGATAAGTAATATTTATAAAAAAATGTCTAATAAAAATTTTTTATAACAATTAAAAAGTAATTTTTATTATAAAAATTACAAAATAAAAATTAACTTAAATTTTTATAATAAAAATTAGTTTTAACTGTTATTCAAAAATGTTTATATTAAAATTACCATTTAACTAATAAAACAACATTTTTATTTAAAAATCATAGAATAACGATTATTTTTAAATTTTTATTTAAACATTAGAAAATAATTGTTATTTCAAAATTTTTATCCAAAAAGTTATAACAGTTACGGTCCCTGGATTTAAGGCTATTAAAAAATAAATATTTTTCTTAGTTATTCATATTCATAAACCTAGCATACTTGGAAGGGCTAAAATCTAATTTCTTATTTGTGCATAAATGTAGTATTAGAGAGGGAATAGGAATTAGAGGAAATATATTTGAAAGAAGGTGGGCAAGAAATAGGATAAAACTTAAAACAAATTAAGTTCACAATGGTCCAAAAATCGATGTTTTTTTTGGCAGAAATTCTACAAATTTATTGTAAGGAACTTTAAAATTAAGAGTTGTAAAAGTTTAGAAATTTCTCTGTTAGAATAAGAAAACAATTTCAGAAGCTTATTGGCAACCCTTTAATAGTGGCAACCCTACACAGTCAGCTGATTTATAAAGTCTTTGCCAAGTGGCCATTGGGCAAGAATATTTGATTGACTTTAAAGAAAAACAAGTAAGAAAGTCGGTCACGCCCGACTGTAAAATACTCTGTACCTGTCCAAATTGTATATAACTGATATTTTTAAGTGTGGGGTCACACAAACTGTGTAAGTGCTGCCCATCACGATTGCGGCTAGTGCTGCCCGGCATTTGATTTGCTAATAACTGGACTATCGTTCATCTGATCTAGAATATATGTATTGAAGGTTTGAACAACCTAACACCAAAATCGTGGAAGATATAAGTTTTTTTTTCATATTGTTGGAGAGGCAAAGGGCGGGGCAAAAATCAAAAATAAGCTTTGATCTGCCTGCAAGTATAAGAATTATATACACTTTAAACGGACAGACGGACAAGATCAAGAATATATAAAGTTTATATGATCTGAGATGTTTTTATTTCACTGTTACATACATTTGCAAAAATCCAATATACTCCTTGTACCTTCGTTACAGAGTATGTATAACAAGAGTGTAAGTTAAAGTTGGCCGTGCTCAATTTCAATATACGCGTTACTCAGAAAAAATGTGAACTAAAAATCTCTTATTAAATCACAAAATGTTAATATTAACATCAAATGTCTGTGTTAACATTAACATTTCAAGTTAATATTTACATTAAATGAAAAGATTAACATAAAGTTGGCTGACTGAGCACACAGTGAGTGATCCCAAAAATATAATATGAAAAAAGTCACCGCCCAATAGTAGTAGTAGTAATTTTATTTTTATCAGCTTTTAATTTTTTTTAATACTTTCGAATCGTTTGCAAGTCTTTGAATAAAAATCAATAAAATATGGCTATGGCTTGAAGCCGTCAGCCGTTCTTTCCAAGTAAAAATAAAAATTATGTAACCAATTAAAAATATTCTGAGATAATGCGCCAATGCTTCTTTTATAATTTGGTATATCGTATTCCAGTTAAATCCGTTTAGGATTGAGATCACCTGCTCAAGGTTCAAATTTTCAAGGCGCCAATAGGCAACCCTGATTAAATGCATCGTGTCTTCAATGCAGTTGAGATTGCACAGTGTGCATAGATTAAGGGTATTTCCAAATAATCTGTGGATGAGTTGTAGCAATTCGCAGCGTGCACGGAAAATAAAGGAAATAAGAAAAAAATAAGAAAGACAGTGGTTGTAATAATTGAAATAATTATTTATACGCATAGAAAGATTCCTCTGTTTATATAAGATCCTGCTTGATCTGTTGTAGGCTTGGTCGATGAAGTTAGCATGATTCCTAACATCAATCCTCTCTAGTATCTGGTCATTAAATTTATTCCAGGATATTATCCGATCTTTCAGAAAATTTTACAGATTTTAGATATTGACCAAATACATATAAATGCAAAAGGAGACCTTGACATCTGTAAAATTAAAGGAGTTATTCATTATTTTCTATTGCGGTGGCGGGAGGTGCGTGGCAAAAATTTGAAACAAACTTGATGTTAATTTATTGTGAAAACTTGACAGAGTTCTTGTGTTGCGTGGAGTACTACTTTTGTCGATTATGTACGTTGATCAACCAAATGAAAACAGCAAGATATTCCTTAACAAAATTATGTGTTGTTAATTGTTTTGCCCGAAATGTTTGCATTTTGACGTTCAACCGTTTAGAAACTGTAAACATTTGAATATGGTTGGAAATTCGTAGAAACGATTAATGCGACTCATTATCATTAGTAAAATTCAGGAACAAAATTGTCAGAATTCTTAGCTATACTAAAAACTTGTCATGGGTCTAGAATTTTTGCACCCCGAATGGGTTTTAGGAGAAGTCACTTTTATAATTGAAGAAGAAGCATTTTGAATAGGCCAAGATTGAAAAGAAAATTCGCTTTAAAGCTTGCCTTATAAAATAATACCCTGCTTCTGTAGATTGATGCCTCATTTCAAAGATGATCCTTGATGGAATTTCGCAAGCTTATTTCTTCAGCAAAATACAGTTTAACGACAGCCGAATTATACCTTTCGATTTAGAGAGTGCGATAAATAGACCTATGGGTATCAATACCCATGAAGTTATCAGTAAAGAAGCAGAATAAGAATTTAATGCCCAATCAAGTATCATCACTTGAGCAGGGAAATCATAGAAATTGTCCTGCCAAAAACGTGCATTCTCTGCCACAGGTTGTAGACATAATAATAAGTACGAGTAGCTTCCCACAAATTCAATGTCACTTTCGGTAGCACAACTTTTTTCAGTCAGTGTCTCAAGTATATTCACACCTTGGTTTTTGTTGGACAACTATTTGATGTTTCACTATTTGAGTTGAGGTTTTTTTTTCTGTTTTTTTTTTTTTATGAATGCTTTTCACTATTTTCACTTAGAGTCAACTGATATGAGATTTGTGTTTGTTTGTTGGTTTATTTGTTTTTGATTTGTTGTGCTAAGCAGGTTGGAGGGCCTGCGGAATTTGTGGAATGTTGTTGGCGATGCCAATTTTGGTTAAACAACGGAAACATTTTGTTAGCGAAATTTAGTTAACTGGGTATGCCCTGGCCAACTGTAATTGGACTTGGCCAGTAGCGTTTCCTTTTTCCTATTTGCAGCAATTATGGTTGGCCAACAGAAGAACAACAAAACACCACATAACGCAGCTGAGCTAGCGTAGGCCATTCGCCTTGAACAGGTAGTAGCCGGTGGCTGTAGCGGTTAGCGTTTAGCGGTACCAACAATAAGCGCCACAAAGCTGCACATGCAACTCTAGGCGACCAACTGACAATGTATCCTGTTCCATGGCAAGTGTTGTCTGACCACTTATTTGCACAGTTTGGTTGCGGTTGTGGGGACCAGGAGAAGACCCTGCGTGAGTGTGTCTAAAAGGGGTTGTAGATATGCATAACTGTTATTTGGATTCTTTGGGAGTAACATGCGCTTGAGCTTGTTCTTCTGGAAATTGAACAAAGCACCAAACTGCCACCCCACGGAACATATATGTACCTTCATCGGCTCAACATCAAGACTTAAGTAAATTTCTGTGTGGAAAGAGATTTTAAAAAACAACTGCAAAATTTTTAAAGTCCCAAAGCAAAACAAAATCATTTGGAGAACTTCCCATTAAACAAAGCGGTAGTGATTTTACTAATGCCTGGTTACACTACATTCTTAAAGAATTAAGGAACAATTCACACAATCACACTGCAAATCGTTTAGCAATTGCTACTGTTTTTTAAAACAACCTTACAGGGAATAAGCAATGAGTTCTTTTCTTTTACTACAGATAGTTACAGAAGCACAGTATACTTATTGACATTCTTAAAGATAACTAATATATTTAATGTACCCTTTTATTGGCGCGACAAGTTGAGTGAAATATTTTCAACGTAGCCATAACTGATTATCAATTATTTCATTTAATAAAGTTTGCATTCTTTTGAAGATTGTGTGTACTTATAAACGTAGTAAGTGAGAGTGCAGACCATTTAGTGTCTCAGTTTATAATCTTTTGAAACTTGAATTAAACTTGTTAAATAGGCGTCTAATACACATAAGCTGCAAATTTAAAGGATCTAGTTGGTTTGGATGTCTATGGAATTGGGCTAAGAGCGGCTTTCTCATCCCCTACATAGCACTATCTGTCACATAAACAAATAACAGAGTAAAATTGATGTTTATCTGACACATAGCAGCTATTTAGAAGTTGAGAAATCGGCCCTGAGTAAATAAAACATTATTGCAGCAGCTTCAAAATTTTATTTTTGTATTTTATTCTACAAAACTTGACATAATTTGTTTAAAATCGAACAAAAATACCATAAAGCAACTAAAAGCAGGGATCGGCAAAGTTATCAGAGAAGTTGCCACTGGCAGCTGAGAAAAGCTCCTCTTTTTCCTTTTCCTCGGCCGCTGCACTCTCAATCATGATGGAATTATGTAGAGTGTGGCAGTATCGGAAATTTGTGAGTTCAGAGCTATTGCTATATGCTCAAAAGTAAGACAGACTGACAATATCTAAGGTATAAAACCGCATACGCATACCGAAAACATCCGATTGGCCTTGTGTAGCTCAGTGGTTAGCGAGTGTCCCAACTGTGCGGGAGTTTGTGGGTTCGATTCCGCCTCGGAACATCTAATTAAAAGTTTTCTTTAAAACTTTTACACATAAGGTAACCTTTACAGCTGTTGGCGTCAGTTGTGAAGTAATGAATAACCTTCTCAAAGCTTCCTTTCTTATAAGCGAAAATTAAAAAGACACACGAGTCGATGGAGAGAAGGCTTGACTTGGCCTTTTATGGCAGTATCAGCCCCAACAGAACATTTACAAAAGAACTGATTAAAAATCAGAACCAGAATCATAGCCTGAACCGATATTATACATTTTTAAGAACTGTTATATGGGAATCCTTATTTTTGATCCGAAATGACCGAAAAGAATCAAAACATTATACCGGTCAAGTTTTGGTTTTGAGTATTTTGCTTAATTCTGTTTTATTACTTCAATCTGAGCTTTCTTCGGTGAAACGCGCTTAAAAAATTAAGCAAATGTAATAAATGGTGATTGTTAAAGTTCCCAGAACTGCATAAAGTATATTTGCCTGCACCACATCAGTATTTCTCCCATCATAGTCTCAATCAAGTTGTGTCTATTATTGTAACTATCGTAATAGATACACCTTGGTCTCAACAGGCCTTGGCAGAGAAATGGAGAGCTTTATAGCTCATTTCTTGTATGTGCTGCTTACTCACAAAAACTATTGCACTGTCGTCCCAGTCGTACTTAAATGCCTACCAAAAGTACTTACTTTACGCTTACTTTTTACGTAGGATAGCATAATAAAATCTGAGTACTTAGCTTCTAGATTCTTAAGCAATGCCGAAAAACTCAGGCGTTACTTTGTTGTAACCATTTCGAAGTGGGTAAAGTCACTAGCCAGCATTCGGGTTCTGTCTTACTTCCTACTATCTCTGTCCATTAGTTGAAGTGGCTTCAAGCAATGAGTTCTTACGAAAGAAGATATACGGGCCTGTTCCCCTTTTCGATCAAAAATGGTAAATGTTCCCGATTCCAAAAACCGATTGTGTTATTAGGCGAATAACTTCATATTTCCATTTATCTTTATTCGACTGTCTTGATGGCAAAAATAATTAACCAAATTCTCTAATTGTTTCTTGAAAATAAGTACCTTCACCAATTCCGAGTGATCGAATTCGGAAACGAGAACAGGAAATGTCATCCCATTTATACTTGATTTTATTTGCACTTTTTATTAAGAGTAAATGAAGTCTTGAGCTTGTTCTCTTTAGGGTTTCACCTGACAGAAGTTTTCTGAAAAAGTTCCTAGTGATATTATCAAACAGAACCATTTGAGTGAATTAGTTCGAAACGATGGATTATGACTTTCTTTTCAGTAAAAGAATAAACTTAAAGTCCTGTTGCCCGTGGGGTTAATTGAATCAACTGGGCTGAAGCTTGTTCTTCTGCTCTTTTTAAAAGAGTCCCCAAATGTTTCCCCACCCTAGATGCCAGACTTTATATCGTTTCATAAATTTCATTTGAAGCTCAATCAACCGTTACCGATAACCACATCAAATTAAAGTCGATAAATCGAATGCATTGGCCATGCCTTGATTGGCTTGAATGGTTTACCCAAACAGATGATTCTTGGCCCAGTCAAGTCACACAATGCACATGCCCCACACGTTGTTGTTGCAGGGGACACACAAGAACGAGAGAACGACTACTTATAACGGCGACGAACTTGAACTGGTTGTGACGGCGTCAGAGAAAGTCCCACACACACAAAAAAAAAGCTCTCTTCTCTTAATTGAAAGGCAATCATAGAGATCAGCGATCGGGTTTCCACTTTTTTTTTTTTTTTTGGCTTGTGTGTTCTGGTGGCCCAAACCTGGCTAACAGGAGTGTCATCTGCTGCTGCTGCAACGGCGGGTAAACGTGTTTTTTTTGTATCGTTTTAGAAACGTTTGGACGTTTGGGGAAACTGTGGCAATGTCTTGTCTACTGTGGGATTCCTTTCAACAGTTGCATTCGAGACGGCGGCCATTAAACGTCTCCGTTTGTTTGTTGTTGTTGGGGGTTTTGGGTAGTTCCGTTAGATGCGCATTGTACGGTTCCATCTGGAGCCATGGCAGCGGGGGGGCAGCAGCAGTTCATTTACACCCAGTCCGGCTCAGTCGCCATCATTGGCCTTGCTCTCGCCCCATGTGCTACGGCGTCAACGTCCGGCCAGCCTAGAGGAACTGGATGATATGCCACTGATGGCCAATTATCAGCAGAGTCGTCAACGTCGTTTAAAGTGTCGCTACCCGCAGGTGGTGAAGCGTCTGTCCACGTTGTGCAGTGATGTGATAGCACGTCATGTGAGGAGAACCGGAACTGACATTAAGATGGCTAAACTGATAACCCACTCTCTCTCTCTCTTATTTCAGCCACAAACCTTTGCCCTGCAGCCGGGCGAGGGCAGTCTGCGTGCACGTCAGGATCTGGGCAGCAGTGGTGTGGAGGATATGACCCTATTGGATGATCTGCACGAGGCCTCGCTGCTCTGGAATCTGAGACTACGCTATGACAAGGGTCTGATTTACACGTTTGCCGGCAGCATACTCATTGCTGTCAATCCCTACAAGATGTTTCCGGATGCCTATGGCCTGGAGGTGGCCAAGCAGTATGCTGGTCGTCCATTGGGCGCCTTGCCTCCACATCTGTTTGCCATTGGAGCTGCAGCCCATGCGGCCTTACCCTCACCCCAGGTGGTGGTAATATCCGGCGAATCGGGTTCGGGAAAGACGGAGTCCACCAAACTGGTGATGCAGTACCTGGCTGCGGTGGTGCCCGGCGGTGGATCCGCCTCTGCGGTTATTACCGAACAGATTCTGGAGGCAGCCCCCTTACTGGAAGCCTTTGGTAATGCCCGAACCGCACGCAATGACAACAGCTCGCGGTTTGGCAAGTATCTGGAGGTGTACTTCAAGAGTGGAGCCATAGTGGGCGCCAAAATAACGCAGTACCTGTTGGAGAAGTCACGCATTGTCACCCAGGCACCCGGAGAGCGCAACTATCATGTGTTCTACGAAATGCTGGGCGGTCTAACTGAAACGGAACGCAGCAAGTACGGTCTACTGGAGGCGGACAAGTATTTCTACTTGAATCAAGGAGCCACCGATTGTGCCAGCGGTCGAGTGGACTGGGCCTCATTGCAGAGTGCCATGCAAGTGCTGGGCGTTTCCGAGGGCGAACGCGAGGGCATTGTGAGAGTGCTGGCGGCAGTGTTGCATCTGGGCAATGTGTACTTTCATCGTCGTCAGTTGCGTCACGGCCAGGAGGGCGTAGAAGTGGGTTCCGATGCTGAAATCAAATGGGCAGCTCATCTGCTGCATATCAACGCCGAGGGATTGCACCGAGCGCTAACTAGTCGCACCACAGAGGCACGTGCCGAACGTTTGCACACTCCCCTGGGTATAGATCAGGCTCTGGATGCCAGAGATGCCTTCGCCAAGGCCTTGTATGCGGGTCTCTTCAACTGGCTGGTGTCACGCATCAATTCCATAGTACAAAAAGGCGGCACCCATGATGCCCATCGTATCAGCATTTTGGACATTTTTGGCTTTGAGGATTTGGCCGAGAATAGTTTCGAGCAATTGTGCATTAACTATGCCAATGAGAATCTGCAGTTGTATTTCAACAAGCATGTGTTCAAGCTGGAACAGGCGGAGTATGCGCGCGAACGCCTGGAATGGACACCCCTGGCCTGGGATGATAATCTGCCGGTGATACATCTGCTGGCCAAGAAACCGGTGGGCATATGCCATTTGCTGGACGATGAATCCAATTTTCCGCGTGCCACTGATCTGAGTTTTCTCGAGAAGTGTCACTACAATCATGCTCTGAGCGAACTGTACGCACGTCCTCGCATAGGAGCGCAGGAATTCGGTGTCACTCACTATGCTGGGCAGGTGTGGTACTGTGTGGATGGTTTCCTGGACAAGAATCGTGATGCTTTGCGTGGTGATGTCTTGGAGCTATTGGCCTCCAGTCGTTTGACTTTGGTGAATGAGCTGACCAAACAGTTGCGTGCCCAGCGAGATGCGGGCAAAACTCTGCCCAAAGGTAGCAATGGACGTTTTGTTACCATGAAACCACGCACACCCACAGTGGCTGCTCGTTTCGCAGACTCCCTGCAACAGCTGTTGCAGTCCATGGGTCGCTGTCATCCCTGGTTTGTGCGCTGCATCAAACCCAATCAGGAGAAGCATGCTTTGCGCATGGATATGCCCTGTGTGTTGCAGCAGTTGCGCTATCTGGGCATGTTGGACACCATACAGATACGACAGCGTGGTTATCCGGTGCGCTTACGTTTCCAGCATTTCGTGGAGCGCTATCGTCATTTGCTGTCCTCTCCCTTGGCCAGGGGTACACCCTATCGTGAGCTGTGCCGCGCTTTACTGGAGGCCATGCCACGCACCGGGGTGGAGGGACCTGACTATCAATTGGGAGCTACTCGAGTGTTCCTGCGCGAAGCCTTACATCGAGCTTTGGAGAGCGGACGCACGGATCGTTTGCGTCATGCGGCGGTGAATATACAACGTCATGTGCGTGGCATGCTGGTGAGACGACAACTGGCTAGACGCGAGGTGGCCGCCACGCGTTTACAGGCCCGCTGGCGTGGTCAAAGTCAACAGCAGCGCTACCAGCGTCTCAGACGTGGAGCTGTCACTGCCCAGCGTCTGTGGCGTGGACGTCAGGCCCGACACTATGTACAGCAGCTGCGTTCCGATCACCGTCGTCGTCAGGAGGCACGTGAGGCGGCGCAAAGAGCACGTGAGGCGCGTGAGGCCAAGCAGGCGGTACTGGAGAGAAGTCAGCTTAGTTATCTGGATATACCCGCTGAGTTGGCCTTTATCTACTCCAAACTGCAGGGTTGGAATCCTCCACATGGCGATCGAAATCTGGTCAAAGTCTTGGGTACAGTGCCGGGTCCGCCGGCCTCGAATGTTTATTTACCCGAAGATCTGGCTCAATTCTCGTTTGGCAAGTTCAGCAGCGTCTACTGTAATGGCCTGAGATTACAGCCACGTCGGGAGCCCATTTCGGCTCCTTTGCTAACGCGAGCCGCTTCGCGAGATCAGGACTTTCAGGATGCTTTGGCTGTATTTAAGCTTATACTGCGCTGGAGCAATGACAAGGCTCTGGAGGGGGCCAAGGAGAAACTGTTGGCCGACTATATAGTGCACAAGGCCTTGAGCTCCCGTGGCCTAAGAGATGAGATACTGGTACAGTTGTGCAATCAGGTTTATGGCCTGAACTCAAGCAACCCGGAGGCCACTCGCCTGTGGCAACTGATGGGTCAATGTCTGTGCTGTTTCCAGCCCAGTCCCGCTTTTAGCAAGTATCTGATGAAGTTTGTGGATGATGAGGCTCCTCTGCCCATGCGTCAGTTGCTGCTGCGTCAGCTGCTACGACAACAAAGCTCGGGATCGGGTGGTAATGCCTGTCGCAGCTTTGTGCCCGCCTGGTTGGAGTGGCGCTCCTGGTCGCGTGGTTGCGATATGGCTTTGCCTCTAACCCTACCCGATGAGGCCAGCCAAACGGTGGCCATCGATTCATGGACCAGCTGTGAGGAGGCTGCCGCCCTGGCAGTCTCTACTTTGGGTGTGGGCAGTCGTGGTTGGACTCTGGTGCTGGATGATGGCCAACAGCTGACCGATAGTTGTGGCTTGGACTATGTCTTGGATTTGATAGCAGAAAAGGAGTTGTGTCCTGCCTTCCCAGCGCCCAGAAGTGATTTGTTGCGCTCGGGAGCCAAGTTTATGCGCACCTCCTTACCGGAGGCTGTCAAGCGTCCTGCGGTGCCGCCTCCTGCGCCACCCACAGCAGCGCCTAAGGAAGATCCCATTCAGCAGCAGCAGCAACAGCGTAGAAGCAGCCGGGAGTTGCTGTCCCGCAGTTCAGCCCTGAACGAACGCTACTTTGAGCGTGCCGCCAGTCCCGCTCAATCCAAGTCACGCTCAAAGTCGCTAGATGATTTGCTGGCGGGCGATATTGGTCCGGGGCAGTCACTGCCTTTGCCTGACTGCGATTCCCAGGAGCCACTGCATACCTTGGGTTTGTCGGAGAGTCGCCTCAACGATCGCTATCACTCTGCTGAGCGTCTGGCTCCCATGGGCAAAGAGTCGGCTCCTAGATATCAGAAATCACAGCATGCGGGACGTCGTTCTCATGCTGCCTCACATGGCTCACACTCCAGCAAGTATATGGACAAGTCGGAATATGCCACACGCTCGTCGGCCATGTCGGACACCAGTGAGGCACCCTCGTTGGCCAGTCATGTCAGACGAGTGCGTGTACCCTCGCAGGCCTCAGATGTGGATCAGTTTCTGGATGATTTGTTTAGCCCGGTATTGGATGGCTCCCTGGACGAGCTGTCAGATGCACGCTCTCTGGCGGCCAGCATACGTGGAGGTGCCAAGCCACAGCAGCAGGACGAGCTAGACGAGTACCTGGACACAGGACTTTTTGTGGACGAGTCGCTACATAAACTAACGCAGCAGCAACAGCTGGTTGAGTGCCTCAAGGGTGGCGGCATTACAGATACCAGCAATGCTTCAGATCCGCTGATGCATCAGCTAATGCAAATGCCGCAGGAGACGGATTCGGCTCCGGCTTTGTATCAGCAGCAGGTGCAACGTGCCTTTCTGCAGTCGGCCATGGCACAAAATCTGCAGATACAACAGCAGCTTTTGGCTCAGAATCAGGCTCTACAGACTTTGCTCACCCAGCAGGCGGCGGCAGCCAGTTCCGGTTCACCTCCACCGCCAGCCTCCATTTCGCCACCGCCGCCGCAATCCCCGTTGCGTATGAAGGCCACGCGAAGTAGCATGGTGGTGCTGGAGTCGGTGCATCCACCGGCCCCACCTCCACCACCGCCCATGCCACCACCACTGGAGTGTAAGGATCCTTCAGAGACCAGACATTTCCTCGATCCCTATGGTCGGGCCAAGACCGTGAGAATTGGTAAATGGCGTTGGCCTCCGCCGCAGGGTGAACCGCAGTTCCAAACCGAAGAGGACTTTTTTGCCTTTAAGCTGCGTCAACAGCAGCGCAAGACCACACCACAGGCTCAGCATCAGCTGGCGGCCACCAATGGGGGAGGAACGACGGCCACTGCCATTGAGTGGGAGGAGTTTGAGATTGAGAGTCCCACACCGCCGCCTTTGGGTCACAGTGGGCCGATGACCACTCAGCTTATGCGTAGCAGCATACGTCTGGAGACCACCACCACTACCTCCAGAGATGTGCAAGATGCAGTGCAGCCACAGACCCAGGTGACCAGCACTAAGCTGGCCAAGAAGAGCTTTGAAATAGGAGCCGATCGTCCGCCGCCGGGTAGCGTGGGCAAACTAAAGCTCAGCTCGGAGATGCGCCAGCGCCTGGAGCAGGTGACCGCCGGACACTCGGTGCGTTCCACTGTGTCCAACAAATCGGAACAGCGAGCACCCGCCAAACTGGAGGATACACGCAAGCTAATGCTGCAACAGCAGCTGGGCGGACTCTTTGCTAGTGTCAACTCTCAAACAGCAGGTGGTGGAGGAGGCGGTGGTGGGCAGGGCGAATCCACTTCGCTGGCCACGGTGCGCACACAAATTGAGCGCATGGAGGGCAAATTATCACCTCCCCCGGCTCCACCCACGACTGCCTGGCCGGGTGTGCTACTGCCGCCCGTGCCCAGTGTGCCCGCACCGCCGCCACCCATACGACCACCCAATATGGCTCCGCCGGCCCCACCGCCCGCACCACAGAGTCCACCCGTTGAGCGCAGTCCCGAACCTGAACCGGATTATCGCAAGGACCATGTGCCCGCCTTTATACAACGCCAGGAGCGGGACACATTCGGAGCCGTGCATCAACAACAGCTGCTGCAGCAGCAACACCATCAACATCACCACCACCTGGAGGACCAGTCCTCTAATTCGGTGTCCGCCTGGGAGCAGTCAGAGCGGGATAGATCACGCAGTCGCAGCAGATCACGAGATCGCGAGGACTACTCGGAGTCGGTGTGGGATCGAGCCGAGGTGGAGGGTCCTGCTTCTGGCAGCGGCAGTGAGAAGGAACGGGAGAAGCGGGAACGCGAGCGTGAGCGCCTCTACGAGCTGCGTCAGGTGGAGCGCGAGAAGGAGAGTCACAAAGTCTACCAGCCGGCGCCGCCCAGAGTGATCCAGGCCAGCCTGGAGACCATAGTCAAGTCCTCTACACCGGCCACCTTCCGCACACACATGGCCCAGAAGTATGAGCACGAGCGCAAGCGGAAGAGCTCGGCCAGCTCCGGTATGCGCGAGGAGCTGGAGCCGATAGCAACGCCGCCGCCAGTGCTTGTGCCCGCTCCGGTGCCACCGCCCACAATGACATCCACATCACCGCAGGTGGGCAGCAGCAGTGCGTCATTGGCCACCGCTAGCGCTGGAGCGGGACAGAATGCCAGCGCTTGTCTCACCTACAATCGCGTGCCATGGAAGCTGCGCGTGCGCAAAGAGGTATTCCAGCCACACGAGCCCATCGGACCACCTGTGGCCCTGGATCTACTGTTTGCCCAGGTCCTGAGCGATGTCTTTGGCGTAACACCTTGTCTGCGCATTACGCCGCAGGAGAAGAGCTCCGCTCTCAATATGCTGCATGGGCATGGAGTCAGTGTGGATACCCTAGCCGCTCGCGGACAACAGGTGAGGGCTTTGGTCAAACGCCATCTGGTGGATATGGCCCGGGATTGGCCCCTGTACTTCGCTCGCCTCTTTGCGGTTCAGGGTGCCCCGCTCTATCCGGATGTCAGCATTATGGGTGTCTCGCATAGCGGTCTCTATTTGGCACGACGCGATGCCGACTATCTGATTGTGGTGCAGGCCATTTCGTTTGCTGAAATTCAGAATGCAGTCACCTTACCGCGACCGGCTGCCCTGCAGCTGAATCTGCGCAATGGCAAGCACTTGGCGTTGCATGCCACGCGAGCGGCAGCCATCCAGTCGATGATCACCAGTTTTGTGCAGGAGTTCCGCAAGGTGAGTTTCACACTTACCCTCTATCAAGTCTGGTTCCTTATCGTTGCTCTAGATTTTCTTACTCTCACGAATATTTTGTGCTTTACTCTCAGAGAGTTTGTTTGTTAAAGCTCACAGAGCTTCACAAAATGAAGCTCACTCCACGCTTGAGCGAGTGGGTGGGTTCGTGTAGCGCACACACACCTTCATGCAAACGTTGTCTGTCTCACTCTTGCGCAGTTACCAAAAGCTTTTGTGTTTACAAATTTTATTAAGCGCCACACCTGGTAGATACACCTTGCGCAATCATTTGATAGTGTGATATATTTATTATTATTTTTTGGCTAGCTCTAAGCTGTTTTAAAAGCTTTTAAGCTTAAGTTTTGATAGAAGCTTTTAATCATATATGAGAGCTAGGTATTCCCTAATATTGAGGGTATCACCTTTTGACCATTTTACTATTTCTACAGACTAGCTCTAGGGGAATTACAAAGATGTACATAGAATGGTCTTAGATACCACTTTCATTTCTTAGAAATTATTTCAAAACTGGTTCCAAACCAGATTGAACTAGTTCAAAAGTGTTGTAGAGCCATAACTCAGAATTGGTTAAAGCCACAAACTTGCGTTGAATCGGGATCTAGACCAGCCGGAACTGGTTCTAAAGTGGTTCGCGAGTTACCAAATTTTCTTTTACGGCACCCACGCTTTTCAAAATAAATATCTCTTTACACACGATTCACGCACAACATTTTGAAGCATTTCACGTCACGCACAATTGATAAAGCTGTCACGAATGATCAAGCACGATAAACAATTGAGAGCTCTTCCATTCATATCACTCCTTTCGTTTTGTGGTTTCACCAATTTATTTCTTTCATTTCCATTCATAATTAAAATTTAAAGCAGATTTACAGCAATTGGCAAATTTAAACGAAATTTTCACGTTTTGAAGAATTATACATGCATGTGCCAGTTTGCTGTAAGAGTTTTGCTTCTTTAAATTAAGTGTGACCATACCAATTTCACATGATAAAACCAGTTGTTTTTAATGCCAATATTTATTACTCAAATATGATTGGAAGTCGATGCTAAATTCGACTGTGTCGAAGTTTTAATACACTTGCAAAAGCTCGCTCCAACTAAATAAACCGTTAGTATAAATATGGGACTTAGATGTCAGTTATTTATAAATTTCAAATCATTAATAATTCAAAATTCGAATTTCAAAAATAAGTTTTTTTGAGGGATACAAACTTCTTGGAAATAAGAAGTGCTCTGGTTCTATGATTCACAGACATTTTAAACCACCAGTTTGGTTCATAACATGGTTTTTGTAGCAATCCAAACCGCGGTTTTGGTTCGTTTTGGTGGTTAACGGTTTTTGGAATGGATTTCTTAGAAAGCATTCAAATAACTTTGATTCTCAATGGAAATATTTTAATTATATATAAGCATGTTCCATTTTTCGATTTCGATAAAATTATGCGGAATTGGAATTGGTAAATCTTTCAATTTTTAAAAATCAATTGTGGTTTTCGGCGAAAAACTTAAAATTTCTTCACTTGACGGTTCAAATTGCAAAAACTTTTACTTTAATTGTTTCAGAGAAATAAAAGGCTTTACCAATTCCTATCAATCGAATTCGGCAACGGAAACAGTCCTGATAGACAGAAATCAGATACAGCCCATAAAATCCATTACAGCCTTGTTGAGCTGATCTTATTATAACTGTTCGTATAAAAAGGCAGCATTGATGTCTTGACGAGCGGAAATGCAATATATAACATCGTATTTCGAAAACGGCGCGTATCAATTGAATTTCCATCTACATTGGCATTCGCGAAAACACAATGTCGGATGGCCTTGCAAAAGAAAGCGTCAGTTGATTCTATGAGGGGAAAGAACGCTTACTAATTTCTATTTAAACGTTAAATAGAGAACTTAAAGGAAAAAATTTAAGTTAATAAAAATTCCTAAATTCACTAGTACAATATCGTAGACCTAACATCATTAAACTCTTCGATTTCGGTTTTCGGAACGCTATCATAGAAAACAAAAAAGTTTTTCTTACTTTGACCAATTTTGCGACCGCTCGGTCCTATGACAGCTATAAGATATAGTCATCTAAAGTGACATTGTCCAAATTTTGCTGAACTGTTTGACACTTTGCTATCACGGAAAACAAAAAAGTTTTTTACTAAGACCAAATTGAGGAAACATTTGCGACCCTATAAAGTATATAGCCGAGGCGATATAGCCATGTCCGTCTGAATGAACGCGAGGATCTCAAAGACTATAAGAGTTAGAGACCTGTGCTTTGAGTTTACCATACGCAAATTAAGTTTGTTTCAGATTTGGAAAATGTTCGCCTCTTCTCCCAAAAACCGCAATAAACTATCACTCCCACAATTTAAAAGTTAAAGGCTTGTGACTTAAAAATTATTAACTGTGGCCATCTTCTTCATCCGGTTAAAAATCACGGGAGTTTGGAAAAAAATATGCTTTTTAGCCATCCAACAGGCAAGGGGCTCGTGGTAGTGACTGCTACGTAGCTGCTGCCTGTTTTTTAGTTTAGTGTGAAAGAAAAGTATAAAAATATTTTTGTTGCTTCATGATTCAGGTTCGGACTAAAATTACATAAATTCTGCGACGATCATGACTGATCAATATCGGTTCTGTAGAACTTGTGAAATAAAGGCTACCAAGTCAAAAAACGTGGTTTCGGGAAAACGAATTGCAAGTTTTAAGCACCTTATAAATGACTGATTTTAGCAAAAAAAAAACATTGCATAGTTAAAACGGCTACCCCATGTGTTCTACAAATCGCTTTCAAATCGATCTTAATCGTATGGGAATCGGTCGTATTTTGGGTAGAAAACACATGGTTATATCTTCTAAGCTATTTCGAATTATTGAGAATCGTTTGAAGGTAATATCTTAAAATGTCCAAGCTTTAAAAAAATAAAAATAACAAACAAGCAAGCAACAAACCCCTTAAAAAACAAAAAAAAATTCCACTTTTAAGATGATATTTATTACCAAAATTGCATTAGGCAAGGAAACAAAGTAATTGTTGAAAAAATAGGGTAGACATTAAAAAACAAGTAAGAAAGTCGGTCAAGCCCGACTGTAATATACTCTGTACCTTTTTGTATGTAACTGATAACTTTATAGTGTGAGGTTTTTTCAAAATCAGGGGGTGGCAACTCTTTCGACTATCGTTCATCTGGTTGGAAAACGATGTATGGGGGCTTGATAAGTAATGATGAGTAGAATTACCCTAGGACATAACTCGTAAAGTTATAAAAATTTTATATAATTTCCTATTAACAAACGTATCTATATTAGTCACGCGGGAATCACGCGTGATTTCTGACCGAAGGCCATCTCAATTACATCGCTCCTCTCATAGCAAGGTCCAATTGGGAAATTACCAGTTAGCTATTGCCTTCTCGCTCTCTCTTTCTCGTAAGTTCTACCAATCGCTAAGGTGTTGTTGTTGTTGTTGGTTTTTATTTTCTTTTACGTATAGCTCTAATATCGTTCATCTGATCGAAAAACGATGTATGGCGGGTCGATTCAAAATAAGTAGTAGAATATATGTCTAGGATGTTCGAACTATCTATCTTGAAAATTGTGGGAGTTATTTCGTTTATTTTTAATTTGCGGGGGAGGCAGGGGGCATGGCAACAATTAAAACTAAACTTGATCTGCCTGCAAGTATAAGAAATATATGTTCCATACACCTCAAACCTCTATCTCTTACCATCTCTGAGATCTCCTCGTTCATACGGACAGACGGACATGGCTATATCGACTCGGCTGTTGATGCTGATCAAGAATATATATACTTTATAGGGTCGGAGATGCCTCCTTCTGGCTGTTACATACATTTGCACAAACCCAATATACTCTGTGTACCTTCGGTACAGAGTATAAAAATTATTTAACTTAGATAACAAACATTAGAAATTTTAAATAATTTTTGTAATAAATTTTCAGGCCTGTTCCCTTTTTCAAATTCGATCGTATCATGCGAAATCGGAATTGTTAAATGTTTTCGCTTCTTAACACCAGTTGTGTAATTGAGCTGTTAACTTTAAATTTCCATTTATCTTTATTTAAATCTCTTGATGGCATAAAGTTTTTTCCGTGTTCTTTAATCGTTTCTTGGAAATCACAACTCTTAACAATTCCGATCGATCGAATTCGGAAACGAAAACAGGGCTCATTATTTAAAAATTTTGTTTAGTTTTTTGACCATAACTTTTCAAAACAAAAGTGAAATTAAAAAGTTGTAAATTAATGGACATAGAAGTCTATTAAAAAATTGTTCACGATAATAAGACATAATTTTTTTTAACAATTTACAGAAAATTTTTGACTTGAAAAAAAAAATTAAAAACAAAATTTTTTTTTGAAACCACAATTTATAAAAGTAATGGATACATCTCGATTTCTAGTTTCATGATCAAGTCTTTTTTTCGACTTGGATGGAATTTTTGTTGCTCTTTAAAACGATTCTTTGAAATCATGTTTTTATTTTGTATTTGGTTGCTTAGCCGTGTGGTCATGTTCCTTCCTTCCTTTTGTAGTGTCTGTTTAATGGGCTAAAAATATACCGTGTTAAGTCGTGTCACTAAAGAGAACACGACATGTCCCCCAATCTGGTACGGATTGTGTCCTTCGCTTCAATCCTGTAGTCCGATACAATATTTTAATGTAATTCTGTGTTATTTTGTTTTATTTTTTATTTGTAAAAATCTGGTTTTGTGGCATTTGATGTATGGCCTCTGTGCCCCAAGCTCAGTGATGCCCACTGATTCAGTTAGTTGCCATATATAGTATGTACGAGTGTCTCATGAATGATCGTATTCATAACTGGCCCACGTCCGTCACTTGGATTTTCTTTTTTCTCATCTTCGGTGTTTTGGTTTTCTTCTTTCTTTCATTTAGTTGTTAATTTAATTCAGTTTATGCGTGAAAACTCGTCAAATGCCAAAGTTGGAGAGCTGGAGAGACTGACCACCAATAGATGAGAGAGATGAGACGCCATCTAAAACAGTGAGATAAAGGCGTCCAAGGGGCGGGGGAAGAAAGACTTTCCAGTTTTGACTCTGACTCGCAATTTGAAATCTTTCTCTTTGGCTTTACGCTCGGTTGCAGTTTTCACTCAACTTGCTCAGTTGGCTCAAGTGGCTCTCGCCTGCTGGCTGGCTGGCTGCCTGGCTGGTTGTTCTGCTCTGTTGCGAGTGAAATGGCCAGTCAAATGGCGTTGGCTCGTTTTGACCAGTCTGCCCAGTTTTCAGTTGTTACAAATGTGCGGTAACGGCATCACGCAGCGAGCTCCAGCTCCCAGCTCCACGAATTCTTTTGTTATTGTGCCGCGGCGGCGTCGTCTGCTTTATGTTGACCAACTTTAATTTTTCTTCTGTGTGTTTTTTTTTTACTGTGATTTTGATTCTGTGAAATGTGTGTGTGTTTTTATACAAAAAAAACCTAGCTGTAGTATTGACCCATAAAAAGTTGCAGTTAAAGTGGTTCAAGATGTGATAAGGCATAAAATTGCAAGTGGGCGATGCGAGCAACCAGTTGAACCACCAACTAAGTGAAGGAACGATTTCCATTTTGGGCCAAAGAACTCATCCATCCGTGCAAGTAAATTGCCAATTGCAAAAAACAAAAAAAAACTAAAACTAAAAATTGCCACAACAATTTCCACATACAACAACTAAAACGTATCGTTGCGGGAAACGGTTTTCCTCGAATTGTTGGCAAAGTGTAAACAATATTTAACATTCATTATGGACATGTTGTTTGGCCACTAGCTGCGCGCTTGGACTTCATCCAAAATGCACTAACAACTTTCACTGGCACCCGCGTGTGTGTGTGTGTGTGAGTGTGCGTGAGCCATGTCGCATAGCGTGCGCAGCAGTAAATCCTGTCAGGCGGCGCCACAGCTGCTGTCAGCTGGCGGTAGTGTGCCCCATAAGTTTAGCAGTATTGTGAACAAGGTGGAATCATTGATCAATAAAATGCATCATGACAAGGTCAACAACTTTAAGCTGCTGCAACAACAACAGCAGCAGCAACAGCAGGATCAGGACTGCAAATGCGCCTCACTGGACTCTCTGAATAATCTTACCGATGACGAACATGAGCTGCTCTATACCGATTCCGATGATGCGGAAATCGCTCATATCACGGGCACCACCGCCGCTCAGGTGCATCAGGTGCATCGTGGCAGCAATCTTGATCAGCTCACCAATGAGAGTATACGCGAGCTGAATGAACAGTGTGGCGCCTCACTGGGTGCCGAGCTAAATGCCACCGCCTCTGATCTGGACAATGACAATGCCTGGAGTGTGGAGGAAGATATTGTGTACAAATGTTGCACCAACTCCACTGGCACCTCCACTAGCAACACCTCGACTAGCCTCTGTGAGCAGTGCTGTTTTGAGGAGCAGCTTAGCTTTCAGCTGCAGCTCAATCAGAGTCGAGACAACAATAACAACAACAATAACAACCATGACGAACAGCCAGTTGCCACGGAAATCTTAGATAAATCAACCGAACAACCTGAGCATCAGTTTCCTACTCTGGCTATAGGGCAGGGTCAGAATAATCCTAATGCAATTGCTATGCCTGGTTCGGCTCTGCTAATGGGCAACAAGACGAGACGTGTGAGCAATGCCAGCAGCGGTTCTGTAAGTCGCATGGAAACCATACTGGAGGAGCCAACGGAATCAAAAATATCAGTCAAAGAGATTCTAGCCCGTTTCGAGACCATGAATTCAAATGAGGTAGGATTATCATTAGAGCGGGGCATAGAAATATGTAAAGATGAAGGAATTACCTTACATTATGTGTCTGTGGGTTTAGTAAAAGTTTTGTAAGCTAGTTTTTGCCTGAAGAAGGTTGTTTGACTATCCCACCTTCATCCTCAGTCGTCTTTGCTTAACAAACTGCAGCTAAAGGTCGTCACTATTCGATTTGTAACACATTTAACCATGTGGTACAAGTGTTAGCTAAGAACTACTCATTTCTGAGATCAAAGTCAGTTGCTCGCTTATTAGTGAGTGAACAGACTGAGTAACTTGGCTCAGTTGTGCAGTTTAGTTTTTAAATTGCTCTTTTTTATTCAGTTGCTCATTCATGTTTACCTTTTTACACTTGTTCTATTTGCTCAGTTTCTCACTTTTAAAATAGGGTTGCTTAGTTTTTTTTATACCTTTCTAGGGCTCCTTCGTACCGACTCAGAATTCATTTGTTAATCTGTACCTTTATAGTCCAACTACCTAATATTTATACCCGGTGTCGCTCTGTTCCTAAAAATTCTGTTAATGCCAGGGACTAATACCGAAACGAATATCGGTTGCGGTACTGGTTCCGGTACGTACCGAAATGAGAATTTCGATTTCAGATTATTACGGTTTGCGGTTCCGATACGGTACTCTGATTTTTATTTCGGTATACCGGTACGTACCGGTAAATGTATAATTTTGATTAAAATTAAAAAATGTATAGTATTTCAAGATATCCAAAAAATTAATGAATGTTATAGAACTGCAAAATGGTGTTCGAAGAATATGCCACATAAAAACGTTTTTTAAATATACCGATCTCAAGCCTTTTTTTTATTTTTGGACTAACAATTTCTCTAAAAGTATTTCTAAACTCAGAAAAAAATCAACCTAGAATTAAGGAACTCTCTATTCTTATGTCGCCCGGACAAACTCGCCTTAGGGCCATTTCTTTTAAAAGCTGAACAAATATTTCATAATAATGGTTGGAAATACTCCGCTCTGAAATCTGCCGTATCTCCATCAAATATATAGATCCTTACTATACTTTAAGACTTCGGTCCAATATAGCTCATTATACGCTGGTAAAATACTTAAGGGGTATATCAGCTTTGAAAAACACTAAAACAGATTGAAACAAAAAAAACACACAAATCTTTCGAAAATTTAAAACAGTATTTTTTTAAGGCGAAATTCGTATAAAATCGAAAAAATATTTAAAAGAGAATTTTTTTAAGACTTAGAAATTCATTAAAATCCAGAAACTTTATTTCTAAAATTTATTTGAACATTTTTCTAACATTTCTATATTTAAGAAATCGTTTACATTTAATTAGAGGGTTTATATTTACCCAAGAAAAACTTTCCAGTTTTTTAGAAATTTTTTTCTATATCTTAAAAAGAGAATTTGACGCTGTTTATTTTTAAAGGGCTATCAATAGCTGCCAGCTGAAATATATATTAGAAATAATCAAAAAATTAACCAAATAAATAGTAAGAAACCGAAACAATGCCGGTATTGGCGTTTCGGTTTGGTTACGGTTTTTTCAGATCCTTTTATAACAGTTGTTGGTTTTCGGTTCTCAAAAATTTAAATATCGGTTCCGGTTTCTATACCGGTACCTGGCTTTAAACGGTTTATTTCTGTAAACGGTTCCGGTATTATTCCCTAATTAATACCGATTGAATTTTAAGTTATTTCCGAAATTTGACTTTGAATTACTTTTGAACTAGTTCAATCTGGTTCGAAACCAGTCTTAAACCAAAATTTGAAGTTTATAGCTTAAATATTTTTTCTATGATAAGGCGCAAAATTTCTTTTAAACCGGTTCAAATTGGTTCGGAACTGGCTTTGAGTCGGAGAAATATTTTGCTCCATATTACCAACCTACACACCGAATTTTAAGTGTATAGCTTACAAGTTTTGAAGCAATCTTGACCAAACTTTGCAAAAAGTCTTTAAATACAAATACGCTGCACATTTGTCGGAATGGGCCGGATCGGATGACTATAGCATATAGCTGCCATAGGAACGATCGGTCTAAAAACTAATTCTAGTGAGAACGAGAGCGTAAGTTGAAGTCGGCCCTGCTCGACTTCGATATACCCGTTACTTAGGGTAAGGTTGCCCAAATTGTGGGAGATATGATGAATTTTTCAAATTGCGGGGGCGGGCACTTTTCTATCGTTCATCTGATCGAAAAATGATGTATGGCGGATCGATAGGTAATGATGATTAAAATATATGTCTAAAAGGTTCGAACAATCTATTTTCAAAATTGTGGGAGATATGAGGTTTTTTCATATTGCGGGGGCGGGAGGGGGCGTGGCAAAAATTTGAAACAAAGTTGATCTGCGTGCAGAAGATACAAGTCTACACTGAAAAAATGGTAGCTCTAGCTCTTATAGTTCCTGAGATCTAGGTGTTCATACAGACAGACAGACAGGCGGACAGACAGACAGACGGACATGTCTATATCGACTCGGCTATTGATGCTGATCAAGAATATATATACTTTATGGGGTCGGAGATGCTTCCGTCTGCCTGTTACATACATTTGCACGAACTTAGTATACCCTTTTTACTCTACGAGTAACGGCTTTCTATTTTTTAAACTGGTTCAACCAGGTTTGGATCCAGAAAAATATCTAACTCCATATTATGTAGCTTCAATTATCAACATAAAAACCAAATTTCAAGTTTATAGCCTTAATAGTTTCTGAGTAATGGCTCTGAGTCACCTTTTGAACTGATTTTAAGCCGATTGTAACTTCACCTACCTTATTCAATTGTGAGTCTTAACCATTTGGGAACCAACCAAAACATTCACAAGCAACTTTAGGAGGAGTTCAGCGACTAACGCTCGTACATATGAAATATATATAAATATCTGGCTTTACAGCCCCCCAATGGGGCTAAGCTGAGCTTCTCTCAATCTCTTGGCTTGTGTGATTTTTCCATTTTCGCACAAGAGAAAGGGTTCTATAGTTTAACGCCGAATCTGAACGACAAAGTTTAAGAAGCTATTTTATGGCTAGTTACCACACAGCTAGCGCCAATAGCTGCTGGAGGTGACCGAATGTGTAAAAGTTTTAAAAAAAAAACTTTTTATTTTATGTTCTTAGGAGGGGTCGAACCGAGACCTTTCGCACAATGGGCGCACACACTACCCATTGCACCTAAAACGGCCACAAGAAATATATAAACATAAAGATAATCCAGTTTAAATAGAAGGATATTCTTTAAGATTATCAAAACCTTGACTTAGCTGTAGAAACCAAAGCATTCTGGGTTTTATATTTTGTATGGCTAGCTGAACATTTTTTGAACTCAGAAAAAGCCAGTACATACAATTAAGAAGGTTGCAGGCGAATGCTCCAACTACTAAATAACCTGTACACTTGATTTTGTGTATTAAGTACCTATCACAACCGTGTTATTCAAAATGATTAAAAAAATTTAAGAAAATTGTGTATAATAACATTTTTCTGGAAGGCACTAAAAATAAGGCAATTTTTTCTTGGTCACCTGAATAGACTCTCTATGGAAAATCAATTGTTTTGCCTTTTATTAGATCTACTTGTATCAAAGCAAGAGCTATAGCTATATTTGAATTGCTCCTACAATTTTTGAGCCCGCTTATGTCTGTTGTATATTGAACACTGTTTTCAAACCAAGCATGCTAGAGACTTCATGTTTTTTTTTTAATTAAAGGTCAATTAATTGTTGCTATATATCCAGACGAAAGACTTAGCGACAAAGTTTTAAGTATTAACAAAAAATGATTTACCAAAAACCGAACAAATTTGGGGTCCTAAAAAACAGCCATAAGGGGTGTCCCATTCTATTGGTGGGGCGTGTATGTGTGACTATAATCTGTGAAATTTTCATAAAAATCGAAGATATATACAATTTAAATTCCGTCATATATTTGTCTTGTATGTTTATTGACCAATAACTATTTCTTTCCTTAAGTAACGGCTATTTCTAAGTCGGCCAAAGCCTTATGATCTCAGGGTATACAAATGTGAATACAAAGAGTTACAGAGTTACTGAACAACTAAGAGCTATTGTATCACTTGATCAGTTTAGTAACAATTAATTTTTGTTCACTCACTCACGGCTTTTAAGCTGAAAGGCGGCAACTGCAATACCGGCAAAGGCCATATATTTCTTTGTTATTTTCACTTTTGTACATTTTGTCTGTTTCAAAACTTAAACAATTTAAAATTTGTTATTTACTTGTCAAAGCTGACGAGTAACTGTCATAATCTGTGGCATCATCTCAGGAGTTGTTTCAGTCTTCCATTCAGGGAAATCATTTTGTTTGGTTAATAAATGAAATTTTTTTTAAGTTTTCTCTTAAAATACCTTTTATAATTTTGTATTTCTTTCTTAAGAATGACAGAATCTTCTATTCTGTATACTGCACATTATTCAGATCGTATTCCTTCACCTTTATCTAAGTCTGCACATTGGCAGATCAGACATTTTATTTGCAGCTGGAAGTGCAATAGTTACTCAACGCTTGCTAAAGAATCTCTGTTCGCCTAGATACTTCTGGAATTTATACATTTAGTACATTTTTATAAAGGTTTTCAATTTCAAAATTAACTCAAAATTCAAAAAGTTGAAATTATCATAGGAGAAAGTATTATATTCGGGAATCCAGAAACAGGAACAGGCCTGAAAATAAAGTAAGCATAAATCACCAAATCGAATGTAAAGAAATGACCTTGACCAACTTTCTAAGCAAAAATCTCTTTCACTGTATTTTATACTCACTTCTCAGTTTCCCTGATTCATTTTTCCTTCCCTTACTTTTGCTTGACCATTTGCTCCTCTTTTTTAATTGCCACATATGCAACATTAAACAATTAAACAATCACAAATTATACGCTCATATGCAAAACAAGAGAAAATCATATCTTACACCTGGCACCTGGTGCAAGTGTTTGCGAGCCATCTAACTAACGGTAAAGTTAAATCAACACATAATCGCATTATTAGCGTGCGAACAAAAGGCACACAGACAGACAACCGAATAACTAGCCAGCCCACAAATTCAAAAGTCGCTTACATCATTTTTGTCTGGGCTTCATCATCATCGTCATCATCTTGATACAATAATAACATTGCCTGTTGGTGGGCTTATTAGCAAATTAAGTGACTATCAGAGGTGTCCATTATGCAATAACCAAAACAAAACTGGGTTAGAGGCAATGTCACAGAGCAGCAGCTAGAGATCCTCAATAATCACAAGGGAAATGGGTCAAATCTTAAGAAAATCTGTTACAGCAATTAATGCGATCTTCAATTGAAACAGAGATAAAGCATTGATAAGGAAATAAGGATTAAGTGATTTTTTTGACTGGGATTTTGGGTTTAAAAAAAGCAAGGACAGTTTTTACAGATGCTCAAAAGTGCTGTTTAGGAGTTAGACTTAAGTGATATAAGCGATCTTTAGACTTTATCAGTTTTTAAGAAAGAAAAAAAATGATCTAAGTGATATCAATAATTAAACCTTGATCTTTCTAATGATGCCCTGTGTCCCTCGAGGGTATAAGGACCCCATGAAGAAGAAGAGATCCAACCGTGGTTTTCTAATCAATGGAGCAATTCAGCATATAATCTCGATTTGCTATTTGTAGTTTTTTTTTGCCAATTTTTTTCTGCTGAACGCAGTGATTGCCGTTTACCATTGTTCATTTTTCCATTCACAATATTGCAGAAAAGCAATCAAACAAAATGTATGATTGGTGAGAGCGATTACCTATTGCTAGGTCAGCCCACCTCTGCAGCAAGCATTTATATTGCAATTCTTAGTGTGACCGACTATTTATATTTATTTAAATATTGAATTGTATTAGTGCCTGCATTCAATGGCATTCAGCACAGACTCTTCAGCAATCTTAAATAAGTAATTGCTAATCGAAATTATCTGCTGAATGTGCCCATTGATAAAGGATGAAAATGATTAATTATTAATTATTAGGAGAATTCTACAGAAGGTCTACAGTACACTACAGTAATCATGTTTATTGATTTTATTTGAAGTGACTCCTCAAAAAGAACCATTCTAGAGACCCAGAAAAAATGTATATGATTCTTTGCCCAATACCAGAAGATTTGAACAAATCATAATGGTCCCAAATCCAATTTTTCATTTGACATAATTTTGACAAGACAAATTTACTTAGACATAAAACTTAGCACATTTTATAGCCACAGAATATAAATTAAATGTAAAAGTTTTCAGACCAATCTGAACACACCTATCCCATAGACAATATCGTCATGTAAAACTATTTCATTGTAACTTTATATAAACGGCTTATAAAATTAAGTCAGGATTTACACCATGAAGCAAACTTCATGAAGTTTTCTTAGTAAGCGAAAATTTAGGGGAATTCCATCAGACCTATTAAACGAATGGTATAGAAATTCACTTAAGTCTCGCTAAGAAAACTTTTTTGTGTTTGCTTCATCATATTAATTCCGTCTTACTATAAAAGGGAAAATATTAGTTGCCAACAATTAACATTCTCTTCTAAATTTTGAACTTTGCTGGAGCCTTTACTGTCAGAATGTATAATGAATTCATAGCTCTGAAAACTACCCTTTTTTTTACAAAATCGGAGAAAAACTGTGATTTATTAAAAATTAATTTGTATACTTTTGTGATGAACTTGACGTATTTAGGTGCTCGCAGCAGCTCAGCAAAACATTTGCAAAATACTTCCGTTACAAAGTCTTATTAATATCGGTTCTATATAACTTGAACTTCATTTATCATATTCCACTTTAATTTTCAATAAAAAGGTTTATTTATTAAGTCACTCCAAACTTAGCAAACAAAATGTTGCCAAATTATGTGCATAACACTACGCTTGAAATAAAAGTTTTCGGCTTATTTGGTAATCCAATTTTGAAATGTTTTCACGTTTTTAAATAAAATTTTCATAAATTTTTCGAATTAAGGCCTGAACTCAGATGAGATAAAAATGTATCTTTTCACAATACTTCATATAAATAAGGAAGCTATTCAATCGTATTCAGCTTTCAAAGCTGATTGAAAGTGTTTCCATTTATATGAAATATTGTGAAAAACTAAATTTTTATCTCATCTGAGTATAGGCCTTTACTATTAAAACTATTGTGCAAAGTAAAGACTTCAAACTTTTGGGCGAAACCCCGAAAATGATTGTGAACATTGTAGTTCTATACTTGCTTACAGAGAAGCAGAAAATTCTGTACTGAGGCCTATTGTAGTAGGCCCTTATATTAAGGAGGTCTGGGTTCGATCCCGACTCGGAATATTTAATAAAAAGTTTTTTCTTTAAACTTTTACACATTCGTTCACCTTCACCAGCTATTGGCGCCAGCTGTAAAGTAACTAGCAATGAAAATGCTTCTCAAACTTTGCCGTTTGGATTCGGCGATAAGCAGTAGGTCACTTTCTTTTGTGCGAAAATAGAAAAGCAAACAAGCCAAGAGATCGAAAGAGGCTCGGCCTAGTCAGATATTTATTTATTTAAATATTTATCAACAAGAGCGAGGCGAAAAAATGAGTGTATTGGTGTGCGCTTATAATACAACGCACCTGACCTACTTCATCGAGCGCTGGCTAGCGGCTGATTGGCTTTGCTGATTTGTTTGCTCTCTAAACGAAGGGCTCTGCTGGCGTTCGGCTCGTGTCTGTGTGAATTGCCAAACTTATTCGTTCGTCAGGCGCTATGATGTAGTGCGATTAACCACAATTAATCACACTCAGAAAAAAACCGAGAACTTTGTACCTAAATCAAGTACAAACGGTGTCAATAGTACGCCAAGTACAAAAATACTTGATACAAGTACAAAATACTTGGTTCAAGTACGATTATTTCAATCCCGAAATTCTTGATTTTTGACTGTGTCGGATTGATACAAGTACAAAATACTTGGTTTAAGTACGATTATTTCAATCCCGAAATTCTTGATTTTTGACTGTGTCGGGATACATTAACTAAGTTTTGGGCTATTCCAAGTTTTAATAAACCTTATTCTTAGATCGAAATGGTCTTGAACCTATCCTGATTCGTTCTTATTAGATTGATTCGTACTTAGATTAAATACACCAAAGAACGAATCATACATAATATTTTAAGTACAAAACGGTTTAAATTTTAGTCCATTTGTTTTAGAATGCTGGCAGACGTTTTTTTTTCTGAGTGTTGTATAGATATAAATAAATATATTTATTTTGTCGCATCGTCTCGTGAAGTGTTTAAGTAATTTTTTTGTAGTATATGTTTGAAATATGGTATTCGTGTCAGAGTCGTGTCGTGATAACCATATTCGTCACTCGCCCATCTCTATTACGAACTTACTTAAACCTCGAAGTTTTCAATTTCCGGAACCCTGAAATTTCTAAAACAATTTTCTTTCTATAACGATTTTTCGGTATAAAGATTTGTTTGGTGCCCTTGAGTTTTGTTATACGGAAGTTTAATTCTAAGTATATTATTCATAAAATTTAAGTATTCCCTTCACTTAGAAAAGTTGTAAAATGTGTGAAAATGCCAAAATAGTCGATTGTAATAAGAGAGATATATGAATATTAAAATAGGGTAAAAAACATTAAAAGTTTAAACTGTAAAACTTAAAGTTTTTCACTTTCAAAAACCACACCTATTCTTCGATTTTCTTTCGCGGTACCACAGCTGAGTATTACTTCACAAGGGGAAGATGACATAAGAGCCTTAACTAGAGCTCTGAATGGTTTCGATTGTACCATCGTTTCTTTGTCCGCACTATTTGTGAGGCCACTCTTTAAGATATGAGATTTAAGTGATCTTTCTTAATAATGATCGATATGATACCAGCTACTCTGGCTGTGATCTGCAATTATTTGAAGTTGTTTCTTTTAAAAATATAAACTGTTCATTTAGTGCAGCTAAGCGAGTCATGTGTGTGTGTTTGTTGATCCACTTTAAGTAATGTGATCCATAAAACCGAAACCAACAGAGCCAGAATAGTCACAAAAGCCAACTGTTGACCCAAATGGAATTCCAACAAAACTTGCCGACCGACCATTATTTTTTGTTTGTTGGTTTCCATTTGATTGTAATTTAACTGTAATTTGATTTCAATAATTTAATTACATTTTTTGGTAGCCGTTGTTGCAGTCGTTGTTGTTTATTGCTCTTCTCCGTTTTGCCGTTTCCCCTGGTAAATTACTTTAATTTCGTTGCTGTGTTTCGTTGTTTCGGTGGCCCGGGACGTGTGGCGCGGAATTAATTTCGAATTTTTAATTAACTCGAGCAAACAAAACCGAAAAGAAAGTTGCGTTCGCTTAGATAAACCATCTATATATATATATCTATATCTATATACTACAACTTAGTTGATATTCGAAATTAAAGTGTGTGTGTCTGTGCATTGTTTTTCCAGCGAATTGAATTCGCATTACGCGCCAAGCCAACTGCCAGGCCAAGAACTGGAGCACAGTCCGAGTTCGAGTTCGTTTACGGTCAGCCCGGTGGTAAAAATAACAAAAACAGAAACAAGTCATCTGACCCAGTTGCGTGCCTAGAGAACCTGTAACACACTCTGCTCCATGGACAGATTTGGCACATAAACTGGCCAAAGATCGCACGTTCCTTGCCAGGCAAAGAAAAAAAAAACGCAGAACGAATTTACTTGCAAATGTTTATTGCCAATTCAGCTGTCAATGCTTGAATGCCGAGATCAGCCATCGAAGCCTCAAGCGGAAATGTCGCTGTTTTACAAGCAGTTTCAAATCATACACAAGTAACTGTATTTATATTTACAAGCAAAACAAACAATGTTATTCAGATCTCGCAAGAGTACTAAAACATTTACAGTTTGATTTGAATAAAACGTTACTCGATATTTGCTAGATGGTTTATACTTGGAGTGCATCATTCATATTTTTCGATTAAGAGTGAAATTGCAAAAAAATAGCATTGCTGGATGCATCGAAGTTTTGTTTTTAGGTCGACCTTAGAGTAACCCTTCAATACTAAATTTATTCGTGCTAAACTCAGGCTTGAGTATTTCAGTATGACCCATGCGTTCAGTATTGAAATCCATGTCTAAAAGTAGTTGATTCTGCTTGTGTTAAATTCATGACTGAAAAGCGCATGCCAAATAATTACCACACGATACAATTTTGACTTTGAATGGCATATTTTAAAAACGCATGCAACATGCACGCTTCAAAATGTCCCAAACACGACACGCACGACTCTTTTAAATGTTTTCACATTTACAATTAAATATAATTATTTAAGTATTTATTTTAGTCCAATTTTATATAAACAAAGACAACTGCTTTTAGGCAAAATCGTCTAAGACGTTCAGTGGTTTTCTTAAATGTTATACGCGCTATTCCATAACGATTTTTTCCATTTTCTTAATATTTTCTCAAATTTTGAAGCAGAATGAAATTCCTTTATAAGCTTTTGCCTACAAAGAAAGGTCTGGTCATCGTGTAATTCACGCTTAAACAAGATTGTTTAAAGTTGACATATTCAGCCATGTTCTGAGTTCCACTTCCACAAAAGTTTTGTGATTTCAAACCGGTTTTTGCACCAAATTTGGTCTCCAAATCACAAAATATTTGTGAAAGTGGAATTGAGAACATGGCTTATTGAGTCGGATTGTGTCGTTTTGTGTTGTGTTTTGTCGGGTTCTAAGTGCTAAAAACAGATTCCCACAAGCACGCATGAAATCGAATGTTAGAACTAGGGTGCCAATCCGGAAACCGAACCGGAACCGTATACCGAAAAGAACCGATTACACCTCAGAACCAGAACCGTAACTGGAACCGATATTATTTATTCCTTGAGAACCGGTATTTCGGAACCTTTATTTTTGGAACCGAAATGACCGGAAAAAACCCAAACATTGTACCGGTACAGTTTCGGTTCTGAGTTTTTTTTTTGTTTTTTCAGTTTTGCTTTAATTAGCTATTTCCTCAGGGTAAAGTATTATTAGGACATTTGTTTTCCGGGGTAAAGTTAGTTGTGTTTCATTTTCCTTCTTTATAACTACATTCTGTTGTGTAGGTTGTTACCCGTTCTATTATATTCTTCGGATTAAGGGTTTTTAAAATTATACCGGTACATACCGGTACGTACCGGTATACCAAAATAAAAACTAAGGTACCAAGATACGGAACCGAAATAATCTAGTTTCGGTACGTACCAGAACCAGATCCGGAATCGGAATTCGAATCGGTTTGATTTCCTGGTTAGAACACGAACGTATCGTGTTTATTCGTGCGTGTTTGTGTCTTAAAGAATCACTCACCCTACTTTAGTGTAAGCCCGTGAAGCGGACTCAAAAATTCAGTAAACCTTGTAAACTCTCACTAATACTGGCTTACTGATATCAAACGAAAGACACATAATACTACTAATGCGAACATACATAAATATGACAAAATTGTGATCAATAGTTTGATTCCTTTTTAATAACTTGTCGTTAAGAAATTCAATTTTTTAACTTCGGCTTCACCAGAATAAGCTGAATACATGCATTGAGCTATTTTAACGATTTAGAATATATGTCCTGTAAACTGGAACTGGTAACAGATTTGGAATCAGGACAAACCAAATTACATAAAGATCTAAAAAAAAAATTTAATTTTGTTGCCTTAGCATTTACTACAAAATATACTCATAGTATTCTGGATATGAAGACTTTATATGAAAAATTACAAAAAAATGTTTTTCGGTTCAGGTTCGGGTTGTAAAAATAAAACCGCTCCGGTTCGGACTTCTATAAAACTCGGTGACTCCAACATTGGAGCAGATCGATTTCCAACCGGTTAATAGCTCTGAATATTAATATCATGTGATGTCAAAGAAATAGTTTTACCAGATTTGATCAATATCGGATTACTATCTATACATATATTTTACTTGCTAAAGTGAGAATATTTTACGTTGCTCAAAACTTTAAGCGCGTTTTTCTCGAAACCACGTTTTTTGACCTGGTAGCCATGATTGCGCCAGTTTTACTGAACAAATTTATCGTTCAGCCATGTTGCAATCGACACACAATTGATTTAATTCTGGCCCGTACCTTAATCAAGAGAAAAAAAAACATTACTTGAAAAAATATTATTTTTTTTAATTGCCGCCAGTATTTTAAAAAAAATATGGAAATATATGATTGAGGTGCGGGCCAGAATTACATCGATTTCGATCATAACCTTTCCGATTACCTGAAGTCCCGGAATCATGGCTACCACCTCAACACCTTATTTTTATACACTTGAAAAGTGTATATTATTTCCCAGAAGTTTGTACGCATGAAATTATTCCGCAAAAACTATATTTCTTGATCAGACACGAGCCGGTTCATTTCGTTGTCCGTGTCCGTCTGTCGTCTGTCTGTCTGTTGTTTCTACGCGAACTAGTCCCTCAGTTTTATAGCTATCGAGCTGAAATTTTGCACAGAGTCTTCTTTACTGCCGCAACTAATTGTCGGAACCGGCCGGTCGGTGACTATATCTATAGCTGCCATAGGAACGATCGGTCTAAGAACTAGTCTAGTTAAAAAACTGTTTCCATCGTATCGTCACTAATCTTGGTTATGTTATTTTTATTGCTTCCACATAATTCTGGAAAAATGTATCAAAATCGGATCACTATAGCTATAGCTGCATAGGAACGATCGGTCGAAAAATAGTCTTTGTGAGAAAAACTTTTTGATTTCCATCGTAGTGTCTCCATTCGTAGTATATATTTGTTTTATATGTTTCCACACAAATCTGAAAAAAAATTATCAAAATCGGATGACTATAGCATATAGCTGCCATATAAACGGTCGGCCATAAAACTACTTCTAGTGAGAAAAACTTTTTTGTTTTCTATCGTAGCGTCCCCAATCTTGGTATATATTAGTTTTATATACTTTCACATAAATTTGAAAAAATTTATCAAAATCGGATGACTATAGCATATAGCTGTCATATGACCGATCGGTCGGAAAATGTGGTTTACTAAGAAAAGTTTTTTTTTATGTTATCAAATTTTTATTATCAATGATTAAAAAACTTTAAATATCTGATATCTATATCCTATATATATTTTACCAGTTAAATCAGTTGGAGTAAAGTTTTTCAAGTGTATTAAAACTTCGGCACAGTCGAAGTTAGCTTTGCTTTCTCGTTTAGACCTTAATTGGCAGGCCTTTAACTTGTTAGACAGTCATCAAATTCGAACATAATATTTTTGTATTTAATTAATAAATAACAATAAATAAAAAATAAACTTGAAAAAGCTTTAATGGTTTTCTCTCAAGAATTAAAAAAATATAAACACTCGTAAAACCATGTACAAAGGTAGAAGACCCCCTTATGGTATGTACTTGAAATTTTTCGAGCGGGTTGAAAATATATTTTCCCGGATCAAAACCGTTTCTTACCACAAAGTAGTAAGTAATTTTTCAAAAATTATTTGAGCAATGATTTTGAAATTTGATGTTTGAGTTGGTAATATGAAGTAGAATGTTTTTCTGAATCAAATTCGGTTACGAACCAGATCGATAGTCTTTTCAAAAGTGGTCTAGAGTCATATCCCAGAAACTGTAAAAGCTATGTATTTCAAATTCGACGTGAATTTTGGTAATATAGAGAAATATATTTTACTAACACTTAGACCGGTATCGAACCAGTTTAAACCAGGGACGGAAAATAACTGTTATATTTCTTATAGATATAAAACAATGAAGCTCATGTGGTAAAATTATTATAAATTCACTAAAACGTTTGTGCTTCTTTCCGCCATTAATATCCACAATAAACTTTTATTTGCTGACTTTTATTAAAATGGTCAAAAGTAAAAGTTATTTTTAATCGTTTCAATAATACTCAGCTAAGTCTCTTTTGAATTACACAGTTAATAACAGTTATTGGAAGACTTGTATATAATGAAGGTTTTTTTAAGACTTTCATTAAATAGTTAATAAATAACAGTTACAAAACACTTTGGTTTTATTACTCAGAACATAACAATTATTAAAGACTTTTGTTTTATTACTCAGAAAAACGAGTTATCGAAAAAGTTTTACTATATAATTCAGTAAATACAACTCATTCAGACACTTTTATTTTTTAGTCACACTATAAAAGTCTTTTAATTTATTATTGCTTCAGCGGTTTGCTCTCTGCGGGAATGATTCATCAGTACCTGCGATAAATTAATACATTGACTAAAATTTATTCACTAATAATAAAAGTTGTTTGATATCTGGAATGTTCTGAATAGTAATATAAAAGTCTTTTATAATTGTTATGTTCTGAGTAATAAGCAAAAATCTTTAGAAGCTGTTATTTATTGATTTTTATATAAAAGTCTTTTCACAACTGTTATTAACTGTGTAATATAATAAGAGTCTTAAATAACTGTTATACTCAGAGTCAAAAAATTGAAGTGCTGCGTAATTATTTGTTTTGCTTATAACTCTACTATCGTTCATCTGATCGGAAAACGGTGTATGGTGGATCTATAAGGATGATTAAAATATGTGTCCAAAAGGTTCGAACTATCTATCTTAAAAATTGTGGGAGATATAAGGTTTTTTTCTTTAAATTGCGTGGGCGGTAGCTCTTCTATTGTTCATCTGATTGAGAATTGGTGGTGGGTCGGTAAATATTGATGAATAGAGTGAATCTCTAGAAGGTCCGACTAATCTATCTTAAAAATTGTGGATCATTTAAAGGTTTCTTTCAAAAATATATATATATACTTTATAGGGTCGGAAATATTTCGCTCCAGCTGTTACATACATTTGCACAAACTCAATTTACTTATTCATGGTACAATAAAAGGTACAGAGTATAAAAACTGGTTCAAAAGTGGATAAGAGTCACTTAAAACTAGTTTATGCTTTGCAATCCGTAAACAAAGAATTTTGTATAAGAAATTCAGGGCTGCAAGCACTTACTCCTGTTTACGGTTTGAAACCAAATTTTACCAAAGATTATTGTTTGGGAATTCAAACCTTGTCTCAGACCATGGTTTTTTTGTTGGGCATTTTTTATAAAACAGCTAAGAAATTGGTTTAATATTTCAAAAAATATTCCGAATATCCTTTTATAGTTAACTAGTAGCTATATATTTATATTATAGATTCACACTTCACACAAAAATCTTGTGGATTTCTCTTAAACATGCAGTAGCGATCGGTGACTTAATGTGACGCCAAACAATTTGTTCAAATGATGGTTAATGATATTTATTTTTTTTTTTTTGGTTGAATTTACCAAGCTATTTTCGTGCCGTTAATTTTTCCTCCCCTCGGCACCAAGCAACCCCAGATGAGCGTATAATTTTTCATTTATGGCAAGTTGATTGATTGGTGAAAGATTTCCGCTTTCATAAACAACAAACTTTTACTAAGCTTCTTTTTTTATCGCATGACTGTGCAAAAATGCAACTGCACCGTGTATTCGGGTGTGATTGAGAGGGCAGGCGGGGGGCGGGTGGGTTAAATTTGAGTGGGCGGACAAAGAAAGAAAGCAATTGCAACAAATTGCACCAAATAATTAAATGCAAGCAATAAAAGTGAAAAATCGCCAATGCCAAAACACTTTCGTTGCCAAAAACGCAGCCTAGACGAACGATTCCATCAATACGAAGCGTAAATCATGAGCCACGCCCACCGCCGGCTGGTTAACCGGTTGGCGGGACATATTGGCAACTAGTTGCTTGGAGTGTTGGCCAAAAAGGCGCCCAGCAACTTTCACATGCCATTGACATGGCAAATGAAATATTTTTCGCGCATTGCATTCGCGCCGCAAGCCAATTAGCTAATTGCACGACTTTCCTTGACCAAAGCTCCCTCTCTTCTTCCAGTCACAATCGAAGGCCTCGACACTATCCTCTGGGGCGCGAGCAGCTGCTCAAACTTTAAATGTGCCGCTGGAGCGCCTGGAATCGCGCCAGGCGCATGCTCAGCGCAACGAACACATCAACTCGAATGGTGAAACGAATCGACAAGCCGAGGGTCAGCTAAACGAGCTAACTCATCATCACAGTAGTCATCATCAGCAGCAGCAGCATCTGGACGATGCTGTCGAGGAGCAGCAACTGGTGGAACAGCAACAGGCCCAACAGCAACGTTATCTGAAACAGCAGAGTTACCTACATTCGTCCCGAAAATCGAATGCCGGTCAACACACTCAGCCCTCATCCCTGAGCAATGGTCAGCAGGACTCTCTGCAGCAGCAACAACAACAACAACAGCAGCAGCAACAACAACAGTTGATGCACCATGATCTGGATGCAAATTATATGCAGGAAGAGAGCAATGGCGGTACTCCACCCTCGGTGACCAAATACTCACTCCTACAGTTTGCCATGCAACATTTCCGCAACGAGTAAGTTCCGACCACAGTTTAAGCTTGACCTATGCTAACTACTTCCCGTTCACAGTCAACTCCGTGAGGCAGATCGTCACCAGGAGCGACATCAGTCAGCTGCAAATCGTTCGTATGCCGAATTGGTCAAATGGCAGGGTCATGCCATACGTTTACCACTGTTACGTCTACCCAATGATCTGGCACCCTTGGCTCTGGAGTGTTTCGATTGTATACTACGCTATTGCGGTGATATACCACTCGATCCGGAATTGACCGAAGTTAAATGTGTCTACACGGTGCTTATGGTGAGTGGAATTTTGAGATTTATGTTTTTTTTTTAAGGCTGAAGAAGTAGGATGACTGTGGAGCATTCCTCTTGTAGAATAACCCAATGTCTCTTTAGTAATTGAGAAGAAAAGCGCATGTCAAACTGGCTTAACTAAGCTTTACAGTGAAGCTAAATTAGAGATAATACCCTGCAGCTAAGAGTAAAGAATTCTTTGAATTAGAACGAAGGCAGAATCTTAAAATTGTGAAAAAAACAAACAAAAATTTAAAACACTTTTTTTTTAAATACTTTTGTAGTATTCTGTGATTTTTTCAGGAACCTTTCGAACTTAAGTGTTCTTCTTTTTCGTTCATGTTATCAGCATTTGTGAACTTTCTCCAAAATGAACTAAATGCTGTTCCCTAGTTTTTCTTCAGATATTTATAATTAAAAAAAAAATTTTTTTTTACCTTTTTGGTATTTTTTTTTAGGGACGTTTTTCGTTCTTGCTCTCAGCATTTGCGTTCTTTCTCCAAAATAAACTAAATGCTGTTCCCAATTTTTTCTTCAGATATTTTAATTTATAAAATAAATTTTTTTACGACCTTAAGATTTCTTCACGAACCTTTTTCGTTCTTGCTATCAGCATTTGCGTACTTTCTCCAAAATAAACTAAATGCTGGACACAAGTTTTTCTTCAGATATTTTTACTTTATTTTTTTATTTTTTTTTTAATTCTTTTATATTTTTTATTTTTTTACGATTTGGAAATTTTTAAGGAACCTTTTTCGTTCTTGCTTTCAGCATTTGCGTTCTTTCTCCAAAATAAACTACAAGCTGTTCCCTAGCTTTTCTTCAGATATTTTTACTTTTTATTTTTTTTTTTATTTTTTTTATTTTATTTTACGATTTCAGGATTTTTTAGGAATCTTTTTCGTTCTTGCTTTCAGCATTTGCGGTCTTTCTCCAAAATAAACTACATGTTGTTCCCTAGCTTTTCTTCAGATATTTTTTTTTTATTATATTTTTTTTCTAGGAAGGGTATTAAGCGTCAAATGTTTAAAGGAAGGAAGCTCGATAAGTATATTTGATATCAATGGTGATAGTGTGTCTCGTCGCGTGTCGTCGTTGTATCCAGAGACGTAAGCTAGAGCTAAATTCAGTGTATACTTATTCAGCAGAAGTTTTCAAATTTCACGCCCCTCCCGCCCCGCAATTTGAAAAAAACCTCATATCTCAAAATTGAAAATAGACAGTCAAATCCTCTGACATATATCTTAATATCTACTATCGATCCATAATTTTTCGATCAGATGAACTATAGTAGAGTTCCACCCGCAATGAAAAATACCTAATCTCCACAATTTGAAAAAGATTTTGAACCTCTAGACATATTTTAAAATAGCTATCCGAGAAGAGTTCCATTAAAATCTTTCTTGGAATTCTGTGTGGTCTTGTACCGTGTTTTAAATTTTGTTTCACGATTTTGAGATTTTTTCAGGAACCCTTTTTCGTTCTTGCTCTCAGCATTTGTGTTCTTTCTCCAAAATAAGCTACTAGCTGTTCCCTAGTTTTTCTTCAGCAATTTTTTTTTTTAAGAATTTTAATGCTAACATCTATTGTATTTCTTCTTATTCCCTCTCCCCTTTTGCTCGCAGCATTGTCACAAATATCTGGCGTTGCGCGATGAAGTCTACTGTCAGCTAATGAAACAGACTACCGCGAATCGTTCACCCTGTCCGGATAGTTCGCAGCGTGCTTGGCGTTTGCTTAGCATATTGGCTGCCTACTTTGGCTGTTCGGATGCCCTGCGACCATATCTAATGGAGCACTTGACCTCGGCTGCCTCGGATCGACGACGATCTTGTCATGGCACAGCTGCTGTTTGTCTAACCAATTTGCGTAAAACCGCTCGCTGTGGCGGACGCAAAAATGTGCCCAGTGTGGAGGAGGTGACGGCCGTATCGGCTGGACGTTCAGCCCGACGTCAAATCTATCGGTTGCCGGGTGGAGCGGAACGTGTGGTTAATACACGCTGCTCCACAGTGGTGGCTGATGTCATTGCCGAGTTGTGCGCTTTGCTGGGCGTGGAATCGGAGGCGGAACAACAGGAATTCTCACTGTATTGTATTGTTCAGGGTGATGCCTTTACCATGCCACTGGCCGCCGATGAGTATATACTGGATGTGACCACGGAGCTGCTCAAGTCAGGTCAGCCCTTCTATTTGATCTTCTGTCGTTCTGTCTGGCATTTCGCCTTGAAGCGTGAACCGGCTCCCATGCCGCTGTATGTGGAGGTGCTGTTCAATCAGGTGGCTCCGGATTATCTGGAGGGTCTGCTGTTGGAGCTACCCGGCAATGGGGTGCCCATGCTGGAGATGGTAAGGGATATGGCCAGAATTGCGGCTCTGTTGCATCGAGCTGCCGATTTGAGTCATGTGCCAGCCATGAAGGAGATCAAATTTTTGCTACCCAAACCGGCGTTGGGCATACGTGAGATACGACCGGCTCAATGGGTGAGTCTGGTGCAGTCCGCCTGGCCCCAGGTGGCAGGTCTTAGTCCGGGCCAGGTTAAGGCTCAGTTCTTGAATGTGCTGGCCGCCTGGCCACTATTTGGCAGCAGTTTCTTTGCGGTCAAACGTATTTGGGCCGAGGAAGGGCCGCATGTGGAGGAGAATCACAGTCCCATGTGGCGGGATTTGATTTTGGCACTGAATAGGCGAGGAGTGTTATTCCTGGATCCCAATACGCATGAGACCCTGCAGCATTGGAGCTTCATGGAGGTCATATCGACACGCAAGGTGAGTACGCAAGGTGAAAACTGTAGCGGACTAATTCAATAATTCAATTCTTATAGGTTCGTTCCGAGGATGGTGCCCTCTTTCTGGACATGAAGGTGGGCAATCTTATGCAGCAACGCGTCATACGCGTGCAAACTGAGCAGGCGCACGAAATATCGCGCCTGGTGCGCCAGTACATAACCATGGCGCAAATCAGTCAGCGGGACAAGCGGGAGCTCAACTAAGTGGAAGGCAACGAATCATAATGTTTATTTTCGAATATAGTTATATTATTGAGTTTTTCTCTATTATTATTATTATTATTATTATTTTGGTCAGATATTTATACATACTGTACTTTCCCCTGCTTACGCTCCCTTCACTTACTTTGGCGGTGCCCCCGAAGGCCATATTTCCTCTTGAATTTTAAACTTTTAACAAAGCATGGAATATTTTTTTCTTTTTTTTTTTGGATTAGTTTTAAGCCAACCAAGTGCAATCCGAGACCAGGATCCTAACTCTAACCACAATGCGGAATACTAACAGACCTTTCTATTAGCTTTTAAGGGTAGTAAAAAAGTCAAATTAAACATTTTTTTTCGGTACATTTGTTAAAATCGAAATCTTTTGCAGTTGTGTATGTAGATTTATACTTAAATTATCATAAATAAATACAATTATATATCTATCAATATAAATGTGGGAGAGTTTCCATTTCTGGGCGATTGCAGTATGTTAATGCAACGGTAAAAGTAAGGTAAGCTTGCTTTATGCTAGAAATGGTATAAAAAGGACTAAGTCCTTATTAACTCACCTAACCGCAGGACTATTCGCATGTCCTTTAGCCAGATGATAGTCAACTGGAGTAGAATTATTTTGACACACATTTGATCCCGATCCAGGCAAGGATATGGGAATTATGGCCTAACTCCTTTTTTTTTTTAATTTATTTATTAATTTATAGTTCAACTAAGCTCAGTCAAACTTTACAGTGAATATTTAAGAATTAAGATAAGACATAAGATTATTCCTTACATCTAACAAAGAAGAGTTTAAAGGCCTATACTCAGATGAGAATTTAGTATTTCACAATACTTCACATAAATAAGGAAGCTATTCAATAGAAATCAGCTTTCAAAGCTGCTTGAAAGTGTTTCTATTTATATGAAGTATTGTAAAAAACTACATTTCTATCTCATCTGAGTATAGGTCTTAACGAGAAAAGATGGTAGTATTTATTGTATTACTCGATTGTTTGCAGAAGAAACCAATGCACATCCTTTTAATCCTTCAAATGGCCGAGTTATAGCGATTTTAGCGATTTTTGGACAATTAAAGGGATTCTTACAGAAATTTTAATACAAATCCAAATTTTTTATTTGTTGTAATTTTTGCTTTAATTTTTGTTGTAATTGTTGTTGTTGTAATTTTTGGTTATTGTAATTTTTGTTGTTGTAATTGTTGTTGTTGTTGTCATTATTCTTATAATTGTTGTTGTATTTAATGTTGCAGTTGTTGTTGTAATTTTTTGTTGAAATTGTTTTTGTAATTTTTGTTGTTGTAATTTTTTTTTGTTATGTTGTTGTTGTGTTGTTGTTGTAATTTGGTGTGCTAATTATACCCGTTACTCGTAGAGTAAAAAGGGTATACTAAGTTCGTGCAAATGTATGTAACAGGCAGAAGGAAGCATCTCTGACCCCATAAAGTATATATATTCTTGATCAGCATCAACAGCCGAGTTGATATAGACATGTCCGTCTGTCCGTCCGTCTGTATGAACACCTAGATCTCAGAGTCTATAAGAGCTAGAGCTACCATTTTTTCAGTGTAGACTTGTATTGTCTGCACGCAGATCAAGTTTGTTTCAAATTTTTGCCACGCCCCCTCCCGCCCCCGCAATATGGAAAAAACCTCATATCTCCCACAATTTTGAAAATAGATTGTTCGAACCTTCTAGACATATACTTTAATCATCATTACCTATCGATCCGTCATACATCATTTTCCGATCAGATGAACGATAGCAGAGTTGCCGCCCCCGCAATTTGAAATATACCTCATATCTTCCACATTTTTGAAAATACATTGTTAAGACCTTCTAGACATATATTTTAATCATCATTACCCAGTCCGGATCTTTCAGATGAACGATAGAAAAGTTCACGCCCCCATTTGAAAAATTCCTCTACTCCGACATTTTTAAAATAGATTGTCGAACCTTCTAGACATATATTTTAATCATCATTACTTACATCCGCCTTACATCAATTCCCGATCAGATGTACGATAGTAGAGTTGCCACCCCCGCAATTTGGAAAATACCTAATATCTCCCACGACTTTGAAAATAGATTATTCGAACCCTCTAGACATATATTTTAATCATCATTACCTATCGATTCGCCATACATCATTTCCTGATCAGATAAACGATAGAAAAGTTCACGCCTCCGCAATTTGAAAAATTCCTCATATCTCCCACAATTTTTAAAATAGATTGTTCGAACCTTCTAGACATATATTTTAATCATCATTACTTATCAATCCGCCATACTTCAATTCCCGATCAGATGTACGATAGAAGAGTTGCCACCCGCGCAATTTGGAAAAAACCTCATATCTCCCACAATTTGGGCATGTTGTGATCTAATAAAATATTCTTAAATAAACCTTACCCTGTGTAACGGGTATATCGACGTCGAGCAGGGCCGACTTTAACTTACGCTCTCGTTTTTGTTGTTGCTGTTGTAATTTTTGTTGTCGCACTGATCAATTTGAAACTTTAATTTGGCCGATGCTCTAAAACTGTAAAAATCGACCACCACAGTTTGACAACAACAACAAAAATTGCAACATCAATTACAACAACTAAAATTACAACAACAACAAACAGTACAACAATTATTGCAACAAAAACAAAATTACAACAACCATTGCAACAACAACATCAATGAATTTTTAAGCATGGACAATAACCGATTCGTACAGAAATTAGCGAAGACAACAACCAAATTCGCATAGCGAAGACAACAACCAACTTCCGTTTCTTTCGAACTAATTTCAATAAATATTATATTATTTTAACAAGGTTTTTGATTTGCAATTTTGTTTTTGGGGTTTTAACAAGCGTTTCGTGGTAAGTATGAAAGTATAATTAACTTAATGACACTCGCAACCCCGGATCCCAGATGATCCAACAGTCGAAAGAACTTCTGCAGGAACTCTCGATAAAACCTTGTCCGGTTTACCTGTTTAAAAATTTGACGAAATCAGAAAATAAAATACAAATTCGGTTAAGATTTTTAAAAATTTACCTAAAATAACAAAATACGCCTTATCTCGGCCATTTAAAGGATGTGCTTTGGCCGGACCAGACCAAATAATGGAATATCCTGCGAACAGGCGAGATATGTTCTTTTCTCTGAAACTTAAATATGTCGTATTTCCGAAATCCTGGCCAGGATCAGGATTAGTGTCAAAATAAAAAATGATTATACTCCAGAGGACTATCATCTAACCAAAGGACATGCAAACAGTCCTGCGGACAGCTGAGATATAACTTGTTACAACTACATCAACAATTACAACAACAACAAAAATCACAACAACAACAATTACAACAACAAATATTACTACAACAACAACAACAATTACAACAACAATTAAATTGTAATTTTTGTTGTTGTTTTTGTAATTGTTGTTGATTTTGTAATTCTTGTTGTACCTATCAACCCTACAAAAAGAAAGGGAAAACCCAGAACAATCCTCCCAACATGAAAAAAACAGTTTTTTTGTATAAAAAGGATTAGTCATTTCACAAGATTTATTATAAATAATTTGCAAAAAAATAGACACAAAAAAAATCCACTTAAGGTCCTAGCCAATTTGTCAAATAATATTTGGTATAAGTTGATCATTGTCATCCTCTTCATCGTCCTCGTCCTCATCTTCCTCCTCATATTCATCGTCTTCATCCTCGTCGTCCTCGTCGTCGTTGTCATCATCCTTATCGTCCTTGGTCCCTGCTGGTGGATATGTAAGCTCACTTGTTGCATTTGCCGCGAAAGTAACATTTTTTGTTGCCATTGTTGCTGGTGGCATGGTAACACGCCTCATTGTTGTCGCCTCATCAAGGGGTACAGCAGCATCGCTTAACGCTTCATTAGTCGCATTGTGGCTGCCAGTGCCAGTTGGTAAACTGGTTGTCCTTATCGTCGTTGCGGTGGCTGTCAGTGGAGCTGGTGTTGCTGTTGTCCTTGCCGTTGTTGCTGCCGGCACAGCTGCTGCGGTGTCATTTGTCCGGCGCTGCGGCTCATTGCTCGCTGTTGGCAACTCGGTTGTCTCGGTTTTTTCCTGCACTTGGTTGCTGTCATCAGGCACACCTGCGTCCAGCTCCACTTCAATGGGCGGGGGCGTAATGCGTGGTGGCGCCATCGAGGTTAACAGAAACTCATCGCGTATCTCACAGTTCTTGCCGAGATAACCCTGTCGACACTGACAGCGATAGCTGCCATCCTCCCGGCTCAACGATATGCAGCTGCCCTCATTCTCACATGTGTCCGGATGCTCGGAACAATAGCTCAACTCTGTGATTTCGAAAAGGAGACGGTGTTAAGGGGTTAAAGGTGATGCGACAGCAACAATCATTGAACTGGACATTTACTCACTTTCATCGCACAGCATACCGCCCCAGCCGGGACGGCAGTTGCACTCCCAGGGTGCCTCACAATCGCCATTGACACAGCCGGGATAGGGAAAACACTTGTCACACTGACTGCCCGTCCAGCCCACCTTGCAGCTGCCGAGTGAAGAGTCAAGTGAGTATCACCCCGAATTGAGTTTGAGTTGGGTTCACCCACAACTTACCGACATTCACCTGGCTTGCGGCAGTAGCCATGCTGCTTGCTGCAATCGGAGGCACATAAGGCTGTGGCGACAAAGTCAAGAGGTCGGTCAACAGGTGTTTATTTGGAAGTTAATCAACTTACGCGTCTGACACAGCAAACCCGTATATCCGGGCAGACAGTTGCACTCCAGCGGCTTATTGCACGTGCCATGCTGACAGCCCGGCATTGTGGCGCACTCGCCGCACGTGCGTCCCGCCCAGCCGATGCGACAACGGCACTCGTCAGGCGCCTCACAGTAACCGCGGGTGTTGTGGCAACCACTACGACAGCTGGCTGTAGGGATAACAAAAGGATATGCAAAAATTAACTTAAGATTGAAAAAAATCACCGACATGTCGTCTCTGATATCTCTCTCTTTTAATAATTTTTATCATTTTTATCATTTTTAAAATGTGTAACTCTTCGACTGCAAATAAAGAACCTAGCAGCATTTAAAGTTCTAGTCAAATGTACGCGAAGCTGGGAAGGAGCGAACTGATGTTGTCGCGGGTGCACTACTATTTTCTGGCCCTCGTGAGACATGATGATTTTCTGAATCTTACCATCGACGAACTGATCGATGAATCCCAATCATAGAGTTAAATCCATTAGTGAATTAAATTTGTTTTAATTTTATGTTAAATATTTAAGATAAAAATAAATATATGTCGCATAAGTCTCTGTTTATCTTGATTCATTTATTCATTCATTCGTCCAACGATGTTCTATAGCTTGAATACCCAGTTCGTAATATAAATTGTCTAGCTTTATGACTCTACCTCATTATTTTTCGCGAAATCTTTTTACTCTAGAAATCTTATTACAAGTGTGATTTTGAATGATATCCGTAATATGTGATCTGGGGCTATGTCTTTAGAATACAAATAATCTTAAATGAGGCGGTGTTTTTATACACTTGCAAAGTGGATATTAATTTTACCAGAAGTTTGTAACGCTTAGAAATTTTAATTTCCGAGTCCATAAACTATATATGGGCATTTCCATTATATCGAACGGGACCGTCGAACACATTTGAAGTGAATAAATCCGAATAAAACGGATTTTTTTTGTCAGAAGGCTTAGCTTATAGCTTAGGTCATGAGGATAATTTTAAGCAATTATGTATTTATTAAAAAAATTGCAAAAAAAATCAAGGCATTCGAACGGGCAAAACAACAAACAAACAAAAGTGGTTTTCGCAACCAACAATTCAAAACCCGATTTCAGCCAAACCTAAGGCAATACTCCGAAGTGTTAAATTTTTAGAATGTTGTGCATTAATGTCACTTAAAAATGGTTTTGATTTTACTCACTTTCAGAATAGGATGAAACAAATGTAAAAAATTCAGCTAGCTATCTCTAACGGTTTGGGCTTTGCGACGGTCACCAATCAGACAGTCAGTCAGTCAGGTTGAACTCTTTTATATATATCGATTTTTAAAATATGACATACCTGGCAGTAATATATCGATTATAGCCGGTTTCGTGATAATATTGCCATCTCTAACTTGAGCCAAAGCATCATCAAATCTTGCAGTAAATGTTTGAAGAGAACATAAATGACTTTTACTTATTTTATTTGCAAAATTTAAGCAAGTGTTACAAACGCAACAAAATTCTTAAAAGACTTTCTCATCAGGACCGTACCGGTTCGAACACGGAATATCGAAAACCTTGAACCGAACCACTAGTGGAAAAATAGTTAAACTGAACCTGTTCCCAACCAACAAAAGTTAAAAGACTTATTTGAACGGACTCTTAACACCCTAAAATTTCTGAACCTTAACCATAGGTAAATTCAGGGTTCGTAAAATACACAAAAATTATTTTCACGCCATGATAAATAACATCAATGTTATAAAAAATTATTTTCAGACATGAAAATATGAAATTTTACATACGAAAAAAATAATTTTTTTCATGTAACTAACACAAGCATTTTTGACACGATTGTTATTTACAGGCATGCCAATAATTTGGGCTGCGTTCTTTACACCTGTAAAGAACAGTCGTGTCAAAACTGCTCTTGTTAGTTACATAAAAAAAAAAATTTTTTCCTTATGTAGAATTTTTTATTTTTATAAAAAAATGAAAATAAATATTTTTTACAGCTTGTATATTTTACTTTGTGTTAATATCTTGCGTGTAAAGAAAAATGTGTGTTATTTTACGAACCCTGGGTAAATTTTGGTTCGAACCCACTAACTGGACCTTAACAAAAACTAATCTCTATTGATTCGCTAAAATAGGGAATTTTTGATATTTTCATACTACAAGTCGATTTTTTTAAACAAATGTTGTCAAGGACTTATATCAAGGATATGAGTTTTAAAAACATTAATGAATTTGAAAGATCTGTTCCAGAATGTTGCACAAAACTCGTAATGGAGCTTATAAAGCAACTGAAACAGGGTTTCCAGCATCATTTCGCTTTTTAATTATTTGATTTGCAAATTTCAAGCTGTTGGAGAATTTTCGCATTCTTTAAACAAATCAACAGATATTCAAACAACATTATTTTCCAATCAAAAAAACAAAGCATTTTTTCCATTTAAAAGCATTTTGGATATACAAAATAAATCACAGATCGAGCTGGAAAAATAATGCTGTCAGTAAGAAGTTTTCAGAGAGTCAGAGATTAGTCAAGTCAAAGGTCAGAAACTGGACTCTACTATGTATTGGTCCTCCGGTAACCATTTTGGGATATCATTAATTTAGTACAGGGTTGGGCAGCTAGCCAAAGGTCTCCCAAATAAATCTTTGAATCCCTAATTAATAAATTGAATTAACTCATACGTACGCTCCGTGCAGAAGAGTCCATCCCAACCGGGCTTGCAGAGACACTCAAAGGGCTTGGTGCAGCTACCATGTTGACAGCCCGGCAGCGGTATACACTTTTCGCACATCTCACCGCTATATCCAATGCGACAACGGCACTCGCCCGGACGTTGACAATAGCCTAAGTAGTTAAGGTATACAAAGATGTGTACAATATTTAGCTAAGCTCCAATAACTTACCGTTCATGGGATCACAGCCACGCCGACACATGGGCACCTGGCACAGATCGCCCTGCCAGCCGGGCAAACATTTGACATCGCCCTTCTCATCACACACATAATGCGAGTTTGCCTTGTATTTCTGCGTTTTCTCGCAGGCCTAAGGAGGGCAGACTTGGTAAATTGAATCTAAGTAATTAAGAGTCTACTTAGACTTACGCGTTGTTTCCAGAGCGGTATATTGGTATTACCACTTTGGCGTGCATCAAAATTACGTCGATAGGCCGCAATTGATGTGATCAGGGTAATCAGCAGCAAAAGCCTCATCGTCTGGCTGCTATGTTCAGGGCAGACTTAAAAGAAATCGCTATGACGGTCTACACTCACACAATTAACATGTTTTGAAGACAACTTTCTTTGCCAAGAAGAGACTGACAACCGATTTCTTGATGAATCACTCTCGAATGAAGGAACAAATGCAAATGCTGCAGCTTTGGGTCTAACCAGCTCTGCGTTTGCTTTGGGACTAATCAATTTGCCGCTGGCTTTGGCCTTCACCATGAACTCGACTTTAAAGAGAGGGAGAAAGAGTGTGTGTGAGAGAGAGAGAGAGTGAAATTGTGCCTTGAAATCGGGTCAAACGGTAAGCCCAAAATCAGCTGAGCAAAGCCACTTAACGAGTCGCAACCAGTCGGGAAACTTCTTTTGCTTTCCATGCGCAGTAAATAAAGGCATGTAAAATTATACTTGTTCTTTATTGAATGATCTCTTTTTTGTTTGATGGATAATAATATTAATTATACATATACATATATGTATGTGGATGTGTATGTGTGTGGCAAATTATTACAAATCTGGAATGTATTGAGTATATCAGTGTGTGTCTTCTTAAGATTCTAAGTGTAGTTTTGCCATAAAAATTATAAACCAATTTCCCTGTAGTTCGGGTCATAATGATCAATAGATCAGAATCTTTATTAGTGCCAATTCTAACTGCTGAAAATCAGTTTTTTTTTTGATTAGCTTGGGGAACTAGTGCTTATACTAACCACCGGTGGTTAGCATTTTCCCTAGCTAAGCATATATATGGAGATGATATATATATTTTTTGGGTTTAAGTATTCTCACACATTTCTTTGGTCGAATCTTCAGGGCAAGCAGAATAGTACATAATAATCATGTGATTTAGCTAGGTTAGGTTCGGGAGGATTGCTGCAAGGTATTTGCACACACACTCAGTCCATTCAGTTGGCCCATTGTGTTGCCGCTAGCATACTTGACTCCTGTCCATGTTGGGTTACTAGAGACAGAAACTGTGTTAAGGCTAGGTCCATTCGGATGCCTTTATAAAACCCAATTTTCGTCTGGGAGATACCACTGAAAGCTCCTCGGAGTACCAGCAGGGACCAGGGACTAGAGCGGGGCACGTACAGCTTCTGCAGCTTCTCTGTAGATTCTGCAAAAGTCTTTGTAGGGCACACCTAATCTGGTGGCATGTGGTCCCACTACCAAGTGACCTGTTAGAGCTGATCATACTTAGCTCTAATGAGCGCTTTTCGCTTCGAATCGGCCAGTTCAAGCGTATAATCCTGAAGCAAGTAACTGAGAGCCATTTTTTCTAATTGCACGTTGCCATGGGCATACCTACAGTTAACTTAAGCGAAAGCAGGTTGATGAAAGTACACCGTCTCGCAAGTTTGTCTGTTTTGCAATGGACCTCCATTGTTCTACGTGAGTTAGATATAAAAAGTAGACACTTCACAGAAAATATTAGAGCGTAAGTTACTGGGCTGACTCAGTGCGACTTCGATCTACCCGTTACTCAGGGAAAGTTTTTTTTTAAAAGACTAAATAAATCACAAAATGTTAGGGTTACATAAAATGTTAGTATTAACATAAAATGTTATTGTTAATACTAACATTACATGTTTTTCTGACTAACAGTGACATCGGTAAGCATTTATCCTCAGTGCTCCCGAATGGTTACCAATTGCTTCTCCCCCGTAGGATATTGTCAGACACACTTCCCTTTCACTGGTGTTTGTAAGAAATCGTTGATTTGACCGAACTACAGGGTAATTTTACATATAGGTCTGTTATTGCACTAACTAAACAAGGTAGCAGCAGTTCAGCAGCATAAACAATTCTGCTGAACTGCTGCTGCCTCGCTAATCGACTGCATTATGTATGTATGTATCTAAACTTGTATAGGTTTTTGTCTATGCAGCACAATCTTTTTCAATTTTCAATCTTAAATCTTAGGACTAAACATACTACAAATTTCTACTTGGTTTTAAATACGTTCAATATTTGTTTGTAGTATTATTATTATTAAATATTATTTTTATTATTAGGGGGTAAAGACTTTTTTTTTGGACAGTTTTCTTTTTGTTTTTGTTTTGATCGAGTTAAAGTTTTTTTTTAATTTTTTTTTTTGTTGCCTTGCCATTACAGTTTTGGAGTCTAGCGGAATGATTCTATATACAACTTTAGTATAGCCGTAAACTGGTCTTAAAATTAAAGGAAAAGTCATACAGAAAAACTGGCAACAAGTTATCACTGTATCGTATTGGTTGACAAAAAAAAAAGAACACACACCACTTATGCAATTTACTTGTCTTAATGTTTAAACTTGTCTTAAATACGTTCGCTGATGTACGTGGGGGGCAAGGAGAGTTTATGAGCCGCGAAGCGATATGATATATATGTATGATATGATGAGGAAGGGCTGCTGCTGGGGGTGAAAGTCCATTCCGAATTCTATGCTTACGTCTACTACATATTGATCTGACCAAAAAAAAAACGCACTCACACTTTTGCTTTTACTTTGCTTGGCTTAGACGAAGATGAATTGTGCATGGTTGCATTTCTTGGGCGGACCCACAGTTAGACGCAACCATTTGCCGCGACATGAAGGCGCCGCCAGGGCACTCCAACGTGTCGTGCGTCCGGACAATCCCTCACCACGACAATGATATCGCAATGGTGGCGGCGGCGGCTTTGGCGTTACCATAATCTTTGAGGCACTACGCTTCGAATTCGCCGAATGCGGGCGATGCGAGAGACGCTGATGTCTGTACTCGAAGCTCTCGTTGCTGCCAGTATCTAGCATATTCTGGTTGTCATCCTCATTCTCCTGATCTTCCTCATCCTCCTGCTCAGTGTCCTCGTCATCGTTGTTGTTGTTGGTGTTGCTATCCTCGCCATTTTCGTTCTCCTCCTCAATGGAGCTCTCAACGTGCTCTTGTGTAATAGTTGTGGTGGTTGTGGGTGTAGTTGCCTTCGATGTGCTGGCCACACTATCTTGTATGAGAGCCTCCAGATCACAGCGTACGGTAATACGATCACCTGAAAGCGTACATTGATTAATTTATTACTTAACATTTTAGGTAAAAGCTTGAGGCTCACCTTCCAGCATGAGATTGTAGGGCGGCAGTTTGTGACAGGCCTTGGAGGCTTTGATTACCTCAAATTCCACACAGTATCTGAAAGAACAAAAAAGAAAAGAAAAACGCTTTTAGCTAACACACAAAAACTTTTGTAATTTGACCAAAGATTTGTCATGGTTTATAAAAGATGCCACCAAAATAGATAATATATAATTGAAATAATGTAACAAGAATTTGAATAGTGTTTTTGGTGGAATTTGGAATTTGTTGAATTTCGAGCTAAGCGAGTTTAGGAAAATGTTTCAAATCTGAAACAAACAAACATACAATTGCACAAACTTAATATACTCATAGTACTTTTGGTAATTTAGCCAACGAGTAAAACTAAGTAACGAGTAATTTGTAAAAGCAAATAAGAAAATAAAATGCGTCAGAAAATTTGTTTGCCTTGTACCTTGAGCAACCAACAAAATCTAAAACTAACGAGTAAATGTAAGTATCGATTAAAATCTCGATTCAGCGAGTTAAATGGTCTAGGGCAGTATTTTAAAATCAGAAACCGACAGACATATAATTGCACAAACTTAATATACTCAATCGGTACAGAGTATGAAAATCCAGCCAACGAGTAAATTTAAGTAACGAGTAAGTTGTAAAAACAAATTTTAAAATAAAATGTCTCTTTATGAGTAAATTGTTATGTCATATTGAACAACCAACAGAAGGTCAGTAATATAACTAGAGTGCAGCTTCTACAACGGACAAAGATAATTGCAAATATGAAAATACTAAACTTATGATTTACTGAAACAAACGAGTTTGTTGTCTTACCAAAATATTTTTTAAGTCTGAGACCAACAAGCGTACAATTGCACAAACTTAATATACTGATAGCACCTTCGTTACAGACTATAAAAATCCTACCAACGAGTAACACTAAGTAACGAGTAAGTTTAGATGCCTTTCTTTTGGTAAATTAATTTGACAAAAATACCTTGAACAATCAAACAGAAGTTAAAACGAACGAGTAAATGTAAGTAGCGAGTAAGATCCAGATTCAACGAGTTAAGCTCTTAATATTACTAGATTTTAGCTTCTACAACCGACAAAGATAATTGCAATTATATAAATACTAAACTAACGATTAACTATAACTAACGAGTCTGTTGCCTTACCAACATGTTTGAGGCAAGATATCAATGTTTCTATTCGTTTAAGCATCTTATTAACTATGCAAACTGATTCTAAATCAAGTGCCACCGTCTGGGGAGGAGGGACAGTAGAACGTTTTCCCAAAGTTGACATTTCCTCCTGTTGGTCAACAAAAATCGCCCAACAAGGCATAACAATTGTTTTTTATGATCGTATCGTTTGGTCGTGCTCAATGTCTGTATTGCGCCCTGGCCAGGCTCTTAACGTACCCCCGTATCCTGGCGCAGTGCTTGTCTTTAATTATGTTTTGCTCTTCAAGTTTTGTGCATTGCCTTGTTTATTTTTATTACTTTGTGCGGCGGCTGGCTGTTTATTTACATTAATTTTTTCAATTTACCTTTATAGCCGAGAGACGCTACCCAGAGTTAATTAAGCTGCCTGTCCTCCTCCCCCTTTCGCACACACCTTGGTCCAACGAATTGCCGTCGACTCTTTAATAATGTTTTTTTATATTAATGCGCCGTTTTGGTTGTTTCTTTGTGGTCTGAGTCTGACGCCGATTTTCATTTCCGTTGCGCCAATTTGAATGCAAAGGAGATGCTGGCTAATTTGGCAAAAGGTCCAAAAGGTAAAAGTGGCCAACGAATTTCCGTTGGAAAAAAAAAAACAGAAATAACCCCTCGACCGAAATGTTAGGCACTTGTGAAATTTCCGAGGCAATTTCCGTTGTCAACACCTTGACAGCTGTCAAACACACATCACACTCGCATACTCGCAGACTCACGCACTCGAGGCACTTGACAGCCGCTTGTTTTGGTTCGATTTGTGTTTTTGCGTAACGGAAACGGAAATTGTTAGGCTTAATAGACAGTTCGAATTTCCTTTACTTTGATGTATGTGTGTAGATTTTTGCGCACAATTGCACAATCAGTATCTCCCTCTCCCCTCCGCACTCACTTTCTTTGGCTCTGTTTGTAATTCATAATGCAAAATCATTATAATTATTTACCATATTAAGCAACCTCAGGGCAAAAGTGCAAAAGTTCCGAGACTTCTAATGAGGTAAACGCTTCAAGGACTTGCATAATAAATCAGTGACAAAGTGAATGAAGCAGTAGCAAATTGGACAGGCCAATAGCTGAATGAAGACCACAAAACTAGTGACTAATTGGGATTAGAGAGTTTATTTAGACTCGTTACTAAACAACTCTTTATTTTTTAATAAAGTCTAGTTTTATGACAGTTGTTTTGACCGTCTCAAAATGAATACCTTTATACCGCATATTTTAGTTCATACTCGCTGCTTTAATTTACTCGTAAGTTTCAGTTTTTTTTCAAGTGTCAAGCTATATTGGTTTAATTCTTTGGTATTTGTGTGGAATTTTACTTTGTTTTTGGAATGCTGGCTGCTTTTAAAGCTTACTCGTTACTTAGTTAAGGTTGGTTCTGCTTTTTGTTATAGATTCTAGTTAAATAAACGGGTTAATAAAGTTACTCGCTTTGAAACGATTTGATATTGCATTTATAAATTCATCACTCGTTAGTTTTAAATATTTCTCGCTAATATTTAGATGAGTGAGAGGCATCGATTGATTAGTTTTTACAGCGAAATAGATGAAATTTGCAATTCTTCTTGCTTTATTTAGGGAGAGGACAATTATTTGTTTAACTCGTTATCAAAATATTCGTTAGTTTTGCAAACCACACGTTGCTTTGGTTGCACAATGTATCATGTGTGTTAATCGATTCAAAATTGCGTACAATTATTGCCCTCTTAAACTCGCTGGCTTAAGATCTTACTCGCTAGTTACTCGTTAGTTTTACATTTTGTTGGCTAGCTAAATTATTTTGGTTAACCGCTTTGCCATTAAGGTGGTATATTATTTTCCTGTTTGTTTGTTCGTTGCATTTACAACTGACTCGTTACTTGGTTTTCATCATTTGCTTTAAAAAATAATGGATACTAGCTTTATTGATTAGCTAATGAAAGTTTTTGCTTGGTTAAAATTGGTAAGGGCTAGAAATCATTTGTTTAAGATATTACTCGATTCAATTTAGCTATTTTTTTTTTTAATTTTTCAAAATTTCTGACCAAGTTGAAGATTTATCTTTTAACTCGTTACTTTTACAAAATTGGCTGCTTAATTACTCTCTTTCTTCGTTAGACTACTCGCTGGTTTTGACTTGTTTCAAGCACAAGCATATTAAGCTTTAAGCAGCCACAAAACAATTATCTAATTTAAGGGCCCCTCCCAACCCCCACCTAATTTCGGATAGGAAAAGTTCATTTTCTCTGTCAAATATTTTGCCACTTCAAAGGCCGCCAACTGTCAATAGCAGGAACCAGCCGAGCCACAACATACAAGCACTTAAAAACGTATTTGCACTCGTTTATATAAAGGGAAAACAACAACCAGAACCTGAAGAAGAAAAACAAAACGAAAACTCTCCGCCCCTGCGCTAAAAATAATTGCTCAACAAAGTTGGCTCACAGCTGGTCGCCGGGAATGCCGCGTCGCGTCACAATTGCTGCCCAGTGGCCCCAATGCGATTTGCCTACAGTCACCGTTGTTGCCACACCGGAAGGGACAACGACGAGGCGACATTGCAATTTGGATTTGGCGCAACAGGCTCCGTGGGTTCTCGTGTCCAAAGTCTTGGACTTTGCCAAAGGAAGCACTTTGTGGCGCTTGAGTGAATCGACTCAAAAGGGAAATGTTAAGGAGACTCTGCTGGACGTTGTCGTCGTCGTCGTCGTTCTTGTTGTGGTTCGTCCTTTCTTTGCTTTTTTAATGATGATTGAGCAGGAGCTGCGCAAATCTTGCTGCATACTTTCGGGCTGCTGGGCAATGCAAAAGCGGATTTGTGGGCTGGGGGATTGCTGTGACAGTTCCGCTTCGCTGCCCGCCGAGCGCGTTTTGTGCAAATAAAGCTGTCGGCATGTAGATTAGAGTGAACCAATTTCTATCCTCAAGTAAACCAAATAATTGATATTGACGGGCAAAAGAGGCAGGGGGAAGGCGGGGACTGTGGCTAAATATAGAAAGGTTCGAGAACAAGGCTGGCTGGCGGCCATTAAGTGCATAATTCAATTTAAAAAGCGGACTTTGAGTGCCCCTAAAAGTATGCAAAGCAGCCGCAGCAAACGAAAGCCCTCTGCCACCCAGCTCGCATAGATCAACTGACATAAAGGACAACAACAACCGGCGGAGTTTGTGTATAATGAAAATAAAGCAGCAGCTTTTACGCATTTTTATGGTTTTTATTTTATTGTCAACTCGGAACAAAAAAAAAAAAAATGAAACAAAATACGCGTCCAGTTGCTTTCACCTGCTCTACCTATGCAAATGAGATGGCCAAAGGAGGCGTCGCTCCCCGAGCATGGGTGAAGTCATAAAAATCTGTCAATTCGCAGACCATTGTCTTCAATTTCCGAGCCAACTTTAAGGCTGGCAATCAAGCCTGCCGTACAGGTAAGGACTGCGGGCAAGTAGAGGCCCAACAAGATAGGTTTCTCACTTGTATGGACCGCTACACGAAAGAACAACGCATAGAAATTTACAAATTTTTGATCTTAAATTTCAAGTTGATAGTAAAAATGCTACGATCGATTCACTAAAAATGGGGTTACAATAACCACATTAGTGAAACAGCTGTGGGACATTGTTTGGTGCGGTTTATGGGCCGGCGGCATCATCGGGCCGTATATTTTCAAAGATGACAGAAAAAACGAAAATGTTAATTCTGAGCGGTACCACACTATGTTGGACGGCTATTTTGTGCCGGAGATTGAAGCTCAGTGTCTGGACGAAAAAGGTTTCAGTAAGACTACGCCACAACACCACAACTCGGCTCAATTCGAACTTTTTGCATCGCAAATTCCCTAACCGCATTATTTTTCGTCGCATTGATGTGAATTGGCCGCTTAGATCATGCGATTTGATTAGACAAAGGACAAAGTCTATATGAATGATCCAAAGACGATTTCAGTTTTGAAATGCACAATTACGTCGGTACCGAGATTTTAAGAAAATCGAGAGAAAAGTATTCGGACTATAGGGGTACGAAAACAACGACTTGACGTAAACAAACTTAACAGAAAAATTGTGCAATTAGAAATACAAGTACCAATAATACATGTCTCAGTTTTGCCTGTGTTCGTCAGAGTGATGTCTTAGCATCTATTCTATGTATAAAGTCGAATGCAATTGGATTAGACAATATTGATAAGAGATTTATAAAAACACTCCCTCCCAAGATTCTACCTTATATAAAGCACATTATAAACACAGCTGTAATGACTTCTACCTTTCGAAACTTTTTTCGAAACAATTCCTAAAAATAAATCCGAGTATAGATCCACTTCTATTCTTCCCTTTATTATTAAATTTCTCGAGAAAATAATGGCTTTAGAAAACAGCGAAGCTATACTTGAAAATAACCAAAGACATCCGCAGAAAATATGATAATAGCTACGTGACATTTTTTATACTTTTAGACTATAGTAAGGCTTTTGACATGGTCAATCTTTATAACTTCACAGAGACTACAAAGAACTTGATGTCATTTAAGCTGTAGTAACCCCAACAAAGACCTCGTACTTTCTTGAAACATGTCATGACGTTTTTTCGATTTATGTTAATGATCTTCCGAATTCCCTTTCTGATTGTGATGCCTATATGCCGACGATTTACAAATGTATTTAAGTCATCCAATTAATCAAATGTCTGAATGTATAAGTATATGTAATAATGATTGTTGATTAACCCGAAAAAATCTAAAGGTATGGCTGGAAACATCTCCAATCGAATTTTTGTACAGCAACTCCAAATTAACAATAATCCCATTGAATATGTACTACATATTATGTAGACAGAGCCGAAAATCTTGTATACTTTATCCTGGGACGATCATGTTTATAAAGCAGATGGAAAAACATACGGAAAACTAAGTCAACCATTTCAACCCACTCAAACCGAATTATAAATATCAAAAACATACCTGTCATTGAGTCTATTTTATGGAATAAAATTAGCAACAGAAAATCGAATGTAGCATTTGATGATATAGCCATATTTTTATTCAATAAGAAAAGAACGGACAACACAGAGAAAGATACATACAAAGAAAATATTCAATATTGACTTCAATTCGTGCTAACAGTTTAGAGCCTAAATAAAATTACAAAACATATTGCAGTCAAAACATCCTTACTATCTCTTTGCACTCACAATTGTTTCTAATTTCAAAAGAACAAAAAATTAAGTCTCCACCAAAAATAAATTGTCGAGTTATGACAAGCAATTCTTTGCATATGCGATTGAAAGTGCATGCGCAGTTTAAAGACAAACTTTATGAATACATAAAAACAACAAATTGGAATAGGCACCATAAAAATCATAGTAATAAATAACCACACAAAATTAAATAAATGTAACTGTAATAATCAGGGCTGCAAACCCCTCTAATTTTGACAGGGGTTCGTTTCGGGGTTCGAACCCTTGCCCTACTCTGGGGGTTCGGTTCCACAACCGGTTCCCTTCAAATTGAGAACCGGGGTTCCGGTTCTGGTTCGGGTTCCAGATAGCATTTTATATATTTATGTAAATAATAAATATTTTAATAGAATTTGAAGACGAGATGCCTTATAATTTGCTGCCTCATGGCTTGGAAGTCAAGCACATAAGTGATCTGTCTTGATTGATTGATTGTATGTATGTTTAGAAGAGTTAAGCGATTCTGCCAACTTGCACTCACAGCGAAACTCATTTCTCCTTCACAGTAGTGGGATTGCTGAATCTGATGTGATTTTTGTGGCTATGAAACCTGCAAAAAACACGGCCACTTTTGGCCTAAAAATAAGAGATGAGCTTTATCTGCGTACCCGTGATTTAGTAACTGTGATTGACCATATCGGCGTAACTGTGATTAAGTCACAGTGACTGGCAGTCATCAAATCACACTGTTACTTCAAATATGCAGTCACTGTGTGATTTAATGATTGCCAGTGACCGTGACTTAAGCACAGACATGCTGGGTTGTCTCATCCCTAACTTATAGTGTGGCTGAACCGTACATACATTTCCGAGAATTCAGTCAGAATTATTTTTTCTACAAATGGGACCGCCACAGCACGGCTTTGACTGGCATATTGTGAGAGTGAAATGTTAAAAGAACTTTATTTGTGATTTGGTGAAAAAAAATGAAGAAATTTAAATAAAGTGCATTCACAGTGCCATTGTATCTCCATATGAATAAAATAATACACAGAAATACGGTTTCAGATGCAAATTAAATTCCCTTGGTTGAGGTTGTGTAAAATAACACAGTCCAGTCTTTTGTTGCGGATGGGAAAAAGTGTCGCCGTCCATACATGGGCATATGAATGGATACATTTTTATACCCGTTACTCGTAGAGTAAAAAGGGTATACTAAGTTCGTGCAAATGTATGTAACAGGCGGAAGGAAGCATCTTCGACCCCATAAAGTATATATATCTTTGATCAGCATCAATAGCCGAGTCGATATAGACATGTCCGTCTGTCCGTATGAACACCTAGATCTCAGAGACTATAAGAGCTAGAGCTACAATTTTTTCAGTGTAAACTTGTATTGTCTGCACGCAGATCAAGTTTGTTTCAAATTTTTGCCACGTCCCTTCCCGCCCCCGCAATATGAAAAAAACCTCATATCTCCCACAATTTTGGAGTTAGCTTGTTCGGACCTTCTAGAGAATTTTTCCACTCATCATTACTAATCGACCCTCCATTGATCATTTTTCGATCAGATGAACGATAGAAAAGTTACATCCCCCGCAATTTGGAAAAAACCTCAGATCTCCCACAATTTTGAAAATAGATTGTTCGAACCTTCTAGACATATATTTTAATCATCATTAAATCGATCCGCCATACATCATTTCCTGATCAGATGAACGATAGAAAAGTTCCCGCCCCCGCAATTTGAAAAATTCCTCATATCTTCCTCAATTTTGAAAATAGATTAATCGAACCTTCTAGACATGTATTTTAATCATCATTACTGACCGATCAGCCATACATAACTTCCCGATCAGATTAGCTATAGTAGAGTTGCCACCCCCGCAATTTGGAAAAAACCACAATTTGGGCATGTTGTGATTTAATAAAATATTCTGAAATAAACCTTACCCTTAACGGGTATATCGAAGTCGAGCAGGGCCGACTTCAACTTACGCTCTCGTTCTTCATAATAATGAAATATTTTAAACCATCAAAGTGCAAAAATAAATTCTATGCTTGCCAATTTATTTTTAGAATAGAACCCCATTAATAAGAAAACAGGGTTAGGTTCGGGTTCGGGTTCTCGTGACTATTTTCAATGGGGTTCGGTTCCCGGTTCGGTTCAGGCATCACCAGAACCTGAACCGAACCGGTTCTGAAGGGTTCGGTTCCGGACCGGCTTGCAGCCCTGGTAATAATAAGATAGTTAACTTAATATATAATACTATGTTAATTATCCATTGTCAAAACTTTTGTGATTTAGTTATAAGTAAACATCTGATTTTATGCACTTTTTAAAATAAAGTCGGATGGAACTGAAAATTTGGATTTATACTAATAAAAGTGTGTACTTTTAATTGAAAACTGCATAGCCAATATATGTTCTTTATGCAAATATGCAAAAAATATGCAAAATATTTTTAATTGTTTAACTTTGTGGTGAAAAGCATATATATTTTGCCAAAAGTTTCTAACACAAACAAATTTTCATATCCGACCCCATAAACTATATATTTTCTTTGTCAGGTCGACGAGCTTAGTGGATTGAGCTTTGTTCGTTCCTCTGTTTCTACCAGGGACTTAAACCGGAACCATATACCGAAAAGAACCGATTGAAACTGAGAACCAAAACCGAAAGTAACGGTAAATGTATGTTACAGCCAGAAGCATCTTCGACCATATAAAGTATATATATTCTTGATCAGTATGGAACAAAAACTTCTTAAAATTTTTGCCACGGCCCCCTTCGCCCTTAAAAATAAAGGAATAACTTTCACAATTTTAAAGATAGTTTGTTCGAACCTTCTAGACATATATTCTACTTCTCAATATCTATCGATCCACCATAGACCATTTCCAGTTATGTTTCTTTAATAAAGGCTTTCTTTTGAGTCAAATTACATAAATAAGATAATAAAAATTCGTGGTGGTCGGTAAAGTTCGCAACATACAGTGAATTTTATATTCAAATAATATATAAAAAAAAACAACAATTATTCCTAATTTAAACCTTGAAGCCCTATGAGGCTGCGAAGTAACGTGAAGTTTCATACAAAATTTATAGAAGAAGAAGCAAAAGTTACGATTCCTTCACCATTTATATTGTGCACATACGGAGCTAATAAGTACTGTTGCGCTTAACAGCACATGCATGGATAATATATTAATAGCCTGTGTAAATCAAGATACTTCAAACAAATGAAGAAACAGTGTTGCAAACAATGTAAGTTCACCCTGTTTCTGCCTTGACGACATTAGCAAACAGCTGGTATTTAATTTAAAACGAATAATCGAAGTTTTAATACAGTCGTAGGTGCTCGTTTTAACAAGGGTTAGAATAACTAACTAAAAATAGTAAACAACAGCAATCGAGTAGTGTGACCAATGTGCTGGTAATTAAAAAATACCACGAAATTGAAACAACGTAGTATATGCGGAAGTAAGCTAAATACTTACTTCGCAGGTCCGCATAGAGCTTAAGACCCCAACCGAAATCTGTTTTGTGTGTGCACTTGTAGAATTAGCGAATAAAAACATGCAAATATGCAAAAATGTTTTTAGCGGAGTTCGATCGTTTTCCAATACAAATAAGATGTGTGCAATCAGAACTTAAATCGGACAAGTGGTTCAAAATATGCAAATATGCAAAACCCGATGTCTAGTTATAAGTATTTTATGTACTTGTAGCACTAAAAAATGTTAATCAATTAAATTTAAAGAAAGAAAGTAGCACACGTCTTTATGGAATATTATTTACTATAATCCTATTTTTTATAGGAACTGAAATGGCAATCTGCTTCTTCGGGAAATTAAGACCATGAATGAACTGTACAAAATTTACTAATGCATATGATAGGCACACTTAAGTTGTGTTTGAATCAGGGTGTCAAACCGGAACCCGAACCGGAACCGTATAACGAAAATAACCGATTGAAACTCAGAACCGGAACCGTAACCGGAACCGTTATTACTTATTTTTTGGGAACCGGTATTTTGGAACCTTTGGAACTTTAACCGAAAAGAACCGAAACATTGTACCAGTACAGTTTGGGTTCTAAGTTTTTATACACTTGAAAAGTGTATATTAATTTTGCCCAGAAGTTTGTAAAGCATAGAAATAGCCATTTCCGACCCCATAAACTATATATATTCTTGATCAGGACGACGAGCTGAGTTCAATTCCGTCTGTCCGTCCGTCCGTCTGTCCGTCTGTCTGTCTGTTTCTACGCGAACTAGTCCCTCAGTTTTAAAGCTATCGAGCTGAAATTTTGCACAGAGTCTTCTTTTTACTGCACGCAACTAATATTTCGGAACCGGCCGGATCGGATTACTATATCATATAGCTGCCATAGGAACGATCGGTCTAAGAACTAGTTCTAGTGGAAAAAACTTTTTTGTATTCCATTGAAGCGACACTAATCTTGGTATATGTTAGTTTTATATGCTTCCACATAATTCTGGAAAAATTTATTAAAATCGGATCACTATAGCATATAGCTGCCATAGAAACGGTCTGTCCAAAAACTACTTCTAGTGAGAAAAACTATTTTGTTTTCCATCGTAGCGTCACTAATCCTGGTATATGTTAGTTTTATATGCTTTCACATCATTTTGCAAAAATTTATCAAAATCGGATGACTATAGCATATAGCTGCCATAGGACCGATCGGTCGGATAAAGTGTTTAACTAAGAAAAGTTTTTTTTATGGTATCAAATTTTTATTATCAATGATTTTAAAATTTTAAATATCTGATATCTATATCCTATATATATTTTACCGGTTAAATCAGTTGGAGTAAAGATTTTCAAGTGTATTAAAACTTCGGCACAGTCGAAGTTAACTTTGCCTTCTCGTTTTGTGTTATTTCAGTTTTTATACCCTTGCAGAGGGTATATTAAAATTGTCACGATGTTTGTAACGCATAGAAGGAAGCATTTACGACCACATAAAGTATATATATTCTTGATCAGCATGACGAGCTGAGTTCATTTCCGTTTGTCCGTCTGTCCGTCCGTCCGTCCGTCTGTCCGTCTGTCCGTCTGTTTCTATGCTATCTCCTCCCTCAGTTTTGAAGCTATCTTGACCAAACTTTGCAAAAAGTCTTTAAATACAAATACGCTGCACATTTGTCGGAATCGGCCGGATCGGATGACTATATCATATAGCTGCCATAGGAACGATCGGTCCAAAAACTAGTTCTAATGAGAAAAACTTTTTTGTTTTCCATCGTAGCGTCACCAATCGTAGTATGTATAAGTTTTATATGCTTCCACACAATTCTGGAAAAATTTATCAAAATCGGATGACTATAGCATATAGCTGCCATATAAACGGTCGCTCAAAAAACTAGTTCTAGTGAGAAAAACTTTTTTGTTTTCCATCGTAGCGTCACCAATCGTGGTATATATTAGTTTTATATGATTCCACACAATTCTGGAAAAATTTATCGAAATCGGATGACTATAGCATATAGCTGCCATATAAACAATCGGTCCAAAAACTAGTTCTAGTGAGAAAAACTTTTTTGTTTTCTATCGTAGCATCTCCAATCGTGGTATATATTAGCTTTATATACTTCCACATATTTCTGGAAAAATTGATCGAAATCGGATGACTATAGCATATAGCTGCCTTAGGAACGATCGGTCTAAAAACTAATTCTAGTGAGAAAAACTTTTTGGTTATCAATGGTAGCGCCTTTCAAAAACTGCAAGGGTATTTAAAACATCGGCGTAGCCGATGTTAGCCTTCTATTTTTATACACTTGAAAAGTGTATATTAATTTTGCCCAGAAGTTTGTAACGCATAGAAATATTCATTTCCGGCCACATAAACTATATATATTCTTGATCAGGACGACGAGCTGAGTTCATTTCCGCTTGTCCGTCCGTCCGTCTGTCTGTCTGTCCGTCTGTCTGTCCGTCTGTCTGTCTGTCTGTTTCTACGCGAACTAGTCTCTCAGTTTTAAAGCTATCGAGTTGAAATTTTGCACAGAGTCTTCTTTTTACTGCACGCAACTAATATGTCGGAACCGGCCGGATCGGATGACTATATCATATAGCTGCCATATAAAGGGTCGGTCAAAAAACTAGTTCTAGTGAGAAAAACTTTTTAGTTTTCCATCGTAGCTTCACCAATCATGGTTTGTATTAGTTTTATATGCTTCCACGTAATTCTGGAAAAATTTTAATCGAAATCGAATGACTATAGCATATAGCTGCCATAGGAACGATTGGTCAAAAAACTAGCTCTAGTAAGAAAAACTTTTTTGTTTTTCATCGTAGCGTCACCAATCGTGGTATATATTAGTTTTATATGCTTCTATACAATTCAGGAAAAATTTATCAAAATCGGATGACTATAGCATATAGCTGCCATACGAACGGACGGTCAAAAAACAAGTTCTAGTGAGGAAAATTTTTTTGTTTTCCATCGTATCGTCACCAATCTTGGTAGATATTAGTTTTATATGATTTTACAAATTTTTGTAAAAATTTATCAAAATCGGATGACTATAGCATATAGCTGCCATAGGACTGATCGGTCGGAAAATGTAATTTACTAAGAAAAGTGTTTTTTTATGGTATCAAATTTTTTTTTAATAACTGATATCTATATCCTATATATATTTTACAGGTTAAATCAGTTGGAGTAAAGATTTTCAAGTGTATTAAAACTTTGGCACAGTCGAAGTTAGCTTTGCCTTCTCGTTTTGCTTTAATCAGGGGTTTCCTCAGGGTAAAACGCAGGGTAAACGTTAGCAAAAACTTTTAAATGTTAGGTTAAAGGACCATCTAGTATATATTAAAATTTTTAATAAATAAAACAGTTCCATTTTATTTGTTTTTATCTATTTTGGTTCAATAATTTCGAAATATTCATTTATCCTTTATTTTTGCATTTACAAAGGAAACGATGGACCAAATGGGCTTAACCTAACAGCAGGGTTAAATTGTGATCGGCAAAGTTATTTCATACAGTATATTTAGCAATCCATCAATCAAAAGTTCTCTGCTAGTTACACAAGTATTATTGGACATCTGTTTTGGGGGGGGGTTAAAAAATATTATATTTAATTTTCCTTTTTTATAACTACATTCTTGTGACTAGCGCATTAATTATGTCATCTTTATGTTCTTGTAGCGCTGGGATAGTTAAAATAAAATTACTTTCAAAAATTTCTTTCATTCTGTTGTATAGGTTGCTACACAATCCTTAATCATACCGGTACGTACCGGTACGTACCGGTATACCGAAACAAAAACCAAGGTACCGATACGGAACCGATTACCGAAATAAACTAGAACCTTAACAGAACCTTTTACCGCAACATTAATTTTGGTACGTACCAGAACCGGAACCAGAACCGAAATTCGATTCAGTTTGATTCCCTGGTTTGAATTCATTAAATGAAGATCAGATCGATTATTAAAGAGCATCGCTCTAACAATTGTGAAATTGTTTTTAGGTCAAAAATTTTGATTTTATGACCATCTGTCAATAATAATTTCTTTCATAGACGATGGAACGACTCCAACGTCTTTAGAACCTACCAGATAGTCAGAGACACTAAAACCGATCTCTACTGTAGTAACGGTTATTAAAACGAGAAGGTTAAGCTAACTTCGACTGTGCCGAAGTTTTAATACACTTGCAAAAGTTCACTCCAACTGATTTAACCGGTAGAATATATATAGGATATAGGATAAAGATATCATATATTTATAATTTCAAAATCATTGAGAATAAAAATTTGATCACGCTACCATAAAAAAACCTTTTCTAAGCTAAATACTCATTTTCCGATCGACTGTTTCTATGGCAGCTATATGATACAGTCATCCGATTTTGATAAATTTTTCCAGTGTTATGTGGAAGCAAATAAAACTAACATACACCGAGATTTTTGACGCTACAATGGAAAACAAAAAAGTTTTTCTAATTAGAACTATTTTTTTGTCCGAGCGTTCCTATGGCAGCTATATGATATAGTCATCCGATCCGGTCCGTTCTTTTCGCAGCATAACCAACGATAGAATCGTTTGCGAACTTTCGAGTGAGATTTATTTTGCGTTTGTTTCCATATCGGTCTTAAATTGATTTATCCGTTAAGGCCTATTTCCAGATGACATCAAAAGTTATTTCGGCACAATAATTCATATGAATAGAATTGAAAAGCTCTAAGGACAGAATGCTGTTTTATTTATATGAAGTAAAGTGCCGAAATAAATTCTTATACCATCTGGAATGAGGCTTTTACTTAGAATATTTTAAAACCAGTGATTGGAAAGGTACTCATTATTTTTACCTACACAGAAAAAAAAAGGATATTTTTTGATGATCCATTGGATATTTTTCATATCCATTTGGACTGGATATGTCCATATCCATTTTTATCATCCATTTGAGATTAAATAATGTTAAATTGATCTTAGTTTTTCATCCAATGGAGCTGAAAAATATCCAAAGGATGTGAAAATGGAGCTGAAAAATATCAAAAGGATGTGTAAATTTGAAAAGGATATGCATTTCAATATCCAAAAAAAGGATATGTCCATATCCATTCCAAATGGATCTTTTTTTTTTCTGTGTAGGTAAGGTACAAGGTAAATGCCAAAAACTTTACCTAGGTAAGGTAAAAGGTATCTGAATTTTGTAGTACCTAGGTAAAGGTAAAGGTACTAAAAAGATACATTTGTATTAAGTAATCAAATCGAAAATTCTTAGACGCATACAAGGAACTCAAAAGCTTTATCCTTTATCCAACAAAAACGTTAAAAATTGTAAAATTTTGCATTTATTTAAAGATATATTTTATTTTCTTGTAACCTACACAGAAAAAAAAAGGATATTTTTTGATGATCCATTGGATATTTTTCATATCCATTTAGACTGGATATGTCCATATCCATTTTTATCATCCATTTGAGTTTAAATAATGTTAAATTGATCTTAGTTATTCATTCAATGGAGCTGAAAAATATCAAAAGGATGTGTAAATTTGAAAAGGATATGCATTTCAATATCCAAAAAAAGGATATGTCCATATCCATTCCAAATGGATCTTTTTTTTCTGTGTAGAATTCTAAAAATTCTTTCAACTGGGGCTTACAAAATGGTATTACATTGCACACCTTCGACTCGTTGAATATGTTTTTAAGCCTAGGTGGATAATAAGAAAATGAATGATGCCAACTTAAATGCCTCGTTTCAGAAACATACATTAAGGCAAAATACTTCTTCTTAGTGTGCCCTTAGTGTGTCTTTCATCCAGCATTATAGTCAGCAGTGTCAGAATTCTTTTTGGGTTCTTTTGGGGATCCGTTGGGAGTCATATCGGTCCATTATTATTCCTTCTTCTCATTAATGATTTTCCTCACGTGCTTTCCAACATTTATGACTTTAAGCTATCTCTGTGCCTCTTTTGACAATCCAGTTTCTCGGCTTCTATTGCAAAATGAGCTAGGATCTCTGAGCAGTTGGTCACATGGGCTTAAATAATATAAATATCTGGTTCGACCAAATTGAAAATATTCGAACAGAGATAGATATCTTTTGATAGTAAAATGTACAAAATGTACAAACTTGGTTCATAAGCTTTTTGTTGGTGTACTGAGACCATAATTCTTTTTAAAGTTAATGTACCTGTCCCTTTCCTTTTGAGAAGGTAAATGAAAATTTGGACCTAGGTAAGGTAAAAGGTAATCGAATTTTTAAATACCTAGGTAAGGTAAAAGGTACACCAAATTTGTATCTAGGTATGTACCTAGATACAAATACCTAGGTACTCCCTAACACTGTTCAAAACTGATTAAGTTTAAATTTGCCTTTCCCCCCTCACCTTAGGCAATCCGCTCCTGGCTGGCTGGCTTTGGCATTTTCTTCATCTCTGTTTGTTTTGTCTGTGCCTAGCAAATTTATGCGGTCCAAGCTAATCCTCATGGGGATTTTTGCTTAAAACGTTTTATTGTTGCTCCACGTAGGCGCACCACCGCCACCACCACCCATGATGCACGGCTGCTGGGAGGCGGGGATGCGGGCGGGCGTTGCCTACTTTACGGCTGTCGACTGCAGATTTCCCAGTTGCCTTGTAAATTTATCGCATTAAAAAGTGTGAATTTCTGTCCTGGCCCAAAGCCTGTGTCTTTTTAATTTCTTTGTTCGCTTTGTCAGGGTGCCTGTATGTGTGTGTGTGTGTGTCTGTGTGTGGGTGTGCCGCAGCGCCTTACGTGCCGTTCGGCTGAAGCCGCTTGACACTGTCATTATGTAAATTAAATTGTGGCGAATTATTATTTGTTTTTCTTTGTGTTTTTCTTTTGTTATTTTCGTAATTTTGTTATTTATTTATATCTGAGTGCATAATTCATAATTTGCGGTTGTCGCCGCCTTTTGCCAAAGCGCTGACATAAGCAATAAAAGTTTTTGGGGTTTTTGTTTTTTGTTTTTGAAAATGGCGGAATTGATCGATTTATTTCAATTAGCCAACATTTCACGGGGTCTTACATTTGCCCGGGCTTTAGTCCAGTGGCTAATTAAGCCACAGCTAGACTGTGGCTATTTTTGTAACATTTTACTTAAGCGCAAAACGAAAACACCCAAACGAAATGCAGACAAATCCCAACAAAAAAAAAATAAAAGAAACGAAACGAAATAAAATGAAAAAGCATAAAATAATAAATTGCGGATTTAATTTAATTTTCTCTGTATGTGTGCGAGAGCAACAAAAGTAAAGCGTATCATAATAAACGGCTTTTGATGAGCGAAGAAAAACACTTAAGAAGGGAAAACATCAAGAAAACCAACAAAACTCACAAAAAAACGAGAAAACACAAAACAAAACAAAAAAAAAAATCGGACAAAAACAAGCACTTACCATGTTTTGGACAGAGTCCGAGTTGAAATGTGCGAGTGTGTGTGTGTGTATGTGTGGGTGTACAACATGGCGTATGCGGCATGTGATTGATGTGCGTTTATTGTAGCATACATAAATGGGCTGGCGCTGAACCGGCGCTGTCTGCTGTGCGTTTCTATTTGTGTTTGAGTTGCTTTTTGGTATTGTTGTTGTTGTTGTTGTCGTAGCCAAAGTCAATGGATATGTCAATTTGGCATTAGAACTTGGAATGTTTATATGATGAGAAAAGAGTAATTTTCAATGGATTTTTTATGTTTTTTTTAACATGTCAAGAGGTGGGCGTTTCGAAATGAGAAAACTCAATGAACTGCAAGTTGAATGACTCAACTAAAACCGATTGCCATTATTAACGGGAAACTGCTTGAATTTTACTCTCACTTAACGAACAGCTTGAAAGTTTGAAAAATTGGAAAACTATGCGTCGTTTGAAGGCAGTGGAAAAAGAATAACAGGTTTGCTCCCAAGCTGCTTTGTTTAATCTGTACTGAACTGTTAAAGTAACTTAAGAAAAAGAGCATATCACAAAAAATACGTTTGGCTAGGTATACTTAGATCGTGATGGACCATGGCAAAAAATGGAATCTTTGCTAAACGTTTGGATAGATGAAAACACACATTGAAATCTTTCGATGAGTCAAATGGTCATTTAAGAAAAAGACACAAACTTATTTGAAGCATTGAATGCCCATTATTAATTCAAGCCAAGAAAGGTTTGACAAAATCCAAAAAAAGCGCTCCAACTTAAGCATAGCATAAGGTTAAAAGGAGAGGCTGCAAGCTCTTTTGTTGATGCAGCCAATGAATATACAAAAGTGTTAAAGAGTTCATCAGTGAAGGTGAATGTATTGATAATGATATGACTTTATGTTAAAAGAAGCAGGGAAAGGTCAATTCGTCGACACAAGTTTTGACATTACTTCTTGGTTCCAATGCATATGTTGATCACAGATTAAAGCTTTTATTGATTTATTTTACATAAAATCCGCGAGCCTTGAAAAATGTAGATTAAAAGCAGCTTCCAGTAACTTGGCGTAAGCAGAAATCAAATTCAGAAATGAATCATCGACAATGCCAATGCTTCAAGACTTGCTTTCGAGCAAGCTTCCGTGTGTGTTTATTTGCAATCTGCTAATTTGAGGCCTCAACCTAACAACGCTAATAGCTCTTCAAATGATACACATATAATCGTACAAGCGTTCGAGGCAAATAAGAACTAATCTTCTTTTTAACAAAAAACCCCCTACCTCACAATTTGCGAAATGATGAAATCATCCGCCCCACCCTCGGCTGGTCGAACACAAAATGTATAATTTAATAAGGAATGATTTGATTGGAACTGCAAAAGAGCTAGAGATGCGTCATTAAGAAACCTGAAAATATACAGAAAAGCTAAGGAGATGGAAGATAAGTCGAGATACCTCAAGGCCAAATAAGATTTTGACATATTTTGTCAAACGAAAAAGTCTAATTTCTACGAAAATTTGACTGAGTCCATAAACAACATTACTTGTTGTAAGGATTGGTGGAGAGCAGCAAAGAAAATAAGAAACTAAAAATTTCTAAAATGTAGAGCTAGCTTATTTTTTTAATGAAATTCTGAACTATGATTCCGTTAACGAAATTTCTACTAAGATGTAATCTGATCATACCGGTTAACTATCGAGGGATCTCGTCGTATTGCAAAGATCCTAATGGGAATAGTTAACGATCGGCTGGAAAACTGGGCACAAATTTATGTGAAGTTTAACGAGTTCGAAGCTGATTTTAGAAAATCGTACTCTTCCACTGATAATATTTATAATCTTGCATTTGTAGTTCACATGAAATGGAGTGAAAAAAGAAAAGTACATGCTTTTTCGATGACTTTTGCTCTGCTTTCGATATGATTCCCAGAGATCTTCTTATTTATAAATTGCATAAAATTGATGTTTCGTAAGATTTATAGAAAATGTGTACAAAAATACAAAATCTGCAGTTAATTATCTAAATATTTCGAAACTTACACTGGCGTCAGGCAAGGCTGTATGCTATCTCCCCTTCTTTTGGCAGACCAGACAATATAGAAAAGTGTATATATGACTCCAGAACTCTTCTTTCGGAAACATGTGATCGATAGAAAATTCACAAACGAAAAAAGGTCAAATTTTTTCAGCAAGTATGAAATCGCGATTCAAAATAAATGGCTGCATGCAGATCCATTCAAGTCGTACGGGGCTGAAACATGGGGTTTGACTTGCTTTAAAGAAATATACCAGTTGCAACGATTCTGTGTGCAGAGAATTCTACGTTTAGCAATCAATATACCGAACTACGCATTAATGTAAGAGAAAGGTGCAGAGGACGACCTTTTCTACACTTAAACTGACATGACTTTTTGTCTATGCGGATAAAAGATTATCTCATATTTTATCCAAAAAAGTGCTTGCAGGAAAGACGTCGAACTTAAGATGGCTACTTATGGAATACCGTGGACAAACAGTTTGTCAACGATGAAGGACTGATGCACTTGCTTGACCAACATGGCAATTAATAAATTTTTATGATATGTAATATTTATGGGCAGACGGTTCAGACACCATGCCCTAAAGAAAATAAGATTCAGTTCCCATGATTGTTGTTAGATATAAATTAACGAATAAAGAATCTAATCTACAAAAAAAATCTAATCTAATTTGGCGTTCAAACAAGAAGACATGAATGACTAAAGCACATGGTTTCACAAATGTTTCTTTCCTGAAGTAAAGTCATATTTGCTTAGAAAAAATGCGAAAGACAACATTTCAATAACACTGGGCAACATGGTCCAGTTTATATATGGAGTGGTGGTGATTCTAGATTATTTTCGAGAGTTTAACAAAATGATCCATCATTTCAGGGTTTTTGACAATTTAAGCATTAAGTGGGCAAAAGTGTCTTTTTTGATAATTTTAAGTCATATTTTGTAGGCAATCTATACGATTGTTTTTAAACTTTATATTATCGGAAAAATATTTTTCTTAGCTCTAAAATAAATTATCCAAAACAATTCTATGATTTTTTACAACAAAGATATGCCATTTTGTGTTTGAACTGATCAAATTTACCATCGATATGGGTGTCGTTGGAAACTTTCAATATAATTTAATAAAAATGCAAACAAACAAAATCCAAGGGTATCGTAATTTATAAAAATAAATTTGATACAGGATGCCTACAGAATCTAAAGATTGACGGTACACGTACAGACTATGTTTAAAGAGAAATAAATTAGGGTTTTACTCTTAATAATATTTTTTATTGCAACGATCATATAAATAAGGCAATTGGCACAACATATTCCAAAAGCTAGCTGTGAATTCTAATGAAACAATTTATATCCACTCATGTAAAATAAGCACTTTCGCTTTTATTCGGTGAGGAGGCGTTTGGTAACTGTAGTGCAAAATGTAAATCCACACTTAACGCCGTTTTCTCATCTTCATGGTTTTGAAATCTTGGTGTTTTTTGAGAAAACGTATGTAGCCTGCTTTTAGGCCGCTTTAAAAATATCTATGCTTCTGTCTACAACGACCCGAGTATGATTTTAAATGCTGCCTAAAAGTAGGCAACTTACGTTGTCTCAAAATACACCTAATTTGAAAACCATGAAGATGAGAAAACGGCCCTAAATGTTGCTTTTAGGAATAATGCTAAATGTACGAACGGACATTACTTCCCATTTGCTATTCGTCTTTGGAATCATTTACCAAACAACTTGAAACATTTTTCTCCTCTGTTCGACTAGTCGAACAGCAAAAATTAGATATTTTAAAAAATGTTCTCTAAGACATAGTAAAGCTAATTGTTTAAGTATATATAGTATACTATAGTAAATTTCATTGGCTTTCAGACAAAGAATATTGTAATCATCCCTAACATTACAGGTGGGCTACAAGTGGGCGTTAAAAAAAACCTTATAGGGATACCCTTTTTCTTCAAGCTCAAAAACATATAGCTCAAAATATTTGGATTCTGACTGACATTTGATATTGCAGGGAAAGGTAGAAAATAGTCAGAAATTAAGGAAAACATAGAAAAAGTCACACCTGCGAAAGGGACTGTTTGACGAGTCGAACAAATGAGGTTGCAGTCAAATTGAATTAGCGTGCGACATGCTTCTTTATGCAACGTACGCATGTTTACACACAAGTATTCTTCACGACCTAAAAGAAAGATCTGGTGGACACACTTCAGAAAAAGCCCCGGACTAAAAGACAACGTGTAACTGCCATCCCAGGTGTGATTGAAATTAGGGCATGCAGTCGGCGTCCCACTCTTCTAGCTGCTTCTGCACTGTCTTAGGGATTATGATGATGATCTAGCCAGGCGATGTAAAGTATGAAAAATATCAGGTGCACTTGCATCTGGATACCTGTTACTCCGCCTACCACAAGTGGAAATAAGAAAAATAAAATAGTATTTTAGGCCAAGAATTAAGAGTTTAAAAAATAAATATTAACCAGAAAAATTACGTATTTGTGTAATATTTAAATTTAGCCTCCAAGTCCAGAATCTAAGTGGTTCGACTAGTCGAACAGACTCGACCTGGCGAAACTATTATAGGTAGAATGTTTTTTGACAACGCATTCCAGTCAGGCAAGAAAAGTAACTTTCACCTCTAGAAAAAAAAACAGGGTTCATCGCAAATTGAGAAAATTTAAAAAAAATTAAGGTGCTTCAAAGTATGCAATAAATGGTCATGATTCTAGCAGATTTTGATATGCTTAAAGCAGCATTCGTGATTAGCGACCACGAACATCAACATAGTTCCTTCTATAAACAAGACCTATTAGCCTAGAGTAAGGTTGGGATCACCCTGTTCGACGCATGAGACATGATAGTCTAGTGGGCTTTTATGTTGTCTTGTTTTTAACGTCAAATGACAAGCTATTCACAATGAAAACAAGACAACACAAGGACATTCCAGATTATCATGTTTCATGCGTCAAACAAAGTAAACTCAGCCTAATTATAAAATGAAATTAAATTGCTTTAAGAAAAATATTTATGAAAAATCTCTTCAAGTCTTTGAGTTGTTTTTTTTTGCAATTTGCAAACTGACAATCATTGTGTGGTGGCATTGCCAAAGACAACCGCAGACAGTCGGAATGAATGAAAACTGAGAGCGAGTCAGAGTCGTAGCCGGAGATGGAGACAACGGCAAATACATGACACTGGAGAAGAAGAAGACAAGAAGTGTTTTGTAGCGTCTGTTTGTTTGCCCGGCCACACCACAAACAGAACATCAAGGACACTTAAGGACATGTCGTAGACACTTGGCCAAGTTGCCGTTTAGCTGTGACCAAGGGTCGGGGTCGGGTGGTTGGGGGCGTACAACCTGTCCATGAAGCGAATCATAAAAGTCATGAGAAAAAAAAAAAATACGTAAAGAATTAACAACGCGTCAAATCAAGGCAGGCTTAGACATTTTTATGTATTTTATGCAAGGATTTTCATTGCCAACGTTTTACGTTCCCTTTTTTTTTTTGGGTTTGCATGTCGCTTCTTGGGCCATAAAAATCAATGGCTAGCAAATTTGGGATTAAGCTGGTCGGGCCATAAAAACGGATTTGAGGCAAATTGTTAGGTAACTGAAGTGGTACTTACTCATGATCCCGATTGTGCTTGTAGGTGTCGCGGTAGCGCGTGCGCAAATTCCTTCGAATATCGCTGCTATCGTTTGCATGTCGATTGTGCGAGAGGGCGGCGGGCAGTAGCAGGGCCATTTCTGCGAAAAAAAAACAAAAACAACAACAACATGAGTTTAAATCTAACGCGCAAAATCAATTTGCTACAGCAAAACGCGAAAATATGGACAATGTCACGTGTGCGAAAGTATGCGTGACTGGGCGCCTGGGGTTATGCCACACGTTTCGCCTGGCTTTGGCTGCTGCCGTTGCTGCCGTTGCCTTTGCCATGTTTGTTTCTACTTATTCCTAGGGCAAAATCAAAACATGCCATTAGAAGAGAAGGAAAATGGAAAAAGAAAGCTGAAAAGTCAACTGTCAAAGACATCAACCGGAAGAGGATTGTGTGAAGGGGAATGGGAGGGGGGAGCGGGGGTTTTCTTTGGGCGTCCCAACATGTGGCCCCGTATATGCATATTAATGAATTTCATTTGTGGACGTTCCCGTGTGTGTTTGTGTGCGCATTCTGCACCCAAAGGCATCACAACTTGTGCTCACACCTACGTGTGACTTTACGGAATCGTTTGAGCTGACTCTGTGATAATGACACCCTTTTTTGTGGGTAACTTCCTGGCTTACGCAATGGAATTTGCTTTCCATTTTTCTCTCTTTTTTATGTGTTTTGATTTGTGCCTGCAGCCCACATGCAGTGTCCAGGTATTCGAAAATTCTTGCTACGTTTCAAACACAGAGTGGTCAATTGAAAACCCATTCGTCAAATGATTCCTGCAGTTAGTCGCTTGTTTGATGGCTTTAGTAAACATTTCAATCGATTGCGGCTCGAAATAATCGTAAATCTTCCATTTGCTCTCATAGCTTTTTGTGTTATTTTTGTAAGATGGCGCCACTCTGTCGCACAAGCAATTGCTTAGCTTCGGAGTGAATAACCAGAACTAAAACAAACACACACACACTGGACTTGTTCAGCAGACGAACTTGCTCCCTGATCAAGGATAAAGCCTACTTTTCCTCTTGTGTTTAATATAATATTTACATGAAGATTTCCAAATGTCAATTTAACCCCCCTAAAGTCAGCTAAATAATAAGAGCAGTTTTATTCTTTGAAAAATCGCACAAATGGGCCAAGTTGATGTGAATTTGGATGCACCAAGTGCAAAGTAAACGAATACGAGGACTTAGAACAATTGCAAGTTTCTAGCAGGGTTTCTAAGGCAACTCGTATTTTTAAACCGACCTATGTAAAATTCGGCCGAGTTGGGTTTAAAGCCAATCGTTATTTTTCGGCCGATCAAAAATAAAATTCGATATGATTTTTATGCATGATGTATCAGAATTTCAGCCTTAGCATTTCCAAGGGGTAAGAATTTAAATATATATTTAAAATACATCCTCTTCGTATTTCGACACTTAATATTAATAATAAAAAAAAACTCATCACATACGTTTGCCCCGACTGCCAGTCGTTCAGGGTGTAGCCGAGAGATTAGTCAATCATTTCAATTCAATGTTAGGTATCGGTAAATAGAGGACGCATTCTAAATTCTTGTAGTCGTAACAGCAAAAACTGAAAAAAAATCCCCTTTTGCATGTAATTTACTAATCCTTAAACATACGGGCCAAAAATTCTCGGGCTAACGAGACAACAGTAGCTTTCACAATCGCGCTACAAAGAATTTCAAGTGGCAACAAGCAAGCGCATCGAGCACAACGGGACTTAACGAGAGAAGGAGAGGGAGCTTTAGAGAGAGAAAGGGCGTGAGTAGAATTCAACTGGTAATCATCATGCTTAGGGGTGTGCCGTACGTGGAGTTTGGCGATCGCGGCGACGGCGTCTTTCGCCTGCAGCTGAACGAACACAACAATGGGGCGGAGGACGAGCAGTTGCGCCTGGAGGCCGGCCTCCGTATGGTGGTCGGCCAAACGCTTCACGAGCCGAACTTAAGACGCTCCAATCAGGACGCCAGAGCGCCCAATCAGAATCCGGATCTGCAGCCGGTCAATCAGCAACAGCTGGACGAAACGGAGAAACTGATGGCCGACATGATCAGTGGCCGCTGGAATGAGAACGAATCGGGCGGCCGCTTGGCCGCCACGGCCAAGAATGCCATACCGGCGGTGCGACGTCTGGTGAAGGAGCTGCAGGTGATGGAAACCGATCCGCCGGAAAATACCTGGGCCCGTCCCAAGTCCCTGAACAACTTGCTCAAATGGCGCGCCAAGATACGCGGCCCCGAGGGATCGCCCTACGAGAATGGCATTTTCGAGCTGGCGCTCAGCTTCCCCGAGGCCTATCCGTTCAAGGCGCCGATAGTGCGCTTCATCACGCCGCTGTTTCACTGCAATGTGAACGGCCTGGGCTACATCTGTGTGGATGTGCTCGATGAGGGTGCCTGCTGGTCGCCCGGCCTGACCGTAGACAAGCTACTGTTGTCGCTGTCCTCGATGCTGAACGATGCCGATCCGTTGACCGCTTACAATGCGGAAGCCGCTAGCGTTTATATGCAGGATCGCGAGCGTTATGATTGCATAGCACGCGCCTGGACAAGACGGCATGCCATGGATGTGGCCTGGGAGTGATGGCGTCGGCGGCGGAGGGGGCGGAAGAGGAGGTGGTGGTCGCGAGGAACAAGAAGATGGAGCAGGAGCTGGAACAGCTGCAGCATATGCCAGTGCCAATGCGATTGCGAGTTTCATTCATATCAAATGGTTAAACGTAGAGCCGAGGCAGTTTTGGACATACGAGTTTCGATTGTGGTTGACATAGAATTTTGGAATAAACATGATGGTGTCCTCTGTTCAAAGTGAAAGTGCTTTGAGATAGAAAGCGGGCGAGACAGAGAGGTAGATTAGAGAAGGAGCGTGGCGGCACATATGCGTTGCATAATTTTTAGGCACCCGACAGCCGTCTCACAACTTATGCAAATTTAACGAGCCAAGTGCCAAACTACACCACAAGACACTCACACTCACACACACACACACACACACACACACACACACGCACGCATTTGCATAATCAAATGCCATAATGGTGCGGGGGCCCCAAGGCCTCACCTTCCCTTCCCTTCCCTCCACAGCTAGAGGGTGCACTTGGGCATATTCTATTTAAGCTGCACATATAACATGACCTTTAACTGCATTTCTACTGGGGCACAAAGGGACTTAAAATCTACTTTAAAGTAGAGAAAGAATTGAGCAAAGTCACTGGGGGGAAAAAAGCCAGATTTAAGTTTCCTTAAGCCTTAAATTTAATGGGTGAGGTGAAGCAAGATCCAAGTTCAATTTGATGGCAAATTGCAAATTCTGTAAATCGCTGCTGAACCTACAGAAAGAAATAATTTCCTAAAATGGCATAATTAGCATTAAATTGCGCTCAACCATCTGGTCACACTGTTTGCTTTTTTTTGTTTGTTTTTATTTGAAGAAAATTCCCGCTGAGTGTCTACAAATGCACTTGTAAGCTTATGGGAATGATTCAAAGTCAGCATCAACTGGGTTCGTCCAAAACCAATTGGAAACCCTGAAGTGGGCTATATTCACCAGACATTCCTCCTGCCGACTATTACTTGCTTTGGCACCTCTCTTCTTGCGAATAAACCATGGGGAAAAGTCATGACTGCCATGGCAAATACATAAGTTTTTAGTTGAGTCCTTGGTGAAATTTTCTTAGCATTGTCCATGGATTATGTTTTCTGCCATACGCCTTTTTATTTAGATTTTGTCCCCGACCTAATTAATAAACTTTATAGAAGGGGTGCCCACTGAAATTATATGAAAGAGCAGACACCAAAGCAGAATATACTCTGTATAGTTTTCGTACAGAGTAAAAAAGGAGAAGAGTCTTTTGTGGTAAAGGTTTTCGAATTCAACAATTTATAAAGTTTATTTTTGTGGTCCGGTTTAAGAGACGCAATAAACCTAAGCTAAATTAATTTTAAGGGGGTCGGCTGTGGACCGATTGCAGCCTTGGTAATATTAAAAATCTGAGTAAATATACAAAAATAAAAAAACGGAAAAGGTGAGGGTATGGCCGTTTTGAAAAGATTCCCGGATTTTCGGTTCCAGTTTTATAATGGAACTAGGTTTACGATTCTCTATATTTCATATCGGTTGCGGTTTTAGTTTCGGCTCGTGGTTTAAAACAATTGAATTCGGTTAAGGATTCCGGTTTGATTTCCAGTTGTTTTTTTACATTTATCTATCTTTAGTCAGGGCCGACGGATCTTCGATATAGTGAACCGAGACTGTGTAATCCACAAATACTAATTACCCAGCGGATTTCATCCTTATGGCCGGTAACACAAATGAATACCGTTCAATGTCCCCAATTGGCCCAGCAAACTAAATCTGGCAATTTAAAAATGGTCAATCGATTGCGCTCATTAGTGGGGTAAACCTCGTTTTTTTTTTTTGCCCTAATTGAACTGCAAACAAAAGAGGATTAAGCCGCAAGGGAACGTAATGAGTGAAAATAAGGACAAAGTGGCATATATCTAGACTAAGCGTGGGTTGCCAGCCTGCTTGTCTGATTGACAGCCACATGGAAATAACATCAATCTGCTTAGAGGAATGGACGACAATTGTCTAAGGTCGTCTTGAAGGTACTAAATTCTCAGTTAAGTGTGCTAGTAACAGACACATCGACGGTCAGGGTCCTTTTTTATTTTTTGTTTCGAAATTACATATATTCAATCACGAAAGATTTTGTTGTACATGGCTAAAAAAATGGAAAAAATAATATCAAAAGATATTAAAAATATATACGTTAATCCACGGACAGGAATGCAAAAAGTGCATTATTAAAGCATTTAAATAAAATCGATAGTGAAGAGTATTTCCTGGAATTATGGTATGCAACCTTAAATGTAAGCAAATGCTTCGGTATGCATCAAAAAATAAAATTGGATAGTTTTGCTCAAAGGCCAAAACTCGACCATTATACAAATTTGATAACAAATTCTTTTTTATGCACAAAGTTTGTATTAACTTTGTTCAAAAGCCAGCTAGCTTTTCCAAGTGCTCCTAAATTTCGGCACATTCTATGAAAAAACGTAGCAATTATATAGGCCTTTTCTCGTTTCCGAATTCGATTTATCGGAATTGATAATGGTTCTTATTTTCAAGAAACGATTAGAAAAATTTGGTTAAAATGTTTTGCCATCAAGACAGTCATATGAAATTAAATTGAAACTTACTTGTGGCTCAGTGGGTAGCGTGTGTGCCTACTGTGCGGAAGGTTTGTGGGTTCGATCCCGCCTCGGAACATCTAATTAAAAAGTTTTTCTTTAAAAACTTTTACGCACAAGGTCACCTTTACAGCTGTTGGCGCCAGTTGTGGAGAGTATGTAACCATGAAAAAGCTTTTCAAAAACTTTGCCGTTCGGATTCGGCGTTAAACTGTAGGTCCCTTTTTCTTAAGCGAAAATTAAATGACGACACTAGCCTAGAGATTGAGAGTAGCTCGGCTTGGCCCCATTGTGGGGCTGTAGCAGCCAATTTTAACTTTTACCTTGGCGAATAACACTATCGGTTTTCTGGTACGGGAACATTTACTTATTCCGATTCCGATTCCGCATGATTTTATCGAAAACGGGAACAGGCCTGATAGACTTTTTTTTCACAACCTTTTTAACAATTCGAAAATCAATTTACATTACATTAAATATAAATGTACTCTGAGAGCTTATCATATGACTAGGTTGAACTTAAGAAGTGACTGGGCTCCGTTATATGTGATTCGCTAAGTAATCGCTCAAGTGGACGCTGGTCGAATCCGTTGAGATGCGGCCCTCGGGGTTTCTAGTTTTATATATTAACTAGACCTGCCTACGGTCGATCAAACTAACCGAGTTCTAAATAACTGATAACTTTTGAATGTAGCACAACAGAAAAGTTGTCATTGAAATTTTGCAAGTTTCGAATTGATACTTTAACGGTTCAATGTGATACCCTAAATATTCATTTGATACTTTCTAGTAATTTATTAATACCAAAAAAATTATACTGTTTTAGTTTCAATTTGGGAAAATGCTTATAAAACTGATATTAATACGAATTTTTATATTTTGTACCGAAGGTACAAATAGTATATTGGGTTTGTGCAAATGTATGTAAAAGGAAGCATCTCCGACCCTATAAAGTATATATATTCTTGATCAGCATCAACAGCCGAGTCGATATAGACATTTCTATATGTCCGTATAAGCGCTGAGATCTCAAAAGTGGTTAGAGCTAGAGGTTTAAAGTGTAAGGAACATATAATTCTTATACTTGCAGGTTTAGTTTTGATTTTTGGGTTTTTATACTACCATCATGCCCTTTCTAAATTTTTTGGTCCCGATGTGATTAACTTTTTTTGAGTCTAAAAATCTGTCACAATGTAATCGGACAACAGAAGGAAGAGACCAGAATCAAATTAGCCGACAAATTCAGTGAAAAGACATAAGTACTTGAAGCGAATGGAGTGCAAAAATACCTACAAGTACCTCCGTTCCGGAAAGGCTTGTGATGCTCAACAAACAAGTCTAAGTAGTGAACTTGAAGTACGCACTTCTATCTATTCAGCTATGTGCGTTCAATATTTTAAATTTTGAGTTCTAATTACAAGTTGAGTATTTAGATGTGACTGTTTATACCCGTTACTCGTAGAGTAAAAAGGGTATACTAAGTTCGTGCAAATGTATGTAACAGGAAGAAGGAAGCATTTCCGACCCCATAAAGTATATATATTCTTGATCAGCATCAATAGCCGAGTCGATATAGACATGTCCGTCTGTCCGTCTGTCCGTCCGTCTGTATGAACACCTAGATCTCAGAGATGGTCAGAGATAGAGATTTGAGGTGTATGGAACATATATTTCTTATTCTTGCAGGCAGATCAAGTTTAGTTTTTTTTTTGCCACGCCCCCCGCCTCCCCCGCAAATTGAAAAAAACCTAATATCTTCCACAATTTTGGAGTTAGGTTGTTTGAACCTTTTAGACATATATTCTACTTATCATTACCTATGGAGCCCCCATACATCGTTTTCCGATCAGACGAACGATAGTAGAGTTGCCACCCCCGCAATTTGAAAAACACCTCAAATATCCCGCAATTTTGGAGTTAGGTTGATCGAACCTTCTAGACATATATTCTACTCATCATTACCTATCGAGCCCCCATACATCATTTTCCGATCAGATGAACGATAGTAGGTTGCACCCCCGCAATTTGAAAAACACCTTAAAATCCCACAATTTTGAAAATAGACTGTTCAAACCTTCTAGACATATATCTTAATCCTCATTACCTATCGATCCGCCATACATAATTTTTCGATCAGATGAACGATAGTAGAGTTGCCGCCCCCGCAATTTTAAAAGTACCTCATATCTCCCACAATTTTGAAAATAGACTGTTCAAACCTTCTAGACATATATCTTAATCTTTATTACCTATCGATCCGCCATACATCATTTTTCAATCAGATGAACTATATATGAGTTGCCGCCCCCGCAAATTGAAAAATACCTCATATCTCCCACAATTTTGAAAATAGATTATTCGAACCCTATAAACATATATTTTAATCATCACTACCTATCGATCCGCCATGTATCGTTTCCTGATCAGATGAACGATAGAAAAGTTCACGCCCCCGCAATTTAAAAAATACCTCATATCACCCACAATTTTGAAAATAGATTGTTTGAACCCTTTAGACATATATTTTAATAATTATTACCTATCGATCAGCCATACATCATTTCCTGATCAGATGAGCTATAGTACAGTTGCCTCCCCCGCAAATTGGAAAGAAACTCATATCTCCCACAATTTGGACATGTTTATATCCTGAGTAACGGGTATATCGAAGTCGAGCAGGGCCGACTTTAACTTACGCTCTCGTTTTTGTGTTGCAAATATTGTTCGGTGTGACCGTAAGTGCCCATGCATAAAAATACCTACCAATATAGATTGCTACAGAATCCATCTAGGTGTTTTTTTGTGTGCATAAATAAATTCACTTAGTCTTAAAAAACATGAACATAAGTAAACAACACTTAAGCTTGATATACGATTTTTATACATTCGAAAAGTGTATATTAATTTTGCCCATAATACAGGAAAAATTGATCAAAGTCGGATGACTATATTATATAGCTCCCATAGAAACGGTCGGTCAAAAAACCACTTCTAGTGAGAAAAACTTTTTTGTTTTCTATCGTAGCGTCCCCAAACTTAGTACATATTAGTTTTATATGCTTTCACATAATTTTGAAAAAATTTATCAAAATCGGATGACTATAGCATATAGCTGCCATAGGACTGATCGGTCGGAAAATGTGTTTTACTAAGAAAAGTTTTTTATGGTGTCAAATTTTTATTATCAATGATTTAAAAATTTTAAATATCTGATATCTACATCGTATATATATTTTACCGGTTAAATCAGTTCGAGTTAACTTTTTTAAGGGGTTATATACCTTCTTTGTCGAAGAAAAAAAGAAAAGTTTGGATTTTTTTAGGTATGTAGCTATTATTTCATTACACGAATGTTTTAATTTTTTGATAGTACACTTTATTAACAATGTTTGTGCAAAATTTCGTGGAAAAATATTAAATAGTTTTTAAGGGGTGGCTGTTTCCCTTAGAGGCCTTTTTTTGAAGAGCCTTGCGGTGATACTTCCCCAGGTCGAACAGGTCAACTGAAACCATAAAAGTAAACAAATTTCATTAGTTTAGTGTAATTCCTTGTGCTTGAACGATCCTTTGTAAGATTTTTTTTTTTGTGCATACGGGAACGTTTTATGCTAAAAATGAACTTTTTGGTCGCTAGAAATTTCACTAAAAAATTCATTTCGGCGAAAAAAAAGTTTGTGCGTGAAAAGTCGATCGTTCAAGCACAGAAAAATTTTATTACGAACATTTACAAAAAAAATTTGAAGAAAATCGTTTCAGTAGTTTTCCGCCAATCCATATCACCGCAAAGTCATTTTTCAAGAAACACCATTTCGAGATATTCGCGTTTAAAGTTTCACACTCGGCTTGGGGCCGGGACGGAGCGCGCGGCAAGAAGCGCTGTAACTTTTTTTCTACTGCTCAAATCTTTATGAAAATTTGGGAAAATGTTCTCAAGGAGTTGTTCTTCAAGATAAAGCAATAAAAATTTTTTCGATTTTTTGAAAATTAAAAAGGTATATAACCCCTTAAGTGTATTACATTTTCGCCACAGTCGAAGTTAGCTTTGCCTTCTCGTTTATTTTAACTTACTAAGGGCCTCATCTTCTAAATAGCTCTTAGAAATCGACCCTTAAACTTTAAATTAATATACAGCCATGTTCTGAATTCCACTTTCACAAAAGTTTTGTGATTTCAAACCGGTTTTTGGACCAGATTTGGTCTCCAAAACACAAAACTTTTGTGGAAGTGGAATTGAGAACATGGCTGATAGAAAAGGACCAAAATAATTTTAAAATGTTTCAAAAATTAACGATCTTAATTCAATCACGGTCATACCTAAATTTCGGCTGGCATTGTTTTCTGAGTGTGGGAATCTGATTGTTTAACTTACTTTCAACATTTCAACTTGCTTATGAAGGGCAAAAATTTTGGGGACTTGTGAATTTTGTTTAATCCAAAATATGCGATTAAAATCGTTAAACTTATGCAAAAGTGAATATGGGAGCACGGCTGCTAAATATGTTGTTTCGAATGAAAAAGTTGGCTTTTTCAGCTTGGCCAATTACTTAGGGACGCAACAAGGGTGGTTTAGCAACTGGGCCTGTTTCGTTCTTCATTTTCGTCAAGAATTTGCTGATTATTTTTCTTTTAAATCAAAAAGATTGTTCTTGAGACCCCTCAAACTTTTTAAGATTGAGACCTTCAAAGTTAAATGGTTTTGAAATGGGGAAATTGTGGTTAAAATTGAAAACCGAAATGGGTAGTATAGGCAACTTTCCACTAAGGATCTAGGGTATTTAATGAGTCTATATAGCAAGCAAGGCTAGTAAAATTTTTTTTTACACAATTTTGTTCATCTTGGACGATTACCAACTTGGCCAGGCAGTCGAGATGACACACACACACACACACACACACACACATGCAAGTTAATTGGAATTTAGCACATGGCAGCCGTAACTCACATGCCTCTTAATGTGTGTGTGTGTGTGTGAGTGTTAGTGAGAGTGTGAAGCAATTATTTTTATAACGTTAATGAGCACTGTGCATTATTGTGGCCGACAACGGTGACAGTCAATGCCAAAAGTTTGCGCACGTGTTGTGAATGTGGCAGGCTAACTGGAAGTGGCGCTGCTGAGGCAAAGCACTTGGCAATTGATCATATATTTTGGGAGAGTAGCCTTAAAGGATTTGTATATGAATTAGTATATCATCTACTGCTCTGGGCATTATGGATTGTGGCTGACGCACACACACACACAATTAACTTGGCATTAGACAATTTTTAATAGCATACTTAAGTGGGTGCGCCCGTAAACAGAAATTTCAGTGGCTTATATCCTTAATAATAAGTAGCTATGGGGCTTTGTTCTTTTCTATTTTTCACTTCACTTTGATTTTTAAGCCTCGGGGCCATTGTAATCGACGCTTTAATGCCCTGTAATTGAAGCAAGCAGAGATGCCACAGACCCTCTCCCTTAGGCTGTTAGCTATTTGGAAGATACACAAATACACACACACACACACACACATTCATACAGTGTGTGGGTGCTAAACACAATAAACAGCTTAAACGCATTATGAACGTTAAACACTCTTGAGTAAGGTTGCATGTGCGTGTGTGTGTGTGTGTTGGGCAAATGCTTTAATTATCTTTTGTATGGTTTCGGCATAAACACATGCACACAAACTAATGCGTATGAGTGTGTACGTACATAACGGTTAATTGTACTCCTGCCTTTGGATTTACTGAAACTGAGGCTTTGAGGTTTTATTTTTCAACATATGATATCACTTACTAATTGCATTAAAATTGAAGGCAACTATTTTAACTGGTAATTAATGAATAAGCTAACATGGAACCAAATATCAATTTCCATTTGATTGGTTAATATCTTAACTTGCTTGAAAGCTAAAATTTAAAGAATTTTTTGGCAAAATCTTAACTCTCTAGCTTAAACCGTTTGGCCTGTGCGTTGGTGATCAGTCAACCTTTGAACTCTTTTATTTTTCAACTCATATTCATGTGTTTATACTCCTGTCTTCCGCCGCAAACTTTGTTTAATTAATAACTTTAATTAATTTGTTAGTTTTTTCTTTCATTCTTATAGTTTTGCAGGCTGACAGAGAGAGAGAGAGAGAGAGAGCGAGATTGAAGCCATATTTTAATGGCCACAATCAAAGTTTTAATTAAAACGCTTAAAGAGCTATACAGAAAAGCACACACACAAACACACACACACACAGAAGCAGAAGGAAAACTAAATCCAAACAGTGAGTGAAGCTAAAGCTGAAGCTGGTGCTGCGACAGGCACGTCCAAGGCTAATGGAGCGCAGGCGACCCAAAACATAAACAAAAACTTTTGCAGCGATATTTTAATAGTTTTTTTTTTTTTTTTTTTTGTATTCTGTGTACTGTTGATGGCGTGTGTGTGTGTGTGCCGGCGGTGACACTTAGCCAAATATAATATGGCTTTTATGTCAGCCACTTGCAGAAAATTGCTTTGCCCCTGCGTGGGCGTGGCACTCAGCTGCTTTCTTATGCAGCTTGGCAGATCCGTTCTGTGTGTTCAGCTCACTTGTTTTTTTTTTTGCCCAACTTCTTAGCATGCAAAGGGCAATTTTGGAAAAAGTTTGCAACTTTCAATGGCCAGAGCGTACATTGCCTTCATTCTTTATCCCTTTGTCTCAGTTGGAGAGCCGTTTAGGTGCAAAAGCTTTTCACTTTTCCATTTTTTTTCTTTTTTTTGTATGCACTTTTCTCGTACATATCATGAAGTCCGTACGTCCAGTCTGTCGACGTCCATGTCAAGGCAACAAATTTGCGCACAGTTTGCGGTGACATCAACAGCAAAACCAAAGCGTGGACCAAGTGCTTTGTAAGTTTATCAAATAACCCATTTATGAGGTATGGGACAAAGTTTTTTTTGTTTTTTTTTTGAAAATTGTGGAAAAAAAACACGTTTTCACTTAAATTGCATTCGCTTTGTATTTTTTTTTGCTCGATAAGGTTGGAGCAAAGCGGAGAAGTGGATGATGGAAAAAAGAGAACAGATTTCTTCGAAAAGTTAAATCAATTTGTGTGTTGCCTCATGTAACTGTTGGATCTCTTATTTCCTTACCTTTTCTCTGCCTTCTGCATTATTCAGGTAATACCCTAGCAGAAAGTCTTACCTTTTTTAATGCATAGAAGAAAGTAGTTCCTAAACAGTCAAGTCTTGAAAATTAATTTTCCGGATTTTCCAAAATTTGAAAATTTCATTGGCAGCTGTATAAAATAATCATCCAATCTGGGTGGTTTCGGCATATAAATATGACATATTCCAAGCGAGCTTTAATTAACCAATTTTATGCTTTTAAAAGGTTACATGTGCTTTCAGGGTTTTAAAACGCCTAATTTCTTTTTTTAATTCTTTTATTAAATATTAATGACAAATTAATTTATAAACACTTTTTTTTTGCAACTATATGAGCAACTTATAATGTAGTGAAGGACGTTTAAATGTATAATTGAATTAATACGAATAAAAACGAATATTTAGTTTATTCACTAGCTTATCCTTTCTAGCATATTTCAGGAAGATCGATTCACTTGTTTTGAGAAATCGTGTCCTAAGACTTTAAAATCCATGATTTGAGAAAAAACACGATCAAAGCAACACCCAATCGGTCTAGTCCCTAATGTCCTAATTGTTCCGATGGACTTAAAACTCTGGGATAACTTCTAGACATATTTCATTTTGGTATCTTACGTGTGATGACACCACTGAGATAAGTCGCTTTTACGCGAAGAGGACAAAAGATAGCTTAATGATAATTTGATCCAAGATAAGAAAAATATTTCTGTAATTGTGTTTTTTAAGTTATGCCGCTGATGAATGTTGAAGTTAGCGTTTTATAAAAACACCTTTAAAAGGTAACATACGTACCTTAAATAACGAAAAATAGTTGTTCTTTACTTTATCGGAAAAATGAAAAGTTTTAACTGAAACTAACATAACTTTTATGCTTTTAAGGTGGAAAAAAGTAATCTAAAACAATTATTTCGTTGCTAAAACATGATAATCAAAATGTTTTTTCCTGATTTTAAAGAAATCTCAAGTCAAAAACCACCAAAGTTCAGTTGTAATACACCCCAAAAGAAAACGTATCAATATCAATTTGATAAGCGTTGTCTCAAATTGAAACTACAACCTGTATCAATATCATAAATATTATAAAAATTATATGATATTTTTTATTGTTATTGTCAAATTGTTAAAGGCTAGAATAAAAAAAATACACAAAAATTTGACAAAGTGATTAGAACTAGTATTAAATTGATACTAAACAAGTAAGAAAGTCGGTCAAGCCCGACTGTAATATACTCTGTACCAGTTTGTATGTAACTGATAACTTTAAAGTGTGAGGGTTTTCAAAATCTGGGGGTGGCAACTCTTCTCAATTGCATCGCTCCTCTCATACTTGGTCTTTGCCTCCTTACACAAATATCTATTGGAAAGAAGGGAGGGGGGAAACTGAAAGATGCGTGGTCCAGTTAGCTAATGCCGTCAAGCCAATTCCAATTGGGAAATTACCAGTAAGCTATTGCCCTCTCGCTCTCTCTTTCTCGTAAGTTCTACTATTGGCTGCGGTGTTGTTGTTGTCGTTGCAATAAATTTTCTTTTACATATAGCGCCGCTATTGTTCATCTGATCGGAAAACGATGTATGGGGGCTTGATAAGAAATGATGAGTAGAATATATGTCGAAAAGGTTCGAACAACCTAACTCCAAAATTGTGGAAGATATTAAGTTTTTTTCAATTTGCGGGTGAGGCAGGGGGCGTGACAAAAATCAAAACTAAACTTGATCTGCCTGCAAGTATAAGAAATATATGTTCCATACACCTCAAACCTCTATCTCTTACCATCTCTGAGATCTCTTCGTTCATACGGACAGACAGACAGACGGACAGACGGACAGACAGACGGACATGGCTATATCGACTCGGCTGTTGATGCTGATCAAGAATATATATACTTTATAGGGTCGGAGATGCTTCCTTCTGGCTGTTACATACATTTGCACAAACCCAATATACTATTTGTACCTTCGGTACAGAGTATAAAAATTAATATGAAACAAGTAAGAAAGTCGGTCAAGCCCGACTGTAATATACTCTGTCTATACCTGTTTGTATGTAACTGATATCTAAAAGTGTGTTGTATTTTCCAAATCTGGTGGTGGCAACTTTATCGACTATCGTTTATCTGGTTGGAAAACGATGTATGGGGGCTCGATAAGTAATTATGAGTAGAATTACCCTAGTACATAAATCGTAAAATTATAAAATTTGTATATAATTTCCAATTAACATAAACGTAACTATATTATTCACTCGGGAATCACGCGTGATTTCTGACCACAGGCCATCTCAATTGCATCGCTCCTCTCATACTTGGTCTTTGCCTCCTTACATAAATATCTATGGGAAAGAAATGAGGGGGGAAGTGAGAGCGGCGCAGTCCAATTAGCTACTGCTGTAAAGCAAAGTCCAATTGGGAAACTACCAGTTAGCTTTTGCCCTCTCGCTCTCTCTTTCTCGTAAGTTCTACCAATCGCTGCGGTGTTGTTGTTGTCGTTGCTTTGAATTTTCTTTTACATATAGCTCTAATATCGTTCATGTGATCGAAAACGTTGTATGGCTGGTCGATTAATAATGAGTAGTAGAATATATGTCTAAAATGTTCGAACTATCTATCTTCAAAATTGTGGGATTTATTACGTTTTTTTTTAATTTGCGGGGGAGGCAGTGGGCGTAGCAAAAATTAAAAATAAATTTGATCTGCCTGCAGGTATAAAAATTATATGTTTCATAACTTCAAACCTGTAGCTCTCACCATCTCTGAGATCTCTTCGTTCGTACGGACAGACAGACGGACATGGCTATATCGACTCGGCTGTTGATGCTGATCAATAATATATATAGTTTATAGGGTCGTGGATGCTTCCTTCAGGCTGTTACATACATTTGCAGAAACCCAATATACTTTGTGTACCTTGGGTACAGAGTATAAAAATGTCATCCTTCTACAAATTAGTATCATTTTAATAACATCGAAAATATTATTTTGATACTATCGAAATATCAACTTGATACTTTGAGTATTAACCATTATTTGATACTCAATAGTTTCAAAATGATGACTAAATTGTGTACATTTTTTTTGAAAAATATTCATGCAATTTTTGCCCCTACCTTGTTAAACTTAGAAGTTAAGTTTGAACCTGATCAATTGAAAACCAAAGATTTCATTCTAAAGTTTTTCGCCATTTTTTTCCAACGTTGGGGGGAAGATTTCCCATAATTTGAAAGTCATTTAGTATATATTTTTTTTGTATGTGTAGCTTTACAAATAATATTAAAGCTAATCGCTCGGGCACTTAACTTTTGTTCAAACAACCTACTTATCCCATAATTTTTCACTCAAAGGGGTGAATTTTTCAGAAGATTGGCATTTAGTCAATGTTTTCATATAGATATTTGAAAATGAATTTCAATCTGATGGAATAATAAACAAAATAGTTCCATACAACAGTTTTCAGCAAGTTTTTTGTATTTTTCGACAGGAAATTCTTCAGACACAGCTACACATCAAATTAAGGTTACGGTATTTTGTAGTCAAGGTACTCGACTGAAGTACACCTAATTCTGATTTTACACAGTCTTTTTTTACACAGTTTAAATTTAACAATTTATTTTAAATATATGTTACTTTTACTTCAAAAAATGAAATGTATTTTGTTTTCATGTTATTAACTGGGCATTAATGCATGAAAGAATCTTATATTTTAATTTATTTTGAGGGTGAAAGGATATGGAACCAATTCAAATTTTTATTATATATATTTACTTCATGTTTTTTCTGGAACGTATCTTCCGTGCAAAAACAGAATTAGGTGTACTCTTACTTGTTGATGTGGAAGTATGTATTAAAGGATTGCAAACAGATGGCAACACTGGTGTCAAATCGCACCGGTTACTTGTGTAACGATTTTCATGTCAAAGCGTCATTATTTAACTCCATGTTTTTTCGTATGTGTTTCATCAAAGTGTAAGGGCCTCATTCCGGATGGCATACACATTTATTTCGGCACAATGATTCATATAAATAAAACAACTTTTCAAAAGCATTCAGCTTTCAAGGCTTTTCAAAAGTGTTTCTATTCATACGGAGTATTTTGACGAAATAAGTTTTTATGTGATGTGGAAGAAGGCCTTAAACCAGAAGTTTTTATGTCCAAAACCCTATTTGCTGGAAGCATTGCAATTTTGCTTCCAACTGAAGAAAAGAGTAGTAGAATCTCATCGGAGGCTTACGGAGAGCTTGCTTTATCCATTTCTACCTTTGATAACTAGAGTAGACATCAGACAGCGGAAACGGAGCGCTAAGAAAGGTCACCAATCTTTGCGGACTTCAAATTGGTGGTAATTTAGGACGAAGACCCATGCCAAACCCAAAAAGAACTCTCTACAGACAGCAACTTATGCGATTGAAGCGAGTGATTGCTGGAATGGGTAACTAGACATGAGTCATTGGGCACGATCAGCAGAGACACTTGATCAATTATATATTTCTTGGTAATATACGTAGCCTACTTTTCCTCTTGTATTTAATATGATATTTACATCAAATGCCAATTTACCACAACCCCCTAAAAGTGTGCTAAATAATAAAATCAGTATTGTTAAGCTGATCAGTAATCAAGTGTCTCTGCTGAAAGCGACCATTGATCTTCCATAATGATAATGCTCGGCCGCATGCCTCAAGAGTGGTAAATAAACCTATATCAATGGTATAGCCCAGACCTTGGACCAACAGACTAGCATTTGTTCGGATCAAAGCAGAACGGTCTATTCAAAAAGAGCTTGACGAGCAGAATTATTGAGCGTCTTTTCAATCACAGAAATGATAGACAATAAGTTGAAGAGCAAAGAAAATCATTTTGCATAGAGATTGTCTCATCTTTTTAAGTATTTCCTCTAGCCCATTCATTCTGCCCTTTTCTTTTCTTTAAACAATATTGCTATTTATGGCTGCCTAACTCTCCACAAAGACTTTTCGCGTTTGCCATTTCTTTTATACGCTTTTGTCTTACAGTTTCACTTTTAATTAACAATTCCTGTCAGCATAAGGGGGGCGGTTGGCCTCGTTTTCGATATGGATTGCGAATTGCGAATGCGCGACTGCATACCTGCCGGGCAAACCGTCCGCGGACATGCAGATACTTTTAATTAAAAGTGCACTTTGGAGATTGGTTTCGCCCACTGATTGTATGACTTACCGCGTAAGATCTTCTTATCGCGATGTCCGTGACAACGGTAGCCCTGACATCCGCGCTTTTGCATCAAAGATGGGCAATGCTTCCCGCCGTTTTGGGCCGCCTGAAGGATTTGGCGCGTGCGCGTCATCATGCCGGTGCCGCAGCTTTTGTCACATTCGCTCCAGGCACCCCAATCGCTGACCTGACAGTCGAGCACTGCAAAAATAAAACGAGAATTATCGATAATTAATTAAAATCTAAAGTCAGACAATGTGCAGCGAGGGAAATTCTTAATTAAAATCCATATGCGCCTTGATTGCTGGCCAGTGGTGGTTAGCGTCAGCCTCTGCATCCTCTGCCCACTAAAGGCGCTAATGAAGCCACAAAAAAAAGCTTTGGGGAAAATGAATTGAAATTTCCGTTATGCACGAACTGGGGTGGGAAAAGTTATGCTGGGTGGCATGTGCAAATATTTATCAAAGACCATGAAGAATTTGTGGGCATTCTGCATATGGGAAACGCTTTTCTTAAGCAAATTGTTAAAAAGAGATTTGGTATTGCGAGCGTTCATAAAAACAAAAAAAAAAAAAAAAAAAAAAAGAATTTTCAATTCAATTTATTGCTTCATTTAGATTAATATACATTTTTTTCTTAAGCTAATGACATTTGAATGTTAGAGTTTAGGCGATTTTACCTTTTCAACTAAATTATTACTTATTAAGAATGCTATTAAGAGTAGAAATTAATAGGATGTGATTTGAAGAAAAATATCAAAATCAACCCAAGTAAGTCGAAAAAAGAAACTTGAAACTTATATTTAACGGTATCGAATTTTGTGTTTTAAATTTGTGAAAGAAATATATTAAGATAGTTTTTAAAAGCTAGTTTTAAGTATTTTCTCTTATGTAAATGTTGCTCTCTTCAACGTTCTATTATTTTCTTAAAGTTTATTTTCTGAAGCACTTTAATTACTTAGCAATTTCAAAATATATCCATTTAAATACAGACAATATTGGCTAAGTGAATGCAAAACAAAGTCCTGCCACGAGCACGAGTTCACTCGCTCATTTACCAGGCTTGTTTGCGCTCGTCGATCTTACTGGCATCACTCGCCAATGCTCGTTTAAACATGAAATCAGAACGAGCTAGCTTTTTGCAAGCACGAGTAACATTAGTGCAAGCTCATTTAAGCATGTGAGCAATATGAGCAATTTAGCTTACTTGCGGCTGCAAGAACGAGCGGCGCTTGTAATCTCTAGTGCTCTTCGCAACAACAAATAAAGAGAGAGCAAAATTGAAGACGATTTTGCTATCTCTTTTACTAACACATGTTGTTATTTTTTTGTTAAGCGCTCTTGATGGTTGCAGCGCGCTGAAGTGTATTTTCTATTAGCTCGCTGCAACTGGTGCAGAACGAGCGGTAAGCTCGCTGTGTCTTTTGTTCAACGAGCGACAAGCCAAACATTGAATTGAAAATTGAATTGAAAATTGTTCAACTAACCTGTTTAAATATTTAAACAAACTTCTAAAACAACACTACATACATTTTACAATAAACTGTTCCACAAATAAAATAAATTCCGTTTGCAATTAAAGTGAAATTACATATCAGAAGCAAACACAAAGCAACAGCTAAACTAATACAATCACAATCCACAAATCTGATACACACACAAGTGACTTCTAACTTTCTAATAAACACAAGTGATTCTAAAACTGATTCTTTGATCACACACAAACACAAACAATACCCTCATCACAATGAAACCAATCTCTAAGCGTCAACCTGGACCTGAAACCTGGCTCATCGTCTGAAATTTCTAAGGCCAAGCTTACGGAAGTCATGGAGACGATTAACAAGCGTTTCGAGGAGCAAGCGGAGCTTATCTCCTCAAAGATGAATGAGTCCGAGCAGCGCATCCTATCTGTGCTGCACAGCCGCCTTGATGAAATGGAAGGTAATATGCAGCAGCTCCTTCATCGTGTAGAAAAGTTGGAGGCTGAGAGATCCGAGTCTGAGAAGTCCGATGTCCAAGCTCTACGTGACTTGGTGGACAGGCTGGAATTGAAAATAGAATTGCAGGCAAACTCCAACCTAGCTTGCGAATTGCGACTCCACGGCATTCCGGCTCTTGAAGAGGAAAATCTCAACAATTTGTTTACCACTCTGTCACTTGCGCTAGGCGTCAAGCCTGCTCCAAAAATCAAAGACATTTTTAGGGTGAAGAGGGCTTATGCAAATCACGCTAACACTGTGGTCGACCCAATCATTATTGTCAAGTTAGAAAACACTCGCGACAAAACTACAATTTTGCAAGCAGCCGTCGTATACAGGCGCACAACAAAACAACAACTAAACCTCGAGTTGTTGGGCTTTAAATCATCTACTCCGTTTTACATAAACGAACAATTATCAAAGCAAAACTATGAAATTTTTAAAGAGGCCATGCGTATGAAGAAGAAAAAGCTTCTAACTGCAGTTTTTTCTCGTCGTGGTCTCGTACATGTCAAGCAGACCATGGGGGGAAACTTCGTATGCGTTGAGCGCATGCAAAAGCTTAATCAGCTACAGCTCCAGCTAGAAAGCTCTGGCCCATCTAGTGCTGGGAATTTGGCGGAAGATCCTCTCTTTCGCAACTGAAGAGCATAAAGGAGCTTTAAAATTAAAATTACACATTAGATATATTAGTTTTAAGCTATTTTCTCTTAAAAAATATGTTTCTATTTCTTTCAATGTGTGCTTTCTGTTTCTTGTTATATGTAAAAAGCTTGTGCATTTGATGTTTGTGACTGTAAAAGTATCCACTGCATAGTTTAGATAATTTAAAATCGAATAGTCATGCCATGGTTAGGATTCTCTGCAACCATAAAGTTGGGCTTCGGGTATGTCATATAAATGCGCAAAGTCTTGTTAGAAAAATGGATGATTTTAGATATCTCTTTGTCAACTCGAAGGTTGATATTATATGTGTTTCGGAAACGTGGTTTGCTCCTGAGTTAAACGACTCTCTAGTGTTGTGTGATGGCTATAAATTGTTCCGTTCTGACCGAGTTGGACACGCTGGGGGTGTGGCTGTATATGTCATTAACAATCTAAAATGCAAGATTTTATCTAAGCAGCCAATATCTTGCCCTATAGAATACTTGTTTCTAGAAATCTTGGGAGTCCATTCAAAAATATTAATTGGCTGTATATACAGACCACACAAAAACATAGAATACTCGCAAATAGTTGACTTAATCTCGTCATTATCTCTTAACTACACAGATATAATCTTGACCGGAGACTTAAACAGTAATATGCTAAAAGAAAAACACCTTTTATGTGAAATGGAGGCACTGGGCCTAAACATCGTAAACGTCACTCAACCCACTCATTTTTCTCATACCACTGATACTCTACTTGACGTTTACTTTGTTAACAACACCAACAATATCATACTATACGATCAAATCTCAACGCCCATTTTTTCAAAACACGACTTAATATACTTGACGTACGACTTCAAACTTGACTATGAAGAAGAATATAGGATTAAATACAGAGACTATCACAATATAGACTATGGTAGACTGAATACTGAGTGCGATTTATGTGATTGGAACTTAATTTACTCTTTACCGACAGCAGATCTACAAATAAGGCACTTTCAAATGAACATTGACAGTCTGCACAGCACTTTGGTACCACTTAAAGAAAAAATAATCAGACCATCTCTAAAACCTTGGTTTAATAGCCAGATAAATGATGTCATTATAAAACGTGATAAGGCTTATAATAAATGGAAACGGTATAGGATTGACCACTTTTACAAAGATTTTCAATCAAAAAGACGGTTGGCGACTAAGTTAATAAACGCGGCTAAACGGACATTTTATAATCAAAAAATCAAAAGTGCAATATCGGTGGGTCAAAAATGGAAGGAGATTAAAAACATGGGAATTGGCAAATCAAAGCCCACGCTTATATCTGAAATAGATGTTGATGTCCTTAACCGTAAATTCTTACTGTCAAATGTACCTGAAGTTACTTGTAATTCGTATCTAAGCTCTGTGTCTGTTAATAATTTTGAAAACGTATTTGATTTTGTTTGTGTGAGTCAATGTGATGTTTTGGAATCAATTCTAAAAATTAAGTCAAACGCTGTTGGGCTTGATAACATAGATCCAAAATTTTTAAAAATACTTCTACCCAGAATTTTAGGACACATCACTCACATTTTTAATACGATTCTAACTACCTCTAATTTCCCAGATATGTGGAAAGATGCTAAAATCGTACCTATACCCAAAGCTAATTCCGATTTTCGTCCAATATCTATTTTGTCCTTTCTCTCCAAAGCTTTTGAGCATATTGTCTCTGCCCAAATAAACAGCTTCTTGGAAAACAACTTACTTTTAAATTGTAAGCAATCAGGATTTAGAAAATTAAGAAGTTGCACCACGGCAATCATCAAAATAGCTGAGGATATACGAAAAAACCTAGACAATAGCTATGTTACTTTCTTGACCCTTCTTGACTACAGCAAGGCATTTGACACAGTAACTCACGAAATCCTTTTGACAAAACTGTCGAAATGTTATAATTTTTCAAACACCGCAATTAAATTGTTGCAGTCTTACTTGGGTGGTAGAAGACAGACTGTAATGGCACAGTCAAAGGCGTCTGATCTCTTGGCTGTTAAGCGTGGTGTGCCACAAGGATCAGTTTTGGGACCACTTTTGTTTACCATATATGTTAATGATCTTCCTACTGTGTTGTCTTCGTGCGAAGTCCATATGTACGCGGACGATGTTCAAATGTATATAAGTCGTCCATTGAGTCAAATCAGTGATTGTATTAATTCTTGTAATCGTGACCTGTTTAATGTTAATGATTGGGCAAAGAAAAATGGTCTAGGGCTTAACCCTGTTAAATCGAAGTGCCTTGTACTTTACAAAAACACCCTGAACACAGACCTTCTGGAGAAGTTAAGAATAGACAATGTAGTTATAGATTATGTAGACAAGGCTGAAAATTTAGGGTTCACTTTTAACAACACGCTATCGTGGAGTGATCATGTCAACAAATCGGTAGGGAAAACATATGGGCTTTTACGGCAACTAGCTATCACACAGTCGTATTTAACAATGGAAACAAAAATGCTCGTGGCAAAAGCCTTTGTGACACCGGTTTTGTTTTATGGCATAGAGGCATTTGGCAACTGTGATGCAGCTAGTCTGCACAAACTACATGTAGCATTCAACAGCATTGCTAGATATGTGTTTGATCTTAGGAGAACAGACCACGTAACCGATTATGCAAGACAAATTTTTGATATAGACTTAAATTCTTGGATTAGCTTCAGAATATTAATACTCCTCCACAAAATAGTAAACTCAAGAGAACCGACATATTTATATGACTTACTTAGTTTTACAAGCTCAAAAAGAACACAAAATATCGTTTGCATTCGATCCAAGCTGTCTACCTCTGAAAAACAATTTTATGTTCATGCTGTTCGAAAATGGAACCAATTACCACATAGTCTTAAATCTATCAAAAGCACAACGCAATTTCAGGAAAAACTAAAGGCACACCTAAAAACAAATTAATTTTTATATTAAATATAAACATATATAAAAATAATAATAAAAAAAAAAAAAAAAAAATAATAATAATAATAAATAGAACAATCTAAAAAAAAATTATTCTATTGTCATTAGTTATTAGGAAATTATACATGTATTCACAAATTTGTTAAAACTAGCTCTAATACCTTTAGACATAAGTTCGATGGATATAGAAACTTTTTACAACCAATTGTGACTAACGCATTAATAATAAGTAGTTTACTTGTAGCGTTAGGATGTTTTCATGAATAAAATACAAATACAAAACAAGAGCGACAAATAGCACATGCTCGCATTTTCAATCATCCGCTCAAGGTGTATTTATTATAGGTGCGGCGGTCATTCAAAAGCTTTTATTTCATATCTATAATTTTGTTAGCTTGCTATTCATGCAAACGTTGTTTGTCTCACTGTTGCGCATTTAGCTTTAAAAGCTTCGAGCTTACAAATTTTAATGTTCGCCACACCTGTAATAGATACATCTTGGATACGCTCATACTCAATTTGTTTTGGATTTGTGCTTTGTGTGTAGGCTTGAAATGGCTTGAAGCTTAAAGAAGGCTCGTGTAAGCTCGTTGCAGCTCTCTAAAGCGGTTGTTCTGACGATTTTCGATACGATTCCATTTGATTCGCTTTTCAGTTTGGTTTTCCAAACAGTTTGCATTTATCTGGCATTTATCAGGAACACATGGAACCCATTTACCCACCAGCTATCAATATGTTAGACTTCGGATTTAAGGGCTGCTGCTACTGCCGTTGCTGCTGCAGACACAAAGGCAATTTATATTTTCATTTTCATTTTGCCTTTTTCACAAGTTTTCCCCACACCAACACCCTGCCCCCCTTTGCCCCCTTTGCCTTTTTATTGTGGCCGCGTGAAATTAACAAAAAGCTAGAAAAAAAAAAGAAAATGCTCAAGGATAATAGAACTAAGTGCAGGAGCAAAGGAATAGCAGGAGGCAGCTGGCTGGGGGGTAGCATAAAACTAAAGTAGTTAAAATTATGATTGCATTGGCTGCTAGCTTCAGCTCCTGCTGCTCCTGGCAGAGCGTTTAGCATATTGTGCGCGGGCCCATGAATGTGAATGAGAGCAGCAGCAGCAGCGGCAGCAGCGAATGGAGCAAAACTTTGCCAAGCAGTTTACCCAACTGGGTCTGGTGCCGTCCGTTCCTTGTTGTGGCAATAAATGGCATTATGCTGCTTAGCAATCATGCGACTTGATTGTTCTGGGTAGTGGCGGCGGCTGGTGGGGGTGGGCGACCAGCAGCGGTGACAGCGGCAAAAAGCTGAAAATTAGTTGGTCGGAGAACATTGCCAGGCTGCTGCCAGTTGCTGCCAGTAGCTGCTGCAGTTGCACTTAATATTTGCGTCTTGGCCATTTGCCTGCCCATTTAGCGGGCAATCGTCAAGTGTCAGCAAATGCTGACCAACTTGATGACGTTGCAAATGCAAATGGCAATGGGAATGGCCATGATGTGGATGATGATGATGATGATAATGATGGTAATGGTTTTTTGGTTAAGCTAAGCTGAGTTTGTGGTATTAATGGCACTTTGCTTGCCATAGATTTCATTAGCTCGAGCGGGAGTACTCTTTTAGGTTTTTATCAAATCAGGGCAAATGTGCAATTTTCCACACACAATTAAGAAGCTACTGGATAGATTTCCGACTCATTTGTAAAATTTCTTCGAGTCTAGCTTAGGTTAGTTTGGGCTAAGAATAGACTCGTGTATTTTGCCAAATTGGAGAATTATTTTACCAATTATTTTTGTTTGTCCCGAAAACCCACCCTTGGCCTCCAAATTTGAACAACCTTTGAGCTCGATTTTCTCAAAGAACTAAATTTTTTAATTCAATTAAATCGACTCACTCCTCACTTCCTCATCCGACTTTAAGGGTGGATTTTCCCAAAGTTAAGAACTATTTTCAAATTAAGTTAACCCAGAGAGCTCACAAACCATATTTCATACAGCTTGGCTTAAAAATAATGTTAAGCCATGAACTCTCTCTCCCATTTTCCCAACCTTGGGGCGGATTTTCCAAAATCAACAGAACACACTTTGCTTCCAAACCGAGTTTTAAATCAAACGATTGAAATAATATTTTCATACAATATTAATAGGCTTTTTCCTTAGTGGGGGAATTTTCCAGAATCGGGCAATCAAGTGTTAATTTATTTCGTATTCATTGCCTACAAAACGAGTTTAAAGACGATCGGATGAAAAACATATAGTTTCAAAACCCGCCTTAGTTTTCACATTTGAAACTATTGTTCAAGTTGCAGACTTTTACTCTTGCCGTTTAAGCAGTGCGTACATTGCCAATGAATCAATCAGTTAGTCGAGTAAGAGTTTTAGGTTAGAAAATTTTTACACATTTTAGTTTTCTTTCGAAATTTTCACTTTTAAAAACTCTAGAAAATAAGAAAAAACTTTGTCATATACATGACATTACTTTGCCATCGTTTAGACCAGGTTTGGGAGCAGTCCAACGACAACAGAAAAAAACGAGTCGTCCCAGAACGACCTCGATATACCCGTTACTCGGAAAAAGGATTATTTAAAAACCTTTTATTTAATCACAAAATGTTAATTAGGGTATTCACTAGCTCTGTCTTTATCGCTTAGGATCATCTGGAGAAGCTACTGAATGGAAGCAATCTGTCGCAGAAACCATGCCTAAGCTGATACTTTGCAGGGGATATATGAATGCGAAAAAAAGCTTGCTGAAGGACCCGCAGAGAAATAGAAAGCATTAACGTTGTCTGTGACTACAAATAAATAACGGATTCGTGCTGTTATATCATGTACCGGTAGCTGCCATAATGCAAAAATATTAAAGAAATGCAAACCTTTTCAGGAGCACGAAAAATACTACAGCGGACCCCTTACCAATTATTTAATTTTTAATCTTCACGATAGTCACAATGCATTTAAGAAGTGGATCAATTTAAAATAATCGTGAAGATTCTGAAATTCATGGAGATTAAAAGATCGTTTCTGCGGCTATTTTACGTGGCACAGCATTTGAACACGAATTTATTGTTCCATCAATAAATTGTAAATCCCAAATAATTGATATACGTATGCATTTTTATACTCTGTACCGAAGGTACACAGAGTATATTGGGTTTGTGCAAATGTATGTAACAGCCAGAAGGAAGCATCTCCGACCCTATAAAGTATATATATTCTTGATCAGCATCAACAGCCGAGTCGATATAGACATGTCCGTCTGTCCGTCTGTCCGTATGAACGCTGAGATCTCAGAGATGGTAAGAGATAGAGTTTTGAGGTGTATGAAACATATATTTCTTTTACTTGCAGGCAGATCAAGTTTAGTTTTTTTTTTGTCACGCCCCCTGCCTCCCCCGCAAATCGAAAAAAACCGTATATCTTCTACAATTTTGGAGTTAGGTTATTCGAACCTTCTAGACATATATTCTACTCATAATTTCTTATCGAGCCCCCATACATCGTTTTCCGATCAGATGAACGATAGTAGAGTTGCCACCCCCGCAATTTCAAAAACATCTCAAATATCCCGCAACTTTGGAGTTAGGTTGTTCGAAGCTTCTAGGCATATATTCTACTCATCATTACTCATCACTCCCCACGTCCGATCAGATGGCCCCCCAATTTGAAAAACACCTCAATATCAATTTTGGAGTTAGGTTGTTCGAACCTTTAGACATTTTCTTCATCATTACTTATCGAGCCCCCATACATCGTTTTCCGATCAGATGAGCGATAGTAGAGTTGCCACCCCCGCAATTTGAAAAACACCTCAAATATCCCACATTTTTGGAGTTAGGTTGTTCGAACCTTCTAGGCATATATTCTACTCATCAATACTTATCGAGCTCCCATACATCGTTTTCCGATCAGATGAACGATAGTAGAGTTGCCACCCCCGCAATTTGAAAAACACCGCAAATATCCCGCAATTTTAGAGTTAGGTGTTTCGAACCTTCTAGGCATATATTCTACTCATCATTACTTATCGAACCGCAATACAGGTACAAACAGGTACAGAGTATATTACAGTCGGGCTTGACCGACTTTCTTACTTGTTTTTTTTGTTTAAGATATAAATAAAATATAACTCTTTATTCAAGTCCATGGTAAAACGACCAAGATAAAGATTATGGAACAAGGTCAAAATTTCGAGTAGCTGGACCAAAGTCAAAACTTGGTTTTTTTGAGTGGCAATTTCGGCTTAATGATTTAGGTTTAACTTTAGCATCTATTTTTGATATTCAATTCTCTTAAGAAAAATTGAAATAACTTCCAAAATCTTAAAAATATATAACCAAGTATATAAAGTAGAATAAGCAGACTATTGGACTTCTAGTCAGTGGGACATTGATCAACTTTTAAGTATCCTTTACAAATTTTGTTACTCTCCTTCAACTAAATGCTTGGGAATGGAGCATTAAAGCAAAGCAAAGTCTACTTTGGTATTGCCGCCAGAATAAAGTTTGAATTGTTAACTTTAACATTGAAAAAATATACATAAATTGCATTCATTGGGGCGTATGCATGGCAATAGAACTTCATCGTCACTTTGGAATATTATTTCGCCAAGGGCAACTGCCGCTCACTGACTTTGCCCCACGTATGTATGTGGGGTGCACTTTGCAACGCTCTTTGTTTCCTTCATTTTATTTTTATACACTTGAAAAGTGTATATTAATTTTGCCCAGAAGTTTGTAACGCATAGAAATATTAATTTTCGACCCCATAAACTATATATATTCTTGATCAGGACGACGAGCCGAGTTCATTTCCGCTTGTCCGTCCGTCCGTCTGTCTGTCTGTCCGTCTGTCCGTCTGTCTGTCTGTTTCTACGCGAACTAGTCCCTCAGTTTTAAAGTCTGAGTCTTCTTTTAACTGCACGCAACTAATATGTCGGAACCGGCCGGATCGGATGACTATATCTTATAGCTGCCATAGGAACGATCGGTTGGAAAATAAGTCTTTGTGAAAAATTTTTTGTTTTTCATTGTAGCGTCACCAATCTTGATATATATTAGTTTTAGAAGATTTTACATATTTGTGGAAAAATTTATCAAAATCGGATGACTATAGCATATACCTGCCATATAAACGGTCGGTCAAAAAACTACTTCTAGTGGGTAAAACTTTTTTATTTTCCATCGTATCGTCACCAATCTTGGTATATATTAGTTTTATATGCGTCAACACAATTCTGGAAGATTTTATAAAAATGGGATGACTATATCATATAGCTGCCATAGGAATGATCGATCTAAGAACTAGTTCTAGTAAGAAAAACTTTGTTGTTTTCTATCGTAGCGTCACTAATCTTGGTATATGTTAGTTTTCTATGCTTCCACATAATTCTGGAAAAATGTATCAAAATCGGATCACTATAGCATATAGCTGCCATAGGAACGATCGGTCGAAAAATAAGTCTTTGTGAGAAAAACTTTTTTGATTTCCATCGTAGCGTCTCCAATCGTAGTATATATTTGTTTCATATGTTTCCACACAATTCTGAAAAAATTTATCAAAATCGGATGACTATAGCATATAGATGCCATATAAACTGTCGGTCAAAAAACTACTTCTAGTGAGAAAAACTTTTTGTTTTTTATCGTAGCGTCCCCAATCTTGGTATATATTAGTTTTATATGCTTTCACATAATTTTGAAAAAAATTATAAAAATCGGATGACTATAGCATATAGCTGCCATAGGACCGATCGGTCGGAAAATGTGTTTTACTAAGAAAAGATTTTGTTATGGTGTCAAATTTTTATTATCAATGATTTAAAAATTTTAAATATCTGATATCTATATCCTATATATATTTTTCCAGTTAAATCAGTTGGAGTAAAGTTTTTCAAGTGTATCAAAACTTCGGCACAGTCGAAGTTAGCTTTGCCTTCTCGTTTGATTATTGAGTTTTCCTTATTTCAATTCCCACCTGCAGCAGAGTGGAGAGGGTGGTTGTTGATGAAACTAATTCGAGACTTTCTGCCTGCTGCAGTTATAGTTCAAGTCGTTTCGGTCAAATTAGGCAGCATTTGTCGAAAGTTTTCACTGCGAGTATTTTTAGGCCAGTCTATTAGCCAAATTGTAATTGCTGACCTAATCCACAACTGGGAAAAACCACAAGTGAGTTGAGCTACCCCCAGACATGGCCTAGTTGGGAAATTCTTGTTTCGGAACATACGGAAAATCAATGTCCTTGACAAATAATAAAGTTCAGTTTGTGGTTTTGTGGCGAAAGACTTGTAGTTTTTTTTGTTTTTTTTGGGGGGGAGGGTAATTGGAGCGTTGAACAAGTGCTGCGGTTGGCAAAATGTAATTTACATTAAGTGTTGACACGCCACTCGTCCTCGCCATCGTCGCCTCCTCGCACGCATTTGCAATTGTCGTCGCGTTGAATTCACCGTGTCAGCGGCTTGTAACTGTTGTTCCCACTCACCCAGGCTTCTACTTAAGCCTATGTTGGAGCGTGTGTGTGGGTGCGCCAGTTGGCGTTTTTTTTTTTTTTATGCTGGCTTTGCCTGCCGCAAAGCGCTATTATAACTTTGTCGTGCCAAAAGCCAAAGTAATATACTTTTGCACATGGCATACTGAAGAGTTCTGTCCAGAAAACAAAGTTGAACAACTAACAATGCAGGCAGGAATAAAAAAGAGAGCAAGAAGCTGGTATTTTTATGTTTGCCATAAATTTAATTAAGTTGGGGTTATGAATTCCACTTTAAGTGAAGCCATGTGGCCGAATTTTAATGGAAAGGTTTTTCATTTTGGGACTTAAACTATAAAAAAAAAAAAAGTAAGAAAGTCGGCCAAGCCCGACTTTAATATACTCTGTACCTGTTTGTGTGTATATGACTGATAAATTAAATGTGTGGGGTTACACAAACTGTGCAAGTGCTGCCCATCACGATTATTTGTTTTGCTTATAACTCGAATATCGTTCATTTGCTGTGGAAACGGAGTATGGTGGATCGATAAGTTTTGACGATTAAAATATATGCCCAAAACGATGTATGGGGGCTCGATAAGTATTGAAGAGTAGAATATATATCTAGAACGTTTGAACAACCTAACTCCAAAACTGTGAAAGATTTTAGGTTTTTTCAAATTGTGGGGTATGGCAACTCTTCTATTGTTCATCTGATCGAAAAACAATGTATGGGAGCTCGATAAGTATTGATGAGCAGAGTATACGTGGGTTGCTATTTAAGTTTCGGGCCTAGGTCACTTCTAGACATTTTAGGACCAATTGGCCTTTTCCCGAAAAAAGTTTGGACTTTTATCGATAACAGCTATATATAACTCTTTCATGAGTGACCACGTTTGATATCGATTAACGATTAATTAAAAACTTACCTCGGCAGAAAAATGGAATTAACTCGTGAAAATTTTGTATGGCGATGAAGCACCATCCTATAGCACTGTGAAAAATTGGTCTAATGAATTCAATCGCGGGCGACCCTCGCTCGGAGACGAAGGTCGTGAAGGTCGTCCAAAAACAGTCATTGTGCCAGAAAACATTGACGCCGTGCGTGAACTGATAATGCAAGATGACGTCATGTGACATACAATGAGATAGAGGCATCCTTGGGCATTTCTTCCACCAGCATACATTCGATATTGCATGAACACCTGGGCGTAAAAAAGGTTTGTTCTCGTTGGATCCCGCACAATTTGACAATCGCTCAAAAAGGGCTCGTGTGGATTGGTGCAAAGAAATTTTGAAAAAAAAAATCGCGGTGTTTCAAAAGACGTTTTTAAGATCGTCACAGGTGACGAATCATGGATCTATGCTTATGAGCCCGAAACAAAACAGCAATCGACCGTGTGGGTCTTCGAAGACGAGCCAAATCCAACGAAAGTCGTTCGTGGAAGAAGCACTTCGAAGCAAATGGTCGCCTGTTTCTTCGGTAAAACTGGTCATGTGGCGACTGTTTCGCTTGAGCAACGTAGGACGGTCAATTCTGAGTGGTACACCACAATTTGTTTGGCTGAAGTCTTCGGAGAAATTCGAAAAACGAACAAGAAAAAACATTGCGCACCATGACAATGCGAGCTCTCACACATCAGCTTACACCAGCGCCTTTTTGACCGCCTAAAACGTCGAATTGATGGGTCATCCGCCGTACAGCTTGGCACCCAATGACTTCTTTTTATTCCCGAACATCAAGGGAAAGTATTTTCGTCGCCAGAAGATGCTGTTGAAGAGTTCAAAAACCATGTTTTGGAAGTGTCTCAATCGGAGTGGAAAAAGTGCTTCGACACTTGGTTTGAACGCATGGAAAAGTATATAAATCTTGCTGGAGAATACTTTGGAAAACAATAAAACCATTTTTAATCATAAATATTCGCGTTTTCATTATTAGGCCAGAAATATATATAGCAACCTAAGTATGTCTAGAAAGTTCGAACAAACTAACTCCAAAATTGTGGGTGAGGTGATTTACACTACTATTTCTACTATCGTTCATCTGATTAGAAAACGATGTATGGGAGCTCGATAAGTAATGATGAGTATTCTATATTCTATATGCCTAGAAGGTTCTAACTCCAAAATTGTGGAAGATATGAGATTTTTTCGAATTGCAAAACTAAATTTGATCTGCCTCCAAGTATGCGAATTGTATTGCGAATTGTATTGTAATTGTTCCATACATTTTAAACCTCTCTCTCTCTTACCATATGTGAGATCTCTTCGTTCATACGGACATGACTATATCGGCTCGTCTTTTGATGCGGAACAAGAATATATATATTATATAGGGTCGGAGATGCTTCCTTCTGGCATTTACATTCATTTGCACCCAATATTCACTTTGTGTCTTAGGTACGGAGTTTAAGGGGGTATTCTACCTTTGACGAGTGTTTTATGAGTGTTTTTTACAAAAATTCTGGAGGGAAAACCATAAGAGTTTTTTCAATTTGGTTTTTTGTTTTGTGTTACAAATTAATTAAATAGTAAAATAAAAAAAAAAATTTTGGAATTCGAGGGCTGTTCAAAAAGTTATCGGCCTGCCAATTAAGGCCTCAAAAAAAAAGGTGTAGAGGTGGTGGCCATGATTCCGGGACTCCAGGTTATCGGAATTGAAAACGGTAAATGAGGTTATGATCAGAATTGATGTAATTCTGGCCCGTACCTCGATCATAAAAAAAAAAATGTTTTTTCTAAAATTTACAAACATTTAAAAAAAAAATTAGATTTTCGACGTTTTTTTTTTGTTGTTTAGTGAAAAAAAAATAGTAAAAAATTTTTTATCTTCATGATTGAGGTACGGGCCAGAATTACATCAATTCTGCGTCGATTGCAACATGGCTCATCAAAATCGGTTCAGTAGAACTGGCCCAATCATGGCTACCAGGTCAAAAAACGTGGTTTAGAGAAAAACGCGGTTAAAGTTTTCAGCAACGTTGAAAATACTCACATTGGCAAGAACATTGCTCTACAAAAACGGATATATCTGCTAAACTCTTTCGAATAATTGAAAATGGTTTAAAGGAGATGAAAGGGGAATGTTCAAGCTGTAATAATAAGGCAAAACAAAAAAATCGGAAAAAATATTTTCAAAGGTAGAAGACCCCTAAAAAGCTTCTTCGTATAGGAACGGATTAATTTAAAAAGCCTTTTCCAGACTTTGATTACTTCAAAGCCGCCTTCAATAGCTGCAGAAGGTGACCAAATCGTATTCGGTCAATTTTTTAAATTTCAAATTCTTAATGAATATACACTAAATATATTCTATTGGAATGGTGGGTCAACAATTTCATGGATTTTTAATTATCAGGCAATAAATTCACATTCTAAATTCAATTACAAATTACAATTGCCCCCGAAACAATTTGGCATTCAAGATTGCAAATTACATGCACTACTACACACATACACACACGCACACACCCAAAAATATTGTAATTAATTGATGTATGCATTTGTATGTTCGTTTGCCAATATTCAGCAAATTGCCTTCATGCCGCCGCCAAGCGCCAAAAATTTTGTGCACATTTGTCGCCATCGTCCTAGCATTTAATTTATTTATTTGGCCACCGCGTGCATGTATTTTTAACAATGTGGCATACACACACAAACACACATACACACATACTACAAGTGTATATGGTACACTCTCCCAATGACCATTTAGTTGGGCCTCAACCATCATCAACCCTTTAAGCGCCCATTTACACATAAGTTTCATTCGCTTGAAATGATTCCCTGGTTGAGAGCGAGTGGAGAGACTAACTTTTACTTTTCAACACACCATTTGGGCCAGGTGGCCAAAAGAAGAAGAAGGAAAAGTTGGCATTGACGAAATTTGGCAACACTCACACACATGCAATTAAATGCTCCATTGAGAATTTGGCAGCAAGTCCAGGCGAAAGGCATTCAACAATGTGTCTGTCGTTAGTTAAAGACTTTAATAAAAGAATTCCATTCGTTTTCAGAGTTCTTTAAAATAAACCAATGTATTTGACTGTTCAAATATTCCATTTTAAGTAGTCAAATTGCAGGCTAAAACGTGGCCAGCAAGTTGCCAGTCTTTTTTTGGGTTTATCTGTTTATCTGCCGCACTTGAGTTTGTCATCAACAATTGTATGACTTGTCTGGAGACTCGTACACACACACACACAGACCAACAAAATGTCCGCATCACGACAAACTCAAAAACTGGAACAAAAGCGCTTCAAGTGCACTGCAATTCGCCTGTCCACAACAACAACAACAGCAGGAGCAGCAGGGGAAGAAGGAGTAACAGCAGCAGCAGCAGCAGCATTTGACGCCATTTGTTTTACTTCGCTGACCACAAATAACCATGCTCTGGTCATTTCCGTGCCCCATTTTGTGGCAAAGGGGGGGGAACTAAACATTTTCCAGTATTCGCCAGCAATTCTTGTTGCTGTTGTTGTTGTGCTGCAGCTGCAGCTGCTGCTGCTGTTGCTCAGTTGCTGCCCCTCGAGTTCTGGTCAGTTGGTGCGACATTGAGTTATGTTGTATTCTGTACAGAGAATACCCAAAGGAAATGCCAGTTCAGCAGCATTGAGAAGGCCAAGTGCAATCGTCGAAGTGTATAACATAATGACGGGCACTTCAGTACAATTTTTGGGTTAACGCTGAATGACCTTCTCTTTTCCCTTTAATGTCAAGTTGGCAGAGAATCCAATGCACTTAAGCATATTACTTGAAATTCGAAGCATAAGGCCTTAGTTGCTATAGCTTAGTTCTAAGTAATAATTTCTTAATAATAAATATAAAATACATAAAAATCTGGGACATAATAGTGGGATTTCTGCTTTTGTGAAACAGCTGAGAGCAGTGGAACAGGCGCAGTGTGACCATTAAACCTGCAGAAAATACGGACCCTTTTATTCAAGTTTCATGGCCACACTGCAAATTTTTTATGCAGCAGCTGCAAACAGCTGATTCACAAAATGGAAAGCAAATCAGTTTAAGGAATCCCATTAAATATTACCTAAAATTCTAGGACATATCACTTAAAATTCTAGGGATATATTACCTATAAATCTTAAAATTTTATCAGAAATTTCAGAGTGTAAGCTACCAGAAATTCAAGGGCAAATTGCCATATATTATCTAAGATTCTAAGACGTATTACCTAAAATTACGGGGCGTTTATCCTAAAATTCTAGGGCACACCCACAATTCTAGGGAATTTATTACCTATAAGTATAGAAATTTTATCAGAAATTCCTGGGTATGAATTACCTGAAATTCTAGGGCAAACTGCCATATATTATCTAAAATTCCAAGACATATTACCTAAAATTACGGGGCGTATAAACTAAAATTCTGGGGCATAGCCACAATTCTAGGTAATATATTACCTATTCGCTAACCGGAAAACAATTAAACTCCATATAACAAACTCAAACAACAAAATTTGAAATTCATAGCTTCAATAATTTTTATAATATGGCTTTGAACCAATTTTAAACGGGTTCAAACTGGGTTCCAAATCGGCCTTATATTTAATATATGTTAACTCCATATTTCAAACCTAATCACCAAACTTTAAGATCTTAGCTTAAATAATTAAAAAAAAAAAGACTCTAAACCATATTTAAACTAGACTGAATTGGATTTAATCAAGGCTGCAAGCCGGTCGGAACCGAACCACAGAGAACAGGTTCGGATCGGGTTTTATGGATTGACCGAACCGGACCATGAACGGAACCTCTTACATTTTTGACCCCTCGAAACTGAACTCCAACCGGATCATTTATTTAACAAAAAAGGCTCGGTTCGCGATATTTAGTAATTTTCCATCGAATGAAATTTTTAATAAAACTTTAAATGGAAATTGTGCAAGGTAACATACATCGACAAATATTTTCAAAATTTCGGAAAGGTTTTAAAAACAAAGTCTTACAAATATAGCTTTTGCTATAATACCTATTTCAGCAACCCAGGTACCAGTTCAACGAGCATTTTCAACACTAATGTCATCATCATCACATCACATAATCAGGAAGATAAAATGCCTATAGTCCCCAACATAAACTATGATAAGGTTGCTAGCGTTTTGTCTTTAGCTCGAAGATGTTTCTTTAAACGAGCCTACACGTTGCCATAGGCATACCCGCGTTCTGCCGATCACAAGTTTGCCTGCTTCGCAGTTGCCTCGATGTCCTGTTGGACTGGTAGATTTTGGACTACTCTGACATTTCTGGAAAGATTTATTGCAATCGTTTCCTTATATCGAATTGCAAAAATAGGAGTCAAGTTTCTTAATTGCTGTCAGGAAATAATTAAACTTTTACATAAAGTCTGTACTAAGTTCTTTCTTATTTGCGATTTAAACCAAGTGTTGAAAATTAATAATTTTTTTTCCTGAAACCAATTGGAACGTTTAAACATTGCATAAAAACTGAATATTATTTTGGTTTTATGTGAACCGAGGTTCGACCCAAAATCTGGGGGTTCAGGGGTTGCAGGATCCGGTCCGCAAACGGAACCTATAGATTCCTCCCGGGTTCGAACCTCCGAACCGAACCTCATCTTAAATTATGGAGGTTTGCAGTCTTAGTTTTAATCCAATAAAATATCTAACTCCATAATACTAATGCAAATTTCAAGTTCATAGCCGAAATAATTTGTAAGATATGTCTCTAAACCAGTTCACTCTGGTTCAGAATCAGTTAAATGTCAAACTAAATAATACCTATCGACAGAACAAATTTCAAGTTCATAGTTTAAATAATTTCTAAGACATATCTCTGAACCAGTTTTGAACCAATTCAAACGGGTTTGGAACTGGTTTTGATCCCAGGCAGCCTTTTTTAGCCGGATTCATGACATTTCGACACATCGCATGTTTGACGTTTTTTTTAAAGACAAAACATTGACATTAAAAAATAACAAAGCAATCTTCAAAATGATTCAATTTAGTACTTAAAGTATTAAACTAATACTTTTATTGGTTTCAAATTTATAATTTTGTGTCCTCCAAGCAGATGGACCATAATAAGACATGTAAACAATTTTGGGACAGTCGCAAGTTTAAATGGAGGAAACTATTGCTGCTGTAGCTGAGTTTCGACAAGTAGCTTTAGTGCTCAAATGGGTATCAGCAGACAGTTATTACCTTTATGGTTTCAACAAGATGGTGCTACTCCTTACATAGTGCACCCTGTTATGACAGAATTGCCACAAAAAATTTCCCATTAAGCTGGTTTAAAAAAACTACAAATTCCGTCCAAGAGATTGATGTGCTTGGCCCCATTTGGGGGGCTGCAAATTTTATATTTACATTCCGTCCTACTGTACCTGACTTTTTCTTGTAGAGTTAATGCAAAACAGGCAGATAAAATGCCTCACAAGTAGGGGGATATTTTAATTCAATTATTTTTCAAATTAATTAAACTATATTTAATAAAATTGAATGAGCTTTAAAATGAATAAAAAATAAATAAATTCCCTACACTGAATTAAAGTTATTTGAGTTTCTTAATGTAGCAATATTCATTAGCCACCCTGTATTAGATTGGTATTAGATTGGCGTAAGCTTAAAGGCAGGGAATCAAACCGAATCGAATTTCGGTACCGGTTCCGGTTCTGATTCGTACCGAAACTAATGTTTCGGTAAAAGGTTCTGTTTAGGTTCTAGTTTATTTCGGTAATCGGTTCCGTATCGGTACCTTGGTTTTTATTTCGGTATACCGGTATAATTTAAAAATCCTTTAATCCGAAGATATAATAGAAATGGTAGCAACCTAAACAACAGAAAGTAGTTATAAAGAAGGAAAATTAAACATAATAAACTTAACCTCAGAAAAAAGTGTACTAATAATAGAAGAGCAACAAGAACATTTGATATCTAATGAAATGTTAAATACACTGCTTTCAGATAACGTTACTGATAACAATTTAACCCTGCTGTTAGGTTATGTCTATTTGGGCCAATTATTAATTCATTTCCTTTGTAAATGCAAAAACTAAGGATAAATTAATAATATTTAGAATTTATTGAACCAAAATAGATGCAACGAAATAAGATGAAATTGTTATTTTTATTGAAAATTTCAGTATATACCAGATGGCCCCCTGAAGGAATCCCTGATTGAAGCAATAAAAATGAAATAACAAAAAAAACTCAGAGCCGATTTCGACTATTTTGCATGGTCGAATATTGTGCGTTTGATTTTTTACAGCCACATAAATGCAAAAATGTTGACCTAATGTGCCCAAAAGAAAATCCAGAGTGCAAAAGTACTTGAAATCAATTTTTCCGCCATATCATGGAAACAAGAGCTGATGGAACAAAACCGGTTATTCAGATTTGTGCCGTGCACTCCATATTTATATAATTAGTTAACGAAAGGGCTGCACCCCTCTGTTATTTGCAAAACCAACGGAAAACTGCCATATCAACCAAAAGCAAGTTGCCATTCTAACACAGTCGGTGTTGCAGGCGCCAACTTAAAAATTTGACAAACAACAATCGTGCTTAGGGTTGCCAAGTTTTACTTTATAATTGGCGCAAAAATATTGCATCTTATTTTTATAGAAAATTATTTAAATTATATATAATTTAAAAATGAATCTTAAAAACATTCAAAAAATTTGAATTTAGCTTTCAATTGAAATGGGGCAATTTTATTTCAGACAGAAGCAACCCTGTTTGAAGAAAGGGACCATTACTCTAGTTTACAGGAAAAAAGACTAATTTTTTTCGAAATCTTTTTGCTGATCTTCAACTTTATTATTGCAAATTGCATTTATATTTTGCTTGACTCCATGAAAAGTTTCTTACTCAAAAAAATTGAAAAAAAAATTCTTACTCAAAAACGTAACTAAACAAAAATTTTAAAATTGTATTCTTAAGCATAGCTGTTAAATAATGATTATTAATCATAATTATTACTAATTAGATTATTTATTTTTTGAAAGAAAAATAATCAATTTAATTACGATTATTTTAAGTTTCCCATGATTGATTATTGATTACGATTATAAATAATCAGGAAAAAATCGGGATTATTTGAAATTACGATAAAATAATCAAAATAATTCAAAAATAATCAAAAAAATAATTTGACTACTTTCAAAGATTATTTTTGATTATTTAAAAAAAAAATTGAAATGAAAATGACATTTACACAAAAAAAAAACACAAAAACTGGGATTCGAACCATCGCCTCCCGCATGCGAACGTCAGCGTCTGACTTGCCGCTCTACCCGGTGGGCTATAAATTCAGTAATTGAGAAGCAGCTCAAATTCATAGTTGAACAAATTCTCTAAATACAATGAAAATATTTTGACAGATTTAAAAAATTGACAAACAGAACAATGTAGAAATGTCTTGATGTTTGAAATTATTCCTCGTGGCGCCCCCTACATATGATAATTAAATTTATCTGTTTGATATTTTATTTACTATATAACAAAAAGAATCCTTCAAAAGGGCGGCCGCTGTGATTTTCCATTTTTGCAAAGAAAGAACTCTAGAAACACGCTATTATTTTAAAAAATGTCCTGTTACGCAAATCGACTGGACTCCTAGCCACGGGAGCATTGATGGAAATGACATGGCAGACAGTCTCGCAATCGAAAGAGTCATACTTAGTCAAGAATCCAGAATGAAAAAATGATTTTAAAAATTAAATAAATGGTTTCCAAATAAAATAAAAAAGTTAGAAAAAGTTCAGCTATGCTATTGATCCAGATTGGACAAAAAACAAAATACTAGGATTGGAACTACTTATTTTTCACCTCGGTATAAGAAAAAAAAAAAAAAAAAAAAAAAAATGGGAAAAAAAACGGTGTTAACCCCTGAGCTATCATCGTCCGACTACTTTCAGTGCTGCACGCATTTATGTTACATTTAGCTGCGCCCAACAAGTGAGGGCTGGTAGCCGAATGCGCTAAGATGCTATCGTTCACATTCAAACTACCCAAAGTTGTGAGTTCAAGTACCCGAAAAAAAATGATAATTGCAAAGTCAATTTTTTCTCATTCAGTTTTTCAGTGACTACTGGAGTAGCTCCCTTGTACCGGTCACATTGCTGCTAACGTCTGGTGGTTAGCCTTATACCGCGTTCATGCCCATACAAAATTTGTAAGCAAATAACATGGCGGGTGGTTAGGTCGGTATCCGGGTCCTCACTACGAAGAGTTAGCGGAATCACTAGGAGGTTTGCACATTGCGGCCGAACTACAGGGTATAGTCTATGTATGACTGACACAGCCGGAACTACCTAGCTTTTTGTTTCAATTTGATTCATTTCGTTTTGTTATATGTCATTTCCATTTCTATTTTTTGAAAGTAATCAAAACTAATCTTTGAAAGTAGTCGAATTAGTTTTTTGATTATTTTTGAATAGTTTTGATTTTTTTGTCGTAATTTCAAATAATCCCGATTTTTTTTTGATTATTTCTTTAATCAGATTTATAAAAAAGGTTTAAAGAGGGAGACGGAAAAAAGAGAGAGGAAAGGAAACATTTATTAAATCGGAGACTATCATTCATTTAACAAAAAAAGTTCTATAGTCATTACAATTATTTGTTTTATAAATAATTTTGAAAAAATTATCAAGTCGGATGACATTGCATATACCACGATCGGTGAAAACGAAAGAAATAAAAAAAAATAAAATTAAAATCATATATATAGTAAAGTGGATAAAAAGAGATTTACAAAGGATTATATAGTCATTAAATTATTTTTATAATAATCTAAGAACAGCTATGTTTTTAAGTTTAGAATTCCAAAATACATCATCAAAATAAAGAGGCTTCAACAGGTCTTTCTTAAATTTTTAAACTAGTGTTATCCTAGACACAAACCTTCTAACCTACAAACTTTCTTGAAGTTCTGTGACAGGGAAGCATTTTTTGAGCGTTTGAAAACCAACCGAGCTGAAAATCTCCAGAGATATTCTAGGACACAACTGATTAATATATATATATTTTTATAGTACAAAATAATTCATCGATATGGGATGGGATGAGGAATTCATTTCTGATAATGTTTACATCTCATCAAACATTTTTTTAGTTTGTATGTTATCTTAATATTATTATTGATCATACACAAAAAAAAAAGAATTAAATATCAATTTAATTGAGGCTGATTAATATGATATTTTATCAAATGTCAAATTTTTCATATAATTTTGATGTATCAAATTGACAGGATATTAAATAAAACGAGAAGGCAAAGCTAACTTCGACTGTGCCGAAGTTTTAATACACTTGAAAAACTTTACTCCAACTGATTTAACCTGTAAAATAAATATAGGATAGAGATATCAGATATTTAAAAATTTTAAATCATTGATAATAAAAATTTGATACCAAAAAAAAAACATTTTTTAGTAAATCACATTTTCCGACCGATCGGTCCTATGGCAGCTATATGCCGAGTCATCCGATTTTGATAATTTTTCAAAAAATTTTAAAATTATATAAAACTAATATCTACCAAGATTGGTGACGATACGATGGAAAACAAAAAAATGTTCCTCACTAGAATTTGTTTTTTGACCGACCGTTCGTATGGCAGCTATATGATATAGTCAATCGATTTCGATAAATTTGTTCAGTATTGTGTGGAAGCATGTAAAACTAATATATACTAAGATTGGTGACGCTACGATGGAAAACAAAAAAGTTTTTCTCACTAAGACTTATTTTCCGACCGATCGTTCCTATGGCAGCTATACGACATAGTCATTCGATCCGGCCGGTTACGACATATTAGTTGCGTGCAGCAAAAAGAAGACTCTGTGCAAAATTTCAGCTCGATAGCTTGAAAACTGAGGGTCTAGTTCGCGTAGAAGCAGACAGACAGACAGACAGACGGACAGACAGACGGACAGACAGACAAACGGACAGACAGACGGACTGACTGACAGACGGAATTGAGCTCAGCTCGTCGTCCTGATCAAGAATATATTTATAAATATATATATTTCTGGACCAATACTGCCATTCTCCATATACCGTTACCCCATAAGGGAAGATAGGACAAAGATATTGGTAAGTCGGGAAGAAGAAGAACAGATCAGATAAGCAAAATAAAATCTGGCCACAGATCCCCAAGAGGCCACGACGAACATTATACCGCCTCTAGAAAAGAAAACGAGGCCACCAATCGTTTTAAACTTAACTTAGCTTTATGCTGGAAATGCAGGGGCCGGGAGTCAAAGAAATTCTGGGACACCTCATCAGCAGCTGTCCAGCAGTTGTCAGGCAAAGACAGAAACACCTTTTCACCCCTTGGAACGCAACCAAGAGTCCCCTCAAAAATATAATGTCATTCGCCAAAACGTCAAAGATCCTGTTGGACATCTTAGGCGAAACATATCTCCAAATGGTCTTTGTGTAGCCCCCACGCAGGACCAGCCGGAACTACTTACCTTTCTACCCTTATGGGGTAACGGTATATGGAGAATGGCAATGTTGGCAATATATAAATATTTATACACTTGAAAAGTGTATATTAATTTTGCCCAGAAGTTTGTAACGCATAGAAATATTCATTTCCGACCCCATAAACTATATATATTCTTGATCAGGACGACGAGCTGAGTTTAATTCCCTCTGTCCGTCCGTCCGTCCGTCTGTCCGTCTGTCTGTCTGTCTGTCTGTCTGTTTCTACGCGAACTAGTCTCTCAGTTTTAAAGCTATCGAGCTGAAATTTTGCACATAGTCTTCTTTTTACTGCACGCAACTAATATGTCGGAACCGGCCGGAACGGATGACTATATCATATAGCTGCCATAGGAACGATCGGTCTAAAAACTAGTTCTAATGAGAAAAACTTTTTTGTTTTCCATTGTAGCGTCCCCAATCTTGGTAAATATTAGTTTTGCATGCTTTCACGGATGACTATATTTTATAGCTCCCATAGAAAAGGTCGCTCAAAAACTACTTCTAATGAGAAAAACTTTTTTGTTTTCTATCGGAACGTCCCCAATCTTGGTATATATATAGTTTTATATGCTTTCACATAATTTTGAAAAAATTTATCAAAATCGGATGACTATAGCATATAGCTGTCATAGGACCGATCGGTCGGAAAAATTTGTTTTACTAAGAAAAGTTTTTTTATGGTATAAAATTTTTATTATCAATAATATAAAAATTTTAAATATCTGATTTTTATATCCTATATAATTTTACCTGTTATATCAGTTGGAGTAAAGTTTTTCAAAAAGGTATATTAAGCAGAAGTTGAACAAGAAAATACGACCCCAAAAAATCGAACAGTTCTTGTTGCCGTCCGCCGTGTCGGCGTCTGGTGGTCGCTGAGAACAGTAGTTTAAAGCAGAGAAATCAAGAGTTTACTGAAAAAAGAACCGAAAAAACAGGAAGAGGTAAAAATTAGTAGAAAAAGTTTAGTAGCTAAATAATTTGTTTATGCTCACAAAAAAAAAGAAAAAAAGAAGAAGACGAAAAAAGTGAGAAAAATTTGATTAAGAAAGTATAATTTTATTCAAAACAAAAATATAAAAAAAAAAAAAAAAAAGAGTACAAAAAGTTAAATAAAAAAAAAATTAATTAAAAAAGTTCAAGTGTATTAAAACTTCGGCACAGTCGAAGTTAACTTTGCCTTCTCGTTTTTTTTGTATTTGAGAAATATAATTTAAATTTCCCGCCAGGCATAAACACTGTATACTTTTACTTGTGCTTGTTTTAAAGCACACACTAAAATGTAAGCACACTAAAAATAAAGCAAAGTTTACTTATACTGACACTCAACTTTGTTAAAAAATTTAAAACAGACGAGGTGTGCTCTCAAATCTGCAAATAGCGTCGTCAAATGGTAACCAAATTAATTGGGACCACCTGTGTTTAACGTAGAATTGAATGGACTTTTATCATAAAGTTTAAGAAAAAATTACTTAGAACAAAATAGTTAAACCAATGGTGGGTAAAGTTGAAATTTCATAAAAAAGGGTGAAATTTTCATATCTGTAACCCGCATTTCTCAGCCATCGCGTTGAATCTATATAACCACTAATTACAATATATTAGATTCATTCCGTTGCTATCAGAATATTCAAGGTTTGAAACAATCGGACGGTCAATGCGCGAATTATTTCAACTTAATGGAGTAAAAAAGGCAAACAGCGGTTTTTGGGCCATAACTTCAGATTTTGGGGGTGTATTGAACAAACCAAGTATGAGGAAATGCTATACTCGACCTCCTCTACAGCGTACGATAGGTCATTTCAAAAGTATATTTTCACTGTCACACGGTGTTATTTATCGACACACCATACATCGTTTTTCAATCAAATAAACGATATTAGAGCTACACGTAAAAGAAAATTAAAAGCAACGACAATAACAACACCGCAGAGATTGGTAGAACTTACGAGAAAGAGAGAGCAAGAGGGCAAAAGCTAACTGGTAATTTCCCAACTAGACTTTGCTTGACGGCAGTAGCTAATTGGACTGCGCCTCTCTCTGTTTCCTCCCTCCCTTCTTTCCAATAGATATTTGTGTAAGGAGGCAAAAACCAAGTGTGAGAGGAGCACTGCAATTGAGATGACCTGCGGTCAGAAATCACGAGTGATTCCCGCATGACTAATATAGATACGTTTATGTTAATTGGAAATTATATACAAATTTTATAATTTTACGAGTTATGTACTAGGGTAATTATACTCACCATTACTTATCGAGCCCCTATACATCGTTTTTCAACCAGATGAACGATAGTCGAAAGAGTTGCCGTCCTCAGATTTTAGAAAAACCTCACACTTTAAAGTTATCAGTTACATACAAACAGGTACAGAGTATATTACAGTCGTGCTTGACCGACTTTCTTACTTGTTTTTATATGAAAAAATGTAATATTGAGTCCCAGATCATATAATTTTCAGATCTTTCAGATTATTAGTTTTCGAGTAATACCAATACAAAGTTATTCGGTACAAATGTACCCCGTTGGTATGAAAGTGACATGAAAGTTTTTGTTATCTATTCTTTTCTATTCTATTCAATACTTCAGCACAGGCTCTAAGCTCTTAAAAATTGTAGTGTAGTCTTTTCGGAACCAACCATTTTTCACATCTTAAGGTGTTTCGGTTACATTTCCTCTAGCACGAAACCAAATACTCCTTACATTTACTCATAAGGCATTGAGTTTGCTCTCGAAGTGCAATCTTTGCCAATCCCTGAAAAATGCTAGAATTAGTACGACCAAAATTTGATGTAACAATGCAAGAAAGATTTCAAAAATTTTTTAACTAGTGTTATCGGCCGCCTCGCTGAACCCTAAATAAGACTTGGCTTGTGAATAGTTTAACCTAATATTTGATTTCATCAAAGTATGCATGTAGCTATGCCAAAGGTATTCGAAATGTAAATGCTTATTGCTTTGCCTGAGAGTACACTAAAAGGTTTTCGCCTCCATTTTGCCTTCATCTCACTCTATCGTTTTACTCCAGAGAATGCAGCTTAGTGTATTGAACTCTTGAAGTGACGCAGCAGCCCCCCCAAAAAAGTGAGAGGAACTGCTACAAAAATGTTCAATTTGTTGCAGACAATTGACTTTTATGTGCTTTTGTGCGGAGCCCACTTCAGCACCTCGACTGGCCATCAAATTGAGCAGTAAAATCGACAAAAGCCGAAAGGGTTGTGCAAATTATTATTGCTATTATTATGACTATTACAAGTTGGTTGGCTTGGCCATGAATCATTTTGTGAGCGAGCAGCTTACGGGGCGGCAGATCAGGCCCACAAAACTAAAGTTGTTATTAATAAAAATAATGTTTGGATATACACGTACGGCACGAAGGGTCCCGCAAAAAGAAATCATCGTAAATATGTAAAGCAGCCTAAAAGTATGCAAATAAACGCTGTGATTGGCCCGAGCCGGGCATTTTATGCATCAACATGCGCGCCGCCCCACCACATCATAGGGCCATTTCTCGCCCACGTCAAAAGCGAACAATTTGTGAAAGATACATATTTTGCCGGCCCCACAACATCATCAACCGCCATGTCCAGCATCTTGTTGTGGCTCATTTTATTTGCTTTTGTGCGGTTACGGCAAATTGATTTTTATGCTCTCCATTTATGGATTTCAGTATCAGAATTTTCAGTAACCGCATCCGGGAAAAAAAAAACATTTTCAATTTCAACATCATATCGCTAACTGTCCAGAAATTGCACAAAACTAATACCATGAAGCAGACATTTCAAATCAATTGCGTGTAAAATAATACAAATTAGAGACGTAGAAAAAGGAGCATAAAAGTTGCAGACAGACAACTTAAAGTGGGTTTTTCACTTGAGCCCTTAGGCCAATGAAGTGGACAGCGATTCAAATTGCTGAAGAACAACCCATCTGAAATTTTAAGACTTCTCACTGTAACAACCTTTTGGCCGGGGCGATGGCAATTAGCAAATGATTTTTCTAACCACTGGTGGTGGGTATTTTCGCTAGCTACCTGTATAGAGATGACTTAAGTGATATCACTTGAAGCAAAAGATTTGACGGCAAAGGTTTACGAGAGTGGATCAATAAGTAGTCGCATTTGAAGACAGGGGATTTGCAAAAAATCTTTAAATACACATAGGCTGCCATTTGTCGGAATCGGCCGGATCGGATGACTATATCATATAGCTGCCATAGGAACGATCGGTCCAAAAATTAGTTCCAGTGAGAAAAACTTTTTTGTTTTCCATCGTAGCGTCACCAATCGTGGTATATATATTGGTTTAATATGCTTTCACATAATTCTGGAAAAATATATCAAAATCAGATGATTGTAACATAGGAACGATCGGTCTAAAAATCACTTCTAGTGAGAACAACTTTTTTCCTATCAATGGTAGCGCCTTTTAAAAACTGCAAGGGTATTTAAAACATCGGAATAGCAGCTGTCTAGAAGAAGAGAAATCGCTCCTATTTCAAATATGTCCATCATAATGATAAAAGGAGATTATCTTTGCATACTTTGAAGGGCATTTATCTGGATTTTTTGTGAGTATAAACTCCACGTATGACAACCGTAAGATATTGGCCTATCAAGCCATTCGTTTTTGATATGTGGTCGCCGATAAAATCGTAGAAAAATTAAAAAGTTCTGTTTATAGCCGAGACAGAAATCTTTGAAAAGTCTTATATCTGGATGGGGTTAAAAAAGAGTGCGATTGGTTTGGTAAAGTAAATGAACCTTAATATAGTTAAAAATATAAGTATATAATATAATCTTTAAAAAAATGTGTAATATCAGCCATGCTCCCATTTTCACTTTCGCAAAAATTTTGCGATTTCAAACCGGTTTTAGGAGCAAATTAGGTCTCTAAACCGCAAAATGTTTGCGAAAGTGAATATGGGAGCCCGGCTGTATATATTATAATAATTTATAATGTATAAAAACTTGGGTCTTTAGCTCTTATATGACTACTCATTGATCCAATCTCGTATGCTCATATATAACTTGTTTGTTTCATTGGTTTTTCTAGCTAGCGAAGTTTTTAACTCTCTTTAGCTAGCGAAATCACTGGCCCCCTTTCGCTAGCAACTTTTATTGCCATAGGTATGATGGAATTACGGTTAAAATGAGGTTGGAGAAGTGTTTATACTTCTTTTTTCATTACTTTTACACTGGATGTAATATTCAAGAATTCTGCTAACCTTGCTTGTGATTTGCCGGTTAGGTCACATTTACTACATATATCAATATGGTTGTCTTTTAAAGGGATATCTGCTGCTATTTCAAAGACTTTGGGTCGAACTTGGCCACATATCAAATTCACGGCACAGCGGTAGTCCCTTCCCTTCAAGGAATCGCCTGACCACTTAGAAGCCATAATTCCTCCTTGGTCTATTCTAAGTCTGTTCCTAGACATCAAGCGAAAGTGGGGGGAGGAGTGGTAGGAGATTCCACTTCAGACAGCCGCAAGGCAAGTGGCTCTAATAATTTTTAGATACCCAACAGCAGCTTGGGTTATTTTGTTTTGCATTTTTGTTTTTTTTTTTTTTTGAGAAGTTTGGGGAAGTTACCCGATGCCCGCACATTTTATGAAACATTTATGACCAGGCCAGGCCCAGCCTCGCCCAACAAAACTTCATTGTCCTAATAAAAAACACAACAAATTGTCGACAGGCCAGAACGAGGCATAAACTGACAAAAAAAAAAGGATACGTTTTCAGTCTGCTGTTGGAAATTTGCTTTTTGTGTGTGTGTTGGATACTAACAAGCCGCTGCAGATGCAGTGGTCAGAAGGAGCGGCAAGGGGTATTTTAGTGGCAACCCTCTCATGTGAAATCAGTTTGCCGCTAATGAAGAGGCCAACATGTGCCCCAACCTTATTATAAAAAAAAAAAAACGGTTTGCACAATTGCCAATTGCGCTCCTTGCTGGAGCGGGAGCTGCTGTAGACAAGTTTGACATATTTGCCAACGGATTTTGTCATATGGCTGTGGGGAGAGTTTTGGCAATTTTGTTTTTATTTTTCTAAATTATTATTGCTGGCTTGTTAGTTGGCAAAATTGTTTGGCAGCTTAAATTTTTTCCCAAGCAGAAGTTTGTCCCTTTTGTTTTTTGCATTGATAACCTAACCAGGTGACCGACAAAGGCGATGTCGGGAAAACACACAGAGAAAGAGAGAAAGAGAGGGTCTCTCCCTGAGTGGGAGGAACAAGCGTTGACTTTATTGATTTTTATGGCTGACTGGTCTTACATACCCCCTTACCCACTTACCCACCTACCATCTCTGCCGTTCCCGGTGGCAAGTGGACAACCCTTTTGCTAAACATTTTCATTTTATGTTACCGTTAGCCGTTATCTGCCGCCATTTTGTTTGGCCGCTTGAAAATGTCATGCTATTTCTGACCCAACATGCCACATTTTTATTTATGCATGCTTCAGCACCCAGTCTTTTACCAAAACCACCCACAGCCCTCTGGCCACCGCCCCCCTTAACCAGACCAGAATCCAGAACCATGTAGTTTCTATACACGAACATACCCTATAAGCATATCAGGTATGACAGGCACATCAGTTAATTGGAATATTTAACTTAAGTGTATTCAATGATTTTATACTGATTTGTTAGCAGACATTTTCCAACTATTTTACTTTCAACTTCTTCCATTTACATTATCGCCAAAATATGGTGATTTCAAAGCTTTTGTTTTTGCGAAAATAAAAAATTAATCAAGAATTTTGTTCAACAATCAATTGTAATCTGAGTACGAAAATATTTGATTCAAGTAAAAATGTCTTATTTTAAGTATTTTCAATCACGAAATTTTAGAAGTACATTTTGAACTCTTTGTTAATTATTTTCGATCATACTTTACGGTCGTAATAGACTTAAGTCAAGCCAGATTTACGCTTAAAACAAAAATTTCCAAAAAAAATTCCAAAGTCAATTCCAATGCATTCTTGAAACTACAAAAGCCCACTTAAAATCAGGAAATAATACCGTAACCGGAACCGTTAACCGAAATAAACCGTTTTAAGCCGAGTACCGGTATCGAATCCGGAAACGATATTAAAATTTTTTGAGAACCGAAAACCGTTAACTGTTTACCGAAACGGTAATACCGGTACTGTTTCGGTTTCTTATTATTTATTTTATTGATTTATATTTATTTAAAATATATATTTCAACTGGTAAAATAGCAGTATATACATTTAGAAAAGAGTGCTACATTTTAGAAATTCGCGCTTAAAGGATAACCAGAATCAATATTCTCTTATTAAGATATATAAAATATAGAGAAAAAAAACTAACAAAAGCGGAAAAACTTGTCTTTGGTAAATATAAGCCCTTTATTTCAATGTAAAGAATTTCTAAGTTTTGGAAAAATCCTCGCTTATATATAGAAATGTTAGAAAAATGATAATATAAATTTTACAAATAAAGATTCTGGATTTTAATCAAATTTCGTCCTAAAAAAAAATCTGTTATAATATTTCGAGAAATGTAATGAAAAGAAAATGTTTAAATCAGTTTTTGTGTTTCTTAGAGCTGATATATTATATGTTGGATCATATTATGGGTTCTAATCAATCCAAATCGCTAAATATCTCTATTTTCGGCGGAGATACGGCAGATTTTAAAACTGATTATATCGAACCATTATTAAGTTAGGCGAGTTTGCCTGGGCTACATAAAAATAGAGAGTTCCTTAATTCTTAGTTGATTTTTTCTGAGTGTGGAGTGGACAGAAGCGTTTAACGAAATTGTTTGTCCAAAAATGAAAATGGCTACACAGAAAAAAAGGATATTTTTTGAAGATCCATTGGATATTTTTCATATCCATTTGGACAGGATATGTCCATATCCATTTTTATCATCCATTTGAGTTTAAATAATGTTAAATTGATCTTAGTTTTTCATCCAATGGAGCTAAAAAATATCAAAAGGATGTGTAAAATTTGAAAAGGATATGCATTTCAATATCAAAAAAAAAGGATATGTCCATATCCATTACAAATGGATCTTTTTTTTCTGTGTATAAATTGGAATGTTTTAAAAAACGTTTTTATGTGGCATATTCTTAGAGCACAATTTATTAGTTCTACTACATTCATTAATTTTTTGGATATCTTGAAGTGATTAAAATTTTTGAATATTTAAAATATTATATTATTTATAAATATTATTTTTCTCAATGATTTTGAATTTATAAATATCTGGTATCTGATATCTATATCCTATTTTATATCCTATATTCATTATACCGGTTAAATCAGTTGGAGTGAACTTTTGCAAGTGTATTTAAACTTCGGCACTGTCGAAGTTAGCTTTGCCTTCTCGTTATACTCTGTATCAGAAGCCGCCAGATGGAATCATTTATGACCGTTTAAAGTATATATATTCCTGATCAGTATCAACAGTTAAGTGTAAGCGCAAAGATCTCACAGAAGGTAAGAGTTGGAGATTTCAAGTCAATGGAACGTAAACTCCTTATACTTGCAGACAGATCAAGTAAGTATCTAATTATTAACAAAAAAAAAATATATCTTCCACAATTTTGTATGTGAATTGTTCCAACTTTCTAGACATTGATAAAAAAAATCATCATTATTTATTGATCCACTTTAGATCGTCTCCCGATCAGATGAACGATAGCAAAGTTATAGGAAAAACAAAATTCATAGCAACCACTGAACTCGTAGTTTCACATACACTTACACAAGCTTTGTCCGGTACAGTGTATATAAAAGTCGAGCACGAACCACTTTATAACTAATTGTGTTCTAAGAATGATTAAATTAAATTCAAAAACAAAACATTCTTGAAGTACAAAACGGTATGAATTCCCTCTTGATATCATCAAAACTCTGGCAGTAGTTTTTTCATGAGTGCGGCGGAATTTACATTCCGACTATGTATAGATCTTTTATTAACTTGTTCCTTTGTTTAAACATCACTTCTTCATGTCGTATTCAACCTTTATTCCTAATTGAGTTCGGGTTTTTAGTCCGCTTTGCTAGGGTTTATTTTTATTAGATTTTATTTAGCTTTACTTTCATTGAGGGACGTTGTTGATATCTTTTCGAGCAGATTATGTTTTAAATATAAAGAAATTAATTTATTCTTATTGTGTTATATGTGATGTTTTGAGGGGGCTATTTGCTTTTTCAATTTGAGACGGCAAATAACATTGTCATACGCAAGACAAGACTAAGTCAATCTCTATTTTGTTAGTACAGCAATATTCTCTATATGATTTTTATGAGTCCACCAACTATTTCAGAAAAAATGAATACTTTACTGTTTTACGACTGCAGCCTTACATACTCTTATTATTAAGTTCACTGAGTGTAAACTTAGGATTTAACTAACCTTTTAGTTAATAATAATAGTCGCACGAAAATGTTCACAGTTTAATTCCATTGTTCTGACTAGTCCTTATAAGACTAAAAGTGACCCAGGTCAGAAATTAATATAAATACCAACCCACGTACTATTGGTTATGACGTCATTCGCAGCGTTTACTTAATATACAGCGTGTACTTAATATTTTAAAGAGGAATTTTCGAATAAAAGCAAGTCGAAAATGAAGAACCACCATTCACCTCTAGCTTTTTTGTTGTTCTAGGGCCCAAAAAAACTGTTAGAGATAATTAAGGGATTCTTTATTTGAAGCACCATTACATTGTAAGAATTTTAGAAATAGAGCAAAAATTTGATGAATTAGGCCCAAAAAAAAGGTATAGAGGTGGTAGCCATGATTCCGGGACTCCGGGTTATCAAAAATCAAATCGGTAAATGAGGTTATGATCAGAATTGATGATTTTTGGCCCTGATCCTCGACAATATTTTGAAATATTTATACACTTGAAAAGTGTATATTAATTTTGCCCAGAAGTTTGTAACGCATAGAAATATTCATTTCCGACCACATAAACTATATATATTCTTGATCAGGACGACGAGCTGAGTTTTCAATTCCCGTCAAAATAAAGTCCGTCTGTCCATTTTGATTTTAAGTTTCTTTCTGTCTGTTTTTTTCTTTACACACAAATTTATGAATATATAACTAGTCCCTAACAGATTTCATTTCGACAGCTATCGAGCTGAAATTTTGCACAGAATCTTCTTTTTACTGCACGCAACTAATATGTCGGAACTGGCCGGATCGGATGACTATATCATATAGCTGCCATAGGAAAGATCGGTCGGAAAACAAGTGTTAGTGAGAAAAACTTTTTTGTTTTCCATCGTAGCGTCACTAATTTTGATATATGTTAGTTTTATATGTTTCCACATAATTCTGGAAAAATGTTTCAAAATCGGATGACTATTGCATATAGCTGCCATAGAAACGGTCGGTCAAAAAACTAGTTCTAGTGAGAAAAACATTTTTGTTTTCTATCGTAGCGTCACCAATCTTGGTATATATTAGTTTTATATGCTTTGACATAATTTTGAAAAAATGTATTAAAATCGGATGACTATAGCATATAGCAAAGCGGCTCTGACCGACTTCATTGAACGCCAGACAGCGAATGATTGAATTTGTTGATTTATTTACTCTCTTGGCGAAGGTCTCGGCTCGTGTAAATAACGATTGAATTAATTGAAATTGGGAACTTCAAACAAGTTTTTCATTCTTGTTACTTGATGAAACAAAAATGAACAAACATTTAAATAGGATATCAAAACGTCGACTCAACCCAAAATCATTAGCCTGGTGTTTTTTTATTAAACGCTTTTTACGGGCCAAGCCTTTTCACTGGGCCCTTTTGCGGCGTTTTGCATTGATTTATTCCACTTTTCAGCCACCTTTTCACCCTTCGGACTTGCATTACTTGATTGGGAGGGGTAGGATTAGGTGTGATGAGGTGACTTTTGATTTTACATTCGAACATTCAGCCAGAAATTCATTCATATTTATGTCTAGGCTGCCTGCACAGCCTAAAAGCTGACCATAAATCTCAAGTGGCTTAATAAGAGAGAGAGAGCCGAAAAGAAATCACAAGCCGCATTCCTGTGAGTGCGCAAACATTTTTGGCAATTTTGTGTGTTGTTATTACCCACGGCAACGGCTGTTGTCCCCTGCCCACTCCCCTTCAGCCGCTGTAGTGGCATTTCTGGTCATTACAATCGTAAATTATTTTATTTGCTGCTAATTGCAATTCACACAAATGCCAGCTGGATGGGAATGAAAGCCACACTGAAAGCCGCTAGCCGCTGCTGTGGCTTTTATTGCAGCTCATAAAGCAATTAATCCAACACAAAAAAATAAAGAAAGGGAAAATACCCCCCTTTCCAACCATTTGAAATAAACAGAGGGAAAAGGCAATGCCAAAGCCAAACTAACTAACCAACCAACCAAGCAACCAAACGAGCGGCGTTACTCGCTAATAGTTGACGTTGACCATTTGCAGGGGATTAGCGACCATGTCCCCCCGCGCCCTTAATGGGGTGTTTTGTGTGTGTGTGTGTGTGTGTGTGTGGTGTGTGGGTGGACAATTGTCAACACTTGCGATACAGCAAACGAGCTAGCCAAATTGACCTTTTAGTGGGTTTCAGATTTCAAGTAAACAGTTTTGGTGGGAATTTTGTTTAGCGTATCTAATCTCAGCAGGGTTGAACTTCTCTAAAAGAGAATTAACAGATACTACACTAAAATTGGCAATTATTTACTAATTTGCATGAAATGCACAACAATTTTTACCAATTAGAAGCCAAAGCATCTTCCCGATGTATTTTATGGATTGAGGTTAACATAGTGAACCAGAAATCTTATTTGTTGGCCAAATCTTTGTAAGAAAACTGAAATTTAAAAGACAAATTTTTAAAAGCTTGAACCTAACGTCTTTCAAAAGAAGTCCGAGTAATCTTCATAAAGATATAAGAGATTGCCTTTATTCACTGACTGACTGACTGATTGGCAATCTACGTGCAGTCTAAACGGTAAGAGAAAAAATAGAAGGCTAACTTTTAAAAACCCTTGCAGTTTTTTAAAGACGCTGCCATTGACAACAAAAAAGTTTTTCTCACAAGAACTAATTTTCAGACCGATCGTTTCTATGGCAGCTTAATGCTATAGTCATCTGATTTTAATCAATTTTTTCCAGAATGATGCGGAAGCACATAAAACTTATATATATTACGATTGGTGACGCTACAATGGAAAACAAAAAAGTTTTTCTCACTAGAACTAGTTTTTCGACGGACCGTTTATATGAAAGTTAAATGATATAGTCATCCGATCCGGTCGATTCCGACAAATGTGCAGCCCATGTGTATTTAAAGACTTTTTGCAAAGTTTGGTCAAGATAGCTCTAAAACTGAGGGAGGAGATAGCATAGAAACAGACGGACGGACAGAGGTACATGGCTATATCGACTCAGAACGTCATGCTGATCAAGAATATATATAATTTATGGGGTTGGAGATGCTTCCTTCTATGCGTTACAAACATCGTGACAATTTTAATATACCTTCTGCAAGGGTATAAAAATGCTTTATTTTGTACAGCATTTTCCATTTTTGAATGTGGGTTATAAGCTTCTTTACAAGCCTTTGGTATATATACCATTCGATCAAATTTTAGTTTGGTTCGAATATTTATTATCTTCTAGTAAAGAATATTTCAAGTTACAGTAAGTGGAGAATTTGATGCTGGGGTAGTAAGGCTTTATTTAGTGCTGCACAATTGATTTTGTAAAGCACCGAGATATAGACCGGTCATAAGAGTACACACACATCTCTTACTTGAGGTGGTTGTTGTTGTTTGATAAAAGGTTTTCTTTAAATGTTTTTGCCCTGAATAAATTTCAATAAGTTATTTAACATTTTAAAGAAATAAATTCTGTATAACATGAAATGTGTCTTCCTATTTATACACGTACAACATTTTCTAGTTCACTTTGATTCACATTTAGATCAAGGTTACCCACGATATTGTTACCCAAAAAATTTGTTTATCTCTTCTATTTTTTTTTTTTTTGTAAGTTTGCCATCTGCCACATAAAAATGCAATTTTTATTTGCTTCGTGCCGCTTTAGGCCGGGTCAAGGTTCACAGATGGGTTGATATAGTCTCATGTGTGTGTGTGTGTGTGTTGCTACATTTATTTAAATCCCAGTTACAGCCCATTTGTCGTATTAAATAAAACTTACACATCAACCTAAGTATGTATACGACTCGAAGAAAAAGGAAAAAAGAAAGGACAAGCAACGGCAAAGGCAATGCTAAAGACAAAGTGCCGGCAAAATGAAACGTGCAAAGCAAATAAACACATAAAAGTCTAAATTTCATGCTAAAAGCCATTGAGGCATGTTTTAACCCAAAAGAAGATGGAGAGGAAGACTAGAAGATGGACGTGTGCTGAAAGGTTTGTGCCAGATCCGCTTTGTTTTCCCTGCGTCTGCCATATGCGACATTTTTTATGGCCTGTCCCCGATAAGCAAAATCAAATGTCAAAGTGAGAATGTAAACACTTTCAAATGTGCGACTGTGTGTGTGTGTGTGTGTGTGTGCGGGCCGCAATTTCCTTTTCCGCCCGCCATCATGTAAATGCAATAAATCACACAGCACAATTGATAACAAAAGAAACACAGGACATTGCCAAGTTGAAGAAGTCAAAATGAAATTCAATTGGTGACAACAACAAAAAAAAATGTGCCATTTTTTTTGTGGCTGATGTGAAATTAAATAGGTGCACCTCTTTCTGATAACTGGGTTGAGAAAATCAGCACAAACAGCTATGCCAATTAGCAGTGCCTCCCACAACTATTTATCAGTTAAACGATGGTCGAATTACCGCCCCCGCAATTCGAAAAAAAGCCGCATATCATGCAGACTCAGAAAAAAACGGCGGCCAGTGTTCTAGATCGAACAGGATAGAAAGTAATACCGTTTTGTACTTAATATTTCAAGTATAATTCGTACTTGGGTGTACTTAAACTAAGTACGAATCAGACCAAAGCTTAAAATTTACCTAAAATGTTTCTGAAATGAGAACAAATTCTTAAATCAAGTTCGAATTACTTAAATCAAGAAGAGTACGCAAGTTTTTGGTATAAAAACTATATTGTTCTCTTTTTCAATTCTATAAAATTCCAAGTTTATGGGTTCCATAATTTCTGAGATATAACTCAACTGAACCGGTTCAGCGGGATCGGATCCGGTATATATAATATATTAAAATGTCTATCTCTAAATATTTTACATACACATCAAAAATTAACCACTGGTTCGATATCGGCCATGAACCAGTGAAATATCTGTCTTCATATAACTAATCCAAACACAAAATATCAAGTTCAAGGCTTAAATAATTTGTAAGATATGGCTCTAAACGACTTTTGAATCGGGTTAAACCGTTTTCGAACCGTTTCACAGACTTGGGACATTGCCTACATAGTGTGAAAATTTCAGGAAGATCAGTCAAGTGGTTTCAGAGATATGGAAATGATCCACCGGCTTAAGCCGGTTAAACCGCTTTCGAACCGGTTCACAAGCTTGCGCCTTAGCCTATGACTATTTTATGATCGACATGAAGATTCAATGAAATAGAAATCGATTCAGGGCCGATTTCTCATCTTCATGGTTTTTAAATCTAGGTGTTCTTTTAGGAAAATGTGTGTTGCCTACTCTTAGGCCGCCCGCAAAATATCTGTGCTACAACGAACCGCGTATGATTTTAAACACGTCCTAAAAGTAGGCAATATAAATTTTCTAGGAAAACATTTAGATTTGAAATCCATGAAGATGCGAAAACGGCCCTCAGTGTTTTAGGCGCCTATAAGGAACAAGCACATATACATTATCTTTTTAGAAAATTTAAGAACTTTTATGTTATTTTCTACATATCAAAGATCTTTTAAGTTTCGGGTTCCAAAAAATTGTAGAAAATACTTTAATTCCTGCGGGAAGTCCATCTCTAGTTTGTATGCAGCACACATGCTGCTGAGCTGCTGCTGCCTTGTTTTGTTTTCCCCAGCAAAATCTCCATTTTATGACTCCGTTGTTAGAATAAAAAGTAGTAGTCAATCCAAAGCTCAACAGGTGGTTAATTGTGGTAAATGCTTTTTCGAATCTTTTCATATTCCCTTTCTATATATTTATAAATATATATTTGCAGCCAGAGTTAAGCCCATGACTTTCCATTTATTATTAATGAAACGAATTTGCATTCTTTCCAACACTCGCGCTCAATTGAATTTTTATGAGCAGCAGAAATACTTTGGCAAAAGGGACTTAGGCTTATCGGGGGTGAGCGTTGAAATGGCTCGGCAAAAGCAACGGCAACTCGTAGATAAAACGTCAGTAACAGCGACAGCCGCCTTTGTCTCTAATGCAGCTACGTTAACGATAGTCAACCCAGTTTGACTGGGCTTCTGGCGCTTATCAGTGTGCGGGGCCACGAAACTTTTATCAAACAGGCAAAACAAAAGAGCAAAAAAAAAAATACAAAAAAAAAAAATGGCTAAAGTTGGCTGTATTAAAGCATACGAGTACACTGCACGAATTTTTATGCAAATTGAATTGCAAAATATTACACTTATTTAAAGCCGCCAGGGCAAAACTATGCGGCAAAAAATTTCATTTACCCGCGCGGCATTAAAAGTGCTAAATGGTTCATCCCCCTTCAAATGAAATGCCAATAGTGGATAGCGTCTAAAACTATTTCAATATAAAATTCATTTCATTTGCAGCGTCAGAGCCAAAAAAAAAGTAAAAAAAAACACAACAAAAATACAAGCAAACAATGCGAAATGAATGAAAACGAATGAAGCCGAAAAACCGCGCCAAAGTTTTCTTGTTAAAACCCAAAACTCCGCCCTCACAGCCGTTTGTCAGTTTAGTTTACCCCACAAAGTTCTTGACACTTAAAGTTTTGGATTTCTTTTTTTCCTTGGTCCTACAGAGAAATTAAAAGAAGCCGCCGAAACTGAAACTCAAATCGACACCCTTTTCCGGGGCCAGAGGCTTTAAGTGCAATTAGAAGTTGACACATTTGGCATTTGGAACGCGCGAACAAAATTTAACAAATGTGGCCAAAAGCAGATGTGATGATTCCCACATTGTCCGCTTTGACGTTCCCCAGTGAACCAGAGCCCACTTAGACTGAGAAAGGTAATGTGTTAACATTAACTTGTTTAAAAAGTTAGGGGAGTTTTCATTCAAATTCAGTTGCTTTTTAAGAAAATGAAAAAAAAATGTTTGCGAACGACCCGTATATGATTTTAAGCTCGGCCTAAAAGTAGGCAACATAAGCACCTTCATTTGAAAAACATGAACATAAGAAAACGGACCTTAGTGTGAAATTGTTGGGCAGGCATCGGCTTTTGGTAGTTACCGTATGGTGTAGTAGTATGAGTAGATGATCAGTAAGGTCACCTGGGTGGAGTTTTGTTTTCAGTCGATGCAGGGTCGATTTTATCGATATAATTTTCCACCCTTTAGTAAGAAGGTTAGGACACTGGCAAGGCGGTTGAATTGAAACACAGTCTAGTCAAAATGGCAACCGATTTGTTTTTGTTTATTTTTTAATTGACTTCAAATCAGCACATAAATCATTTTCAATTAGCGAATTTTTGACAGGCTTGAGGTCATTATTGTTCCATTTCTCTTAATAAAAAGTGAGTAAATGCTTTCGATACACATATTTAAGCAGTGCCCCAGCTTAAGCCCACTCGCATAATTTGCATAACCAAATACTGCTAAATAATATTATGCATAATCATGCATTGAGATTAATTGGAATTTAATCAAAATATATAAAACTATTATAGCCAGCATTTAAAGTTCAAATTAATTTTTCATCAATTTTTTTTTTTTTACAACTAAATTGGTTGTTTAAAATTCAATGTATCGCATCAGTTATATGTATTGTAAAAAGCAAATGAAAAAAAGACACAAAATTATGTGAGTGTGGTTAACGTTCATGAGGTTTTGATGTGAAACATGTTCATTATATAATTTTGAAGGAAAAAAAATGTTGAGTTTAATTTCGAAAATGATTTTTAATCAAAAACACAAAATGTATTAATTTTCAATTTCTTAAGATACAAGAGACTATTGGTCGATGATAGCTGAATTATTATAGGTATAAGTCATTTAGCTCTTATACACGAACTGCTTGGGAACAATAATTCCTAATTAATTTAATACCACTTAAATTTTGGTACCTAAATGTAACAATTTAACTATAAAACCTAGTATCAGAAAAAAGTTAACACAATTTAAGACGCCGCCTACCGTTTCACTCAAAATAAGTCAGCTGTTCGCTTTAAAGCCCCATACGGGCCTGCTAAGTAACTCGAAGTTTCATACAAAATTTGTGGAAAAAAGAAGCAGAAGTAATGATTCCTTCACCCTTTTATTTGTGCCCAGACGGAGCTGAGAATTACTGTTGCGCTTAACAGCAGATGAATGGATCGTATGTTAATAGCCTGTGGAAATCAAGTTACTTCGAACAGCTGAAGAAACATTGTTGCAAACAGTTACCAACAGCAAACAGCTGAAATTAAATTTAACAGGAGAAGTCGATGTTTTATAAGTCGTAAATGCTCGTTTTAACAAGAGTTTGAATAACTAACTAAAAGTTGCAAATATTCAAAAAGTTGACTAAATCATACACTGATTTAACTGCGCTAAAGAATTTAAATAATCGTAGCAAAGGTTGATTATGCAAACTGAATAGTCGACATTGCATTTGCTTGGTATGCACTACATACTATGTAGCATATCAATAAATGTGAAAAATAATTCATGATTTATTTAATTCTACTTTAATTTTGGTACCATTTCACTATAAAACCTCGAATCAGAGGAAAGTTTACTTAGAAAGACAATTTGAGACGCCGCCTGCCGTTTCACTTAAGGGGGTCTTCTACCATCGACGAGTGTTATTTTTTTAAAATTCTGGAGAGAAAATCATAAGAGCTATTTCAGTTTGGTTTTTGGATTTCAGTTACTAATTAACTGTATAATAAAATCTAAAAAAATGTTTGGATTTCGGGGGCTGTTCAAAAAGTTATCGGCCTGCCAATTAAGGTCTCCCAAAAAAAGGTGTTGAGGTGGTGGCCATTATTCCAGCACTTCAGGTTATCGAAAATGAAATCGGTACATGAGGTTATGATCAGAATTGATGTAATTCTGGCCCGTACCTCAATCATATTTTTCATCAATTAAAATTGAGCGGCGTTTGAGAGTGACTCTCTATGTTATATTCTTTCTGCTAGCATAAAAGCAATATGGGTAATGTGTTTATCATAAATTGAAGATTATAGTTTGAGAAAAGACTGATAATAAATTTCGACTTATATTCATTCGCTTTAAATATAAAAAAATTTGACATTGAAGTCACATCTTGTCGATTTCTTCTCCAATTTCAGCAGATCCAACGAGAGTGTAATGAAAATAAGAAACCCAGCTGAAAGTAGTACCTACAACAACAAAAGCATATTTTAATATGCTCACCTCTTAATGCCGTACAACCTCCTTGCTTTCTATTTAGTAAGTGATTTTAAGCTCTCATCTGTTCTCAGTGTGAAAAAAAAATAAATTTCACAAGAAGACAAGAAGCAGATGGCTCAGAATTCTATTGTAACGCCAGTCAGCCAGTCCGAGTCTCTTAGGAATTACTTAGAGCTCAAAGCTAAGTTAAAAGCTAAGAGTTGCTTTAAGGTCGCACAGACTTCTGTGACAGAAGTCACAAACAAGACGTTCAAAATAAACTTAGATCCCACTAAATAATTGGCAATGCGCGCGCTCAGCAGAGACATTTGATCACTGATCAGCCTAATAAAACTGTTCTTATTATTAAGTATACTTTTAGGGGGTCTGGTTAAATTGACAATTGGAAAAGCTTCATGTAAATATCATATTAAACACAAGGAGAAAAGTAGCCTTCAAAAATTACCAAGAAATATATCATTGATCAGGAAGCAAGTTTTTCTGCTAAAAAAGGCCAATGATTTGCTAATATCTTGCGATCAGCTTAGCAGCAACCAAATCAACTTTCTCATATTTCATTTTATATTTCACACCTCATTTCAATAATTGTCAATTGTCTGCCAAGGCAAGCCCTACACCCAACTCAATTTTAACTAATTTCAAACAAATTGCTGGCATAATGCGAAACGAGAACATACACACACACACACACGGAAATTGGTTTCATTTGCCAACATACAAAACTGGGGGCTAAAGTGTTTGTACAGCAAAAACAAACAACAAACCAAAAAAAAAAAAGCGAAGTAAAGGCCTGCTCGACTTGATATAGTATAGGATATAAAATGTCCTAATGTGAGAAGAGTTTTTCTAATTGGGGGGAGGCAATTATAATCATGACGGAAAGATAGGGAGAAGTATTAAAATCAGTAATAATAAAGTAAATAGTTAATTAATAAAACAAAAATTCGGGGTGGTTTTTATGAAAAAAAAGTATAAATTTTCGGGAGAAGGTTTTCAAGGGGGTATATTTATCGAAAATTTTAATAATATCAATAGATAGTTTTTTTATCGAAAAATAATTCTAGTAGGCGTAAATCTTAAACAATAAATTAATAAATTTTCTCATCATATCAACATAAAAGACAGAATATGTTTATCGAGGCAACATTTAGTGTTATGCACATACCCTTTATCTGTAGGTAAAGCAATAGGAAGAAATAAAAAAAAAAAAAAAAAGAAACTGCAAAACACAAAAAACATAAAATTTACAAGCAATTAAAACTTGAATTGAAATTGAAATGTTTTTTGGGTATTACAAAAACAAAACAGAAAGTAAGGAAAATATGCCAATGGCTTGTTAAAAGCACGTTTGGGGCAAAGTCCCAACCAACAAAAAAACAAAAAGGAAAAAATGAAACCATATACAATTCTTTCTGTTACGGAAACGCCAACGATTAACCCAATCTATTCTGAAATAAAATGTAAAAACCAAAAGGAGCAGAAATCCAAAGTATCATATGTACAAAAGTAACGAAACTACCGAAAGATACCTTAACTATTTTACATTCAGTTAACCAAATTTAAGTCAAATTAAATTACTTTACACACACTTCACCAATTGTTTCATGCACTAGCAATTCGTGTAAAAGAACACGTATAAGTACAATATAAGTAGAAGTATAAGAACAACTGTAGATCCAAGCCTTATTTACTTGACAAAGAGTGGAACTGCTATTTATTATATTACAAAATATCTGTTAAGTCCTTTACTGTTTTTTAATCTAAGTTTCTAAATGTGGACTAGTGCACTAATGTATAAGTTTTAACTTGTAGCACTAGGAAGTTATCGTATTAAATCAAGATCTAAATATATACTAAGCTTGGTAAAACAAACGCCACTGAACCAATTCGGTTCGAGTGATTTGAGTCTCTTAAATTGGACCTAGAAGCAAACCTTCGAAATTAATGCCTTGTAGAAGCAGAATGAAACTCCACTTCTGGCAACAGATTCGGCTTAAAAAAGACTTTGGATCACTTTTTAAATAAGTTGCCTTGAAAACAATTCTATTGGCTACTTATAGAGATATTTTCGATAATCGCTTATTTATACATTTTCGATAGGTGTCGCCTCTTAAAATCCTGATACGCAGACATTGGACAAATTTTAGTTTTTTTTTAAAACTTTTTTTTTAACTTCAACCTTAAAAAATAGAAGGCTAACAACGGCTACGCCGATGTTTTAAATACCCTTGTAGTTTTTAAAAGGCGCTACCATTGATAACAAAAAAGTTTTTCTCACTAGAACTAGTTTTTTGACCTACCATTTATATGGCAGCTATATGCTATAGGCATCCGATTTTGATAAATTTTTCCAGAATTGTGTGAAGGGATATAAAACTAATATATACCAAGATTGGGGACGCTACGATGGAAAACAAAAAAGTTTTTCTCACTAGAACTAGTTTTTTTACTGACCATTTATATGGCAGCTATATGCTATAGTCATCCGATTTTGATCAATTTTTCCAGAATTGTGTAAAGGGATATAAAACTAATATATACGAAGTTTGGTGACGCTACGATGGAAAACAAAAAAGTTTTTCTCACTAGAACAAGTTTTCGGACCGATCGTTCCTATGGCAGCTATATGATATAGTCATCCGATCCGGCCGATTCCGACAAATGTGCAGCCTATGTGTATTTAAAGACTTTTTGCAAAGTTTGGTCAAGATAGCTTTAAAACTGAGGGAGGAGATAGCATAGAAACAGACGGACAGACGGACATGGCTATATAGACTCAGCTCGTCATGCTGATCAAGAATATATATAGTTTATGGGGTCGGAGATGCTTCCTTCTATGCGTTACAAACATCGTGACAATTTTAATATACCCTCTGCAAGGGTATAAAAACAACATTTTATTTTGTCTAATTCCATTTACAAGCATTTAACCGCAGATAAATTTTTAAACTTAGATAAAAAGTTGTTATATTTTCTACATTTGAGCCCATACACTTAAAACAACTCATACTAACACATTTTTGTCTAAAGGCCTAATCTCAGATGATATACATTTTATTTTCGGCACAATACTTCAAATAAATAAGACAGCTGTTCAAACGCATGCTGCTTTCAAAGCTCTAAAAAAGTGTTTCTATTCATATGAAGCATTGCGCCGAAAATATTTTTTTATGTGATCTGAGAATAGGCTTTAAAATCGTAATATATGACCAAAAATAAGTTATGAGAAATAAATTGGTAGCAAACAGAAATTACGATTATAGAAATTATTACGATATCTAGCCAATATAATTTTTTGCGTGTTGAGTTTTGTGTTTAGCGGCCCAAAACACTTTAGAAAAAGTTGGTTTGGTCCATGGGGAAAAAAAATAAGTTTTTAATTTTTTGGAAAATTACTCTGCAGGGTCGGAAAATGTGCTCTTGACATGGAAAATAAAAAAATTACTTTTGTAACAACTTTTCGCCAATTTCATTTAATTTTATTAACTTTTAAAAAGAAAATAGAAGGCTAACATCGGCTACGCCGATGTTTAAAAAACCCCTGCAGTTTTTGAAAGGCGCTACCATTGATAACAAAAAGTTTTTATCATTAGAATTAGTTTTTTGGACTGATCGTTCCTATGGCAGCCATATGCTACAGTCATCCGATTTTGAAAAAATTTTCCAGAATTCTGTGAAATAAAACAAAAATACCACGATTATCCTACGATGGAAAACAAAGAAGTTTTTCTCACTGACTTAACCGATCGTTTAAAAGTCATCCGATTCCGATAATTTTTTCAGAATTGTGTGCAAGCACATTATGATGCTACGATGGAAAACAAAAAAGTTTTTCTCACTAGAACTAGTTTTTTGGATCGACCGTTTATATGGCAGCTATATGCTATAGTCATCCGATTTTGATCAATTTTTTTCAGAATTGTGTGGAAGCATATAAAACTTATATAGACCACGATTGGTGACGCTACGATGGAAAACAAAAAAGTTTTCTCACTAGAACTAGTTTTTGGATCGACCGTTTATATGGCAGCTATATGCTATAGTCATCCGATTTTGATAAATTTTTCCAGAATTGTGTGGAAGCATATAAAACTTATATATCCACGATTGGTGACGCTACGATGGAAAACAAAAGTTTTTCTCACTAGAACTAGTTTTTGGACCGATCGTTCCTATGGCAGCTATATGATATAGTCATCCGATCCGGCCGATTCCGACAAATGTGCAGCGTATTTGTATTTAAAGACTTTTTGCAAAGTTTGGTTAAGATAGCTTCAAAACTGAGGGAGGAGATAGCATAGAAACAGACGGACAGACGGACAGACGGACGGACGGACGGACAGACGGACAAACGGAAATGAACTCAGCTCGTCATGCTGATCAAGAATATATATACTTTATGTGGTCGGAAATGCTTCCTTCACTGCGTTACAAACATCGTGACAATTTTAATATACCCTCTGCAAGGGTATAAAAATAGAGTTTCATACAACAGTTTTTCGCCCATTTTCCGACCTTGGATACAAATTTTCCCAAAATTGAAAGTCACTTATTTCATATTTTGGTATCTAAAGCTTTAAAAATTGAACGACGAACGAAGTCGAAAAATGTGCCCTGGACTTTAAAGCGTTCATTTCAATGCTAAAATTAAAAATCACAGCGGGCGGCCTCTCTTAAAGTATTCTTTTTGTTATATTTAAATATCAGTTTTAGGGGGCGCGACGAGGACATTTAGTTTTAACTATAAATACTCATACGCCTCGTAAGCAACACAAATAATTTCAAGAATCAAGACAATACTACATGGTTCCGATTGTTTATTTTTGAAAACTGTCCAAAACTGTTTTCATTTTCTTTAGAGAATTTGTTCAAATGTGAATTTCTGAATCTATAGCTCATCGGGTAGAGCGGCATGTCAGCCCTTGACGTTCGCCTACGGGAGACGATAGTTTAGATTCCTTTTTTCATTTTGTATGATCACCAATTTTTTGGAAGTGTAAAAACAATGAAACCAGTTTTGCGTAGCAAATCAGAGTAACCTTTAAAAGTTTGAAATCAGTTTTTTTTTTTAAATCAATGCCAACTACAAAATTATATATAGACTAGAGGTGCGCGCGTAAGCGATTTTTCCATCACGTAAAGCACGATTCACGAAATAAAAATATCTTGACGCACGATTCACGCACGGAATTTTTTCAGCAATTCGAGTCACGCACGATTCACTCACGATTTACGAGACTTCACGAATGATAAAAATGCTTCCCTATAAAAAATTTATGTAACGCAATTATGTATATATCTGTAACACACACCGGCCGCATATTTTTGGCAATAATTGCAGCTGCTTTAAGGCAATATTCTTCTTAACTTTTTCGCCCAACTTTTTAATTGGAAGCTTATTATATTGTGCTTGTATAATTCCGACTTCACTTGCTCCAAGATGTATCTATGAGGTGAGGCACTTAGCAAAATATGTAAACTCAAAAGCTTTAGGTAACTGCGCAAGAGTGAGACAGACAACGTTTGCATGAAAGTGTGTGTGTGTGTATGGCTGTGTGTGCGCTACACGAACCCACCCACTTGCTCAAGCGCGGAGTGACCGTACGCGTCGAGTGTCATAGGCACACTAAAAAATTGCAGGGGTCATTTGAGATGCACTCACATATTTTTATACTCTGTACCGAAGGTACACAGAGTATATTGGGTTTGTGCAAATGTATGTAACAGCCAGAAGGAAGCATCTCCGACCCCATAAAGTATATATATTCTTGATCAGCATCAACAGCCGAGTCGATATAGCCATGTCCGTCTGTCCGTCTGTCTGTCCGTCTGTCCGTATGAACGAAGAGATCTCAGAGATGGTAAGAGATAGAGGTTTGAAGTGTATGGAACATATATTTCTTATACTTGCAGGCAGATCAAGTTTAGTTTTGATTTTTGCCACGCCCCCTGCCTCCCCCGCAAATTTAAAAAAACGAAATAACTCCCACAATTTTCAAGATAGATAGTTCGAACATTCTAGACATATATTCTACTACTTATTTTGAATCGACCCGCCATACATCATTTTTCGATCAGATGAACGATATTAGAGCTATATGTAAAAGAAAATAAAAACCAACGCCAACAACAACACCGTTGCCGTTGAAAGAGAGAGCGAGAAGGCAATAGCTAACTGGTAATTTCCCAATTGGACCTTGCTATGAGTGGAGCGATATAATTGAGATGGCCTGCGGTCAGAAATCACGCGTGATTCCCGCGTGACTAATATAGATACGTTTTTGTTAATAGGAAATTATATACAAATTTTATAATTTTACGGGTTTGTACTAGGTACTAGCCCCCATACATCGTTTTTCAACCAGATGAACGACGGTTCAAAGAGTTGCCACCCTCAGATTTTGAAAAAACCTCACACTTTAAAGTTATTAGTTTCGTACCAACAGGTACAGAGTATATTACAGTCGGGCTTGACCGACTTTCTTACTTGTTTTATGTATGTGTGTGTAAGTCGTACGCGCATACATGTGCGCATGGAGAACAGCCGTGCGTGGACCAACCGTTCAGGTCAAGTGTTAGCTGCACACTGACAATATGTAAGCTGTGAAACTTGAGCTTTTGTCTAAGTGCCTCACCTCCATAGATACATCTTGACTTGCTCCTTGTGTCGCAACATTTCGAACGAAATGCTTAATTCTTGGAATCAGACGTTAGCAGTTGTTTGCATTTATTTTCAGTGTGCCCGTACCAGTTTGTCATATAAATGTCATATAACTCCATTTCAATACCATAAATGTTGCTAAATCACTTATTTTCTATTAGTATAATTATAAGTGTGGCCATGAAACATGCAGAAATTTGTCCGTATTTGTGGCGGTTTTTGCTAGAACCGCGAAAGTGAGAGTCAACGTTTGTATGTATGTGTGTGTGTGGCCGTTTAGGGCCGCCCAAATGGAGAGGGCAGAATATATTGATTGGTTGGGTGAGTGCTGCAGTCGACCGCCGACTCGTAAAATCAAGTTTTCTGTGCTCACCCATTCACCCAGTCATGACACTGGTTCGCTTCTGTGTGAAAAACACGAATGTGCTCGTCTTCTCGTCTAGCTATGACTTGGCCGGGACTGGGCCACCACCCCCGTTTTTGCATGTCGATCTTGCAAGCAAGAGAGACCCTCATTCCATTGTGGGTTTCATGGCCACACTGCGCCCTCTGTATGTATCATCGAGCGAGCAGTAGATTCACAAAATCAAAAGCAAATAAAAAAAAATTCGTGAATAATGCATAACTTATATTCACAAAGTAAAACTTTAACACGCACGAATCACGCACGGATCACGGATGCACACGCACGAAAGTCTGAGTTTACTCACGATCACGTCGTGACACACCGTGACACGTTAAAATCACATCACGCGCGCACCTCTAATATAGACCAAAAGCAACACTTCTATGAGTGATAAAAAAAAGTAGTGTGTATCGTGGAATACAAGTTACGAGCGCAGCGCTTTACGAAGAAAAATCAATTCTTTAAGAATTTTAACTTTTATATTAAGTTTTACAACATGTCTAAATAATTTTGATTTTCTCATCCAATAAGCTAAATGTGAACTCAATATTTATGCTTAATTTAAATCTCACTTTTCTACCATCATCTCTTAAATATTTCAACAATTTTTGCATTCCTGTCATATCTTCATTAACAATGCCGAGCATAAAAGTAGGTTAAATATTTGTGACTTTAAAAAAAATATATATTTTCTTACTTCTTGGCTAGAGATAATAAAATAATGCATTTTGCAGCCTTGGGTATGAAAGCGTTATTTATCTACTTCAAAATGGTGCACACTCACTTACATATGTAACCCCATTAGAAACAAACATGGCATTGCGTACCCATTTTTGCTGACACCAGTACTCACTGGACGTTATTCCGAGGGTGCTAGATATGCTTTAACCCCTTTCTCTTAACACGTTCACTCACTAACTGGCTACCCCACACAGATTCATATCCTTGCTTTTTGCCCCCCTGTTGGAAAAGGGGGATGAGCATTTTGCTCATTATTTATTTTCAACTAATTAGCGGTATTTTTTTGTTTGTGTTCACGCTGCTGCCTGCCATCATTACGGTGTCATAGTTGCTGGCTGATGCAGCCAGCCTCAGCGTAGGATAGGCAGAAGGGTAGCACTTTTGCTGTCGAGACAAAAACATTTCGTGGATTATCAACTCACCGGCTGGGCGTATCTCGGGCACACACCCACCCACACACACACACACACAGAGAGAGGCTCCCAGGTGAGTCATGTTGCTAATTAGTTACGGATATATGCGACAAGCTAACACACACACACACATACGCACACCTTAGTGAGCTGCCAAGTTTCTGCCAGGCCTGGGTAAACTTTTTAGCGCTTGGGGAACTCCTGCCTCTCCACCTTACTCCCAGCCAGCCAAAAGTTGGGTTTGAGTTGACATTGCTCATACGCCGCATCGTCACCCATTGTCTGCCACTTCCTTCTATCAACCACAAAAACTTTTCTACCATCAAATTTCACTTTCAATTTGTGCGCTGCATTTTGGGTCTATTTATTAAGTGAAATTAAATACTAATCAAATGCCGGATAGGCAAAATGACAAAAGCACTTTGTTGTCCTAGTTATAAAATGGCTGTTGTTGTTGTTTGTGTTGTCGCCTTTGGTTACCGTTGGCTTAATAGGCAGAGTCCATTATATCATTGCAAACTTTTTGCAAAAACAGTTTATGGATATTTAATTTAATTTATTGATTGACAAGAAATGTGTAAATTTAATATTTAATCTAAAGCCGTCAATCAATCTTATTAGTTTTGCCGCACACTTGGCGAAACTGGATAGGGGGCATCACTTTTGGACACCCAAAGGACTTCCCCGTGGGGAATGTTGTAGTAAGTTGAATGCAGATGATGTCAAAAGTTTTGGTAAGATTTCTATCATATTGTTTCCCGCTCTCATTACGTTTCAAATTGTCTAATTTTATACCCCGAAAGGTAATGTCAGTAACAGACAGAGGAACAACATTTGGAGTATAAATATTCTTGATCAGAATCAATCAACTTTTTGGTACTTTAGATACCATTTATTTGTTTTGTTTAATATAATCTTAATAAATCATTGATTATATGTTCAAAAATTTAGATCATTCGGAATATTAGTTTTCGAGAAATGGCACTCGAAAGTTATTGGCTACAAATGTACCCCATTGTTCTGAATGTGACATTCTTTCTTTTAAGTAAAAAAAAAAACGATTAATTTTGCTCAGACGTTTTCAATGCTAAGATATAATCATTTCCAACCGTATTAAGTTTATATATGGGAAAGTGTATATTCATTTTGCCCAGAAGTTTGTAACGCATAGAAATATTCATTTCCGACCCCATAAACTATATATATTCTTGATCAGGACGACGAGCTGAGTTCAATTCCGTCTGTCCGTCCGTCCGTCTGTCTGTCCGTCTGTCTGTCCGTCTGTTTCTACGCGAACTAGTCCCTCAGTTTTGAAGCTATTGAGCTGAAATTTTGCACAGAGTCTTCTTTTTGCTGCACGCAACTAATATGTCGGAACCGGCCGGATCGGTTGACTATATCGTATAGCTGCAATAGGAACGATCGGTCGGAAAATAAGTCTTAGTGACAAAAACTTTTTTGTTTTCCATCGTAGCGTCACCAATCGTGGTATATATTAGTTTTATATGCTTCCATTTAATTCACGAAAAATCGGATGACTATAGCATATAGCTGCCATACGAACGGTCGGTCAAAAAACAAGTTCTAGTGAGGAAAATTTTTTTGTTTTCCATCGTATCGTAGTTTATTAGTTTTATATGATTTTAAAAATTTTTGATAAAATTTATCAAAATCGGATGACTATAGCATATAGCTGCCATAGGACCGATCGGTCGGAAAATGTGATTTACTAAAAAAAGTTGTTTTTTATGGTATCAAATTGTTATTAGCAATGATTTAAAATTTTTTAATATCTGAAATCTCTATCCTATATATATTTTACAGGTTAAATCAGTTGGAGTAAAGTTTTTCAAGTGTATTAAAACTTCGGCACAGTCGAAGTTAGCTTTGCCTTCTCGTTTATTGATTCATCGCACATCGTTTTTCGATCAGATGAATGATAGTCGAATTATAAGCAAAACGTCAATTTGCGCTGTTCAGCCCCGGCCGCAACCATGATGCCACACTAAAAATTTATAGGTTATATACAAACTGTTACAGGTACAAAGTATACCACAGTTGGGTTTGATCGACTTTTTTACACGTCTGACTTTATTTTATATACACTTTTATATTTTTTTCCATCTCTCTTTCCTTTTTCGCCTTCTAAAAAGATAGAGAATTCTTTCTTTCAACCTTTATTAATTTGTCTTGCATATTGCTTCTGCTTGAAGTTGCTAGGATTGATTTCTTTCAGTGTGGACCAAATGCATTAGATGCTCATGTTTTTGGCTGTAGCCGCTGGCGTTGCTTAATTTTAATTAAAATGTATGTATGTATGTATGAGTGCATTCGCTGTGTCTCTGTGTGAGTGTGCGTGCGTATGTGTCGCTCCTTTATAACCCAACAATGACTGCATTTTCATGTCTGGCTGGATGGCTGGGATGGTTGGTGGGGCGTTTGTGCAGACAACTGGCTTACTTACATACATACATATATATATATATATGTGTAGCGTGTGCTTGCATGTATGCCCCTCGGTACCTACATCTGTACATCCTCATACAACACGTTGTAATTATTTCCTGCATTGCTTGTACGACCATTTGGCTGTCGAGTCGACTTGAGGCAGTTTTCGAGTGGCAGAAAATCAGAATGTGAATGTAAATGCTCGACACTTTGAGCCGGACACGGACACGGAAGAGCTGCCATTCGCAGTTCGCTCAATGCGCTGCGCATTTCCGTTTCCGTTTATGACATTAAGTTATGAAGTGGCACTGCTCGTGGTGGAGGAGGGGGGGTGGCTTAAGAGCCACGACAATTCAGCTGGGAAATCAATTCCGAATGCCCACTGCCCCCCACCCCGCACACTCTTGCCTGGCGCTTGCTCTATGCCATTAAAAAATTATTTCACTTTAGATCTTAATTAAATTTCGCGTCATTTTGTGGCGCTGCGTGTCTGGGGCTAAATAATAAAAAAAAAACACGCACACAATAGCGTCCAGTGAAATAAAATTAAATTAATGTTTTGTAATCTGATGAAAAAAACAACCACACACACACACACACACGAACAAATGGCACATGCATTTATCAAGTTTAGTTAAATAACTTGACTTTAAATGCCCCACAAAAAAACATGGCAAATGTTTTTGCCTTTTCAACGTCAAGTTTTTCCAAAGGTTTTTCTTTTCACCTAATGCCAAACTGAATCCAAAGCACCTTGGCGAAATGCGGAAATATGCTAATGACGTGGAGCGGTGAAGTGAGTGAGTAAACGACCATTTGATACCTCTCAATGCAGGAATTGCGCGGATAATTAAAAGGGGAGCTACTTAACGGTAAGTTCATACCTGGAGCTTAGCCGACCGAAGATAGGGTGGTTTAACCAGCGTTTTAAGAGAAAACTATATCGAAAGTAGAATAATAAAATCGTGAATACTTATAAAAGGAAGAAAATGTTCTTGAATCGGTCCTTTCTCATCTCTTCTCTATATGTATAAAAGAGTTTGTCCACATTGACTGACTGACTGATTGGCAATCTACGCAGAGCCTAAACGGTAAGCGATAGAAGGCTGAAACTTTTGATCGTCCGAACAAATTCGGTTTGTAAGTAAAGAAACCCAATTAATTGGACACGTGTTTTCGATTTTGGAAAATCTGCCGACCGGGAAAATGGTCGGAAAATTCTTTATGGAAGAAAATATTTTTTATCCGATTGTTTTAAACTTGGTTTGTAAGGATAGTATGCAAAATAATTAAAGATGTGATTTTCCGATTTTGGGAAATCCGCTCCTGGGCGGGAATATTACCGGAAAAAGGAATTTTTCATCCGATTGTCTTCAAACTCGGTTTGTGAGCACATCATGCTAAATCATTGGACTTGTGATTTTCCCATGTTGGAAGATCCGGCAGCAAGGTCGGGAAATGCCCGGAAAATTCTCTTTGGAAAATAATATTTTTCATCCCATTATCTTTAAGCTCGTTTTTCGTTATGGAAAATAATTAGACATGTGATTTTCCGGTGTAGGAGTTTTCCCCCAAGGGTCGGAAAATGGTTGGTGGTTGGGTTCAGGGCCCATCGGTAATTGTGAACAGAAACCAGAAACCCAGAAAACGGAACGCAAACAAAATCTCACAAAGTCAAGCAAATTATGAAGAAGATGCCAAAAAATAAGTTGTTCTTTCATGCTTGAAAAAATTACTTTATAAAAAAACTGGTTTTTACTGCTTATTGAAGTTTCGAATAGAAAATTCTTTCAGTGTGAAGTCTAAGCATTTTCTTAAGAAGTTATGTTCCCAAAATTAATAAAATCTCCAACACACAACATATAATGTGGTTAACTGGAAAAAAACTCAAAAAAATGTATGACCTACTTTTGGCTTAGTTCAGTCTCAATTACACCTGAGCTCTCACCTACCCTCTGCACATTTCTGTGGTAATTAATTAAGCGTACCGCCACTTGATTACACTGAAATTGACGCCATTTGCCACAGTCACCACTGTGAAGTGAGCAGGAACATGAGGGAAAGTCCTTTCCGACCACAAGACGTGGACAGACGAAAAGTGTAGCATACTTAAGGGCGCACTTAATACCAGTTAACGGGCAGAACTGTTTGTTTGCACGGACTTAGGCACAACCATTAGCATCATTTCGTCACTCCATCATTTCATCACTTCATCATTTCATCATTCAATCATTGTTGTTTGGCAAACAATTTATAATATACTTTTCTTTTATCGTCTGTTCCTTCGTTTTAATAAAGTGCAAAACTTTTGCGCCGGCTGCACATTTTACGAGTGCAAATTAAATATGCAAGCATACTTTCCAGCTCTTGACGATGACAATAATGATGATGATGATGATGATAGTGGTAGATGGGGATGATAATCCGCTGGGCATTAGCATCGGCGGCTGTCCCAAAGTTTGATGCATTTTTAAGTGAAGTTAACTTTTGCGCCAGTTCCAAAATGGATAATTCTTTATCATATTAACCAAAGTGGCAAGGGCAGCTGTTTGCCCACCGCTGACGATGCGGTGTGGGTGACCTCTCCCTGTGGTCCAACCAAACTCTCCTTGACACATTTTTTGTGGTTGTTTGAAAAATTTCTTCTTTGGGCTTACCTGCAAAAACAGAGAGAGAAAAAACACAACATCTTTTTAATGTGGGGTTAAATCATGTAGAAAAGAGCAAAAACATAAAATGTAAATTGATAGTTTGAATGAATTATAGTTTAACTTGAGGCTTTTCTTTTCACCACAAACGAGTTCATTTGCTTTGGATCCCAGGATATTAGGTTTTTAGGTGATTAGGTTTTTATCGTTCATTGTATTCATATGCCATCATTTTGGCCATTAGGTCCTGGAAATAGCTTTTCAGACAACCAGCTAAGTTTATGGACGCGGTATGGTTAATATTCACCTGAAGCATACTCAAACTTAGCAGTTTTGTCAAATTTCAATCGTAAAATTTTATAAATTAATCTATATCTATCAATTAATCTATTTTAGGTTAAGTAGATCATTTTGTTTTAATTGTGTCTAATTTTGTGACTAGTGCATTAACGTATAAGGTTACCCTTGTCGCACTAGGAAGTAAGAATTTAATAAATATCTAATATGAAAAAAATATATAAAAGAGTTCAACCTGACTGATTGGTGACCGTCGCGCAGCCCAAACCGTTAGATATAGCAAGCTGAATTTTTTTACAGTAGTTTTATCTTGTTCTGAAAGTGAGAACTTCTTTTTATACACTTGAAAAGTGAATATTAATTTTGCCCAGAAGTTTGTATCGCATAGAAATATTCATTTCCGACCTAAACCAAAAACTATATATATTCTTGATCAGGACGACAAGCTGAGTTCAATTCCGTCTGTATGTTTCTACTCGAACTAGTCTCTCAGTTTTAAAGCTATCGAGCTGAAATTTTGCACAGAGTCTTCTGCACGCAACTAATATGTCAGAACCGGCCGGATCGGATAACTATATCTTATAGCTGCTATAGGAACGATCGGTCGGAAAATAAGTCTTAGTGAAAAAAACTTTTTTATTTTCTATTGTAGCGTCAATAATCTTGGTATATATTAGTTTTAGATGATTTTACATATTTGTGGAAAAATTTTATCAAAATCGGATGAATATAGCGTATAGCTGCCATATAAACGGTCAGTCAAAAAACTAGTTCTAGTGGGAAAAACTTTTTGTTTTCCATTGTAGCGTCACTAATCTTGGTATATGTTAGTTTTATATACCTTTATATAATACAGGAAAAATTGATCAAAATCGGGTGACTATATTATATAGCTCCCATAGAAACGGTCGGTCAAAAAACTAGTTCTAGTGAAAAAAACTTTTTTGTTTTCTATCGTAGCGTCTCCAATCTTGGTATATATTAGTTTTATATGCTTTCACATAATTTTGAAAAAATTTATCAAAATCGAATGACTATAGCATATAGCTGCCATAGAACCGATCGGTCGGAAAATGTGATTTTCTAAAAAAAGTTTTTTTTATGGTATCAAATTTTTGTTATCAATGATTTAAAAATTTTAAATATCTGATATCTATATTCTATATATATTTTACCGGTTAAATCAGTTGGAGTTAAATTTTTCAAGTGTATTAAGACTTCGGCACAGTCGAAGTTAGCTTTGCCTATAGTCTTCCGATTTTGATCAATTTTTTCCGAATTGTGGGGAAACATATAAAACTAATATATACTACGATTGGTGACGCTACGATGGAAATCAAAAAAGTTCTTCTCACAAAGACTTATTTTTCGACCGATCGTTCCTATGACAGCTATATGATATAGTCATCCGATCCGGCCGGTTCCGACATATTAGTTGCGTGCAGTAAAACTTGCTGATTTGCTCTGTGCAAAATTTCAGCTCGATAGCTTTAAAACTGAGCGACTAATTTGCGTAGAAACAGACAGACAGACAGACGGACAGACAGACGGACGGACGGACAAGCGGAAATGAACTCAGCTCGTCGTCCTGATAAAGAATATATATAGTTTATGGGGTCGGAAATGAATATTTCTATGCGTTACAAACTTCTGGGCAAAATTAATATACACTTTTCAAGTGTATAAAAATTAAGTTTTTTAGCAATCGCATAGTATCGTATGCATTTTTTTTGACTCTTTGTAACCTTGGAAAGATTCAAGAATACAAAAGTCAATGCATAAAGAGTAAGATTTAAGAACTTTTATAAAAACAAAAAGTGCAAGGAAAATTTGCGCTAGCGCGACTTTGCTTATAAATATCTCGAAGTGGGTTATAAATAAATTTAAAATTGGTTTATATTAGTAAAATTCGACTGTTTTCCTACAAAAATATCATAAAGCAAATGGTTTTGAAAAACTTTAGAAGTTTTGGGCTTGGTGAACTTTTTGGTGAAAATGCCCATATATCATTTGAAATACATTTCCACATTGAGGTCTCAATCCATTAACGCTTATATGTTTCACAAACCGATTCAAGTTAAGCACACGAAAATCATCTACTTCTTCTCTAAACTGTACCATGTTGCCAAGTGTAATGTGTGTATTTGTACAAACTCTGATGAAAATCTTTAAACTAACATGCTAAAATTTGGTGTTGTATTCAACAAATTTAAAGTCATTTCATTTCACTAAATTATTGTTATACACACACACACACACACACACACACCAGAGCGGGTATAAACAATATTTTGATTGGAGTGGGCCATTTAAAGCGCCATAGCAAAAGCTTTTTTGCGGGCGTGTTAACAGAACCGAAATGATTTTTCATTGTTTGCCATCAGTTTGGGGGGTTGGGGGGGCAGCAGGCGGCAGCACGCAACAGTAGCAGCAAATTTTATGGTTGCCACCAATTGCGCCTCAGAGATTTGTGCGCGTCCAGAGACCGGAAAACAAAAGGAGAGTCGCTCTAAAATTTATTTGCGTTATTATTTAGTATGTGTGGAGGGGATGATGTGGAGAAGTCGACAGAGACAGAGAGTGGGCATGGGCACCCAGATTAAATTTCGAGTTTCACTATGAATTTCTGATGTCCACTTACAATAATCGCACAATTTACACGCATTCTGTGTCAACGGCACAAAACCAAAAGCCCAAAAAATCCAAAAAACAAAAAAAAATTACTTGATATAAATGCCAGGCACATCAGTCTCCAAACACGCACAAGAAAACCAACTGCAGGAGCATGGAGTAAATAAACTAATGTGTCTACTTGTTAAGCAAAGTGCCGTCATCTATTAAACAATGTGCCCCAAAAACCTCACCCCCTCCACCCCCCCCTCAAATCAACTGAACTCAAGTTGGTCCAAAAATACTCGCACAATGACAATGAGCATGCTGAAGGAAGGGGGCGACAAATGGCACTGGGAGCCCAGGCCATTTCTCTCTGCTGACGCTGCTGCTCCTGTTAGTTGTAAGCGCCTGTTGGACACAAAAATTCGCCATGTTTCCGGCGAGTGCGTAGAGCTTCATGTGTGACAAATGTCTGAAATTCCTTGTTTGACTCCAACATTTGCCCGCACTTGGCTAGCCTGATTTCTCTGCATGTGTGTGTGTGTGTGTGTTTATATTTCTTGGCGCATGTGACTCATTAAGGAGCCAAAGCAACGAGTCAACTGTATAAACTGAATAATCCCAAGCCGTAAAGCAAACTACATTTTTTTTGCTGCTTTGTCTTAGTGAAAGAAAAATCATGACCAAAATAGAAATGACAGAACAAGTGACTGGGAACAGAGGGGTGGGGGTGGGCGTAAGGGCCAGTGTATAAAAAAAGAGTGAGGCATAAATGATTCCTAGAATATTTGAAAATCAAGCAAATATGGTCACAGGAGATCACTTATACACGAAGTGGGTCTGAAGGTCTGAAGAACTGACGTAAGTTAAAATAATGATTGTCACAACCAACCATAGTTCAGACTTTCCATTATTTTGCTTTTCAAAAGCATAAAGCTTTCAAAAGTGTTTCTGTTCATATTAAGTATTGTGCCCAAATAAGTTTTTATGGCATTTGGAATAAGGCCTTTAGTAAAATATTAGATATATATGGGCATTTCCACCTAAAAGTCCACCAAGACCAAAAATTTTAAAGTTTTTTAAAACCCTTTGCTTTATGATATTTTCGTAAGAAAACAGTCCAATTTTACTAATATAAACCAATTTTTAATTTATTTATAGCCCACTTCAAGATATTCAAAGCTAAGTCGCGCTAGCGCAACTTTTCGAATTTTGATATTTCCCTTGCACTTTTGTTTTGATAAAAGTTCCTAAATCTCACTCTTTATGCATTAACTTTTGTATTCTTAAATCTTTCCAAGGGTACAAAGAATAAAAAAAGGCATACGATATTATAATTAATTAATAAAATTCAAATAAAAAAATCATGATAAAAAATTAGAAGATTTGTGATCTTGGTACTTATATAAAGTTGGTCCCGTGCGACATATTAGGATCGAATTTTAAAAATTGTTCTTACATGCATTTTTTTAAGTCTTGCGCCCAAACACTATTTCTAAAGAGAAAAACTTTTTGTCTTCAAACTATTGAAAAAGTTGGTAAAAATCGGACGGCTTTAGCTTATAGCTGATATGGGCATTTCCAACGTGACGTGACATTTATACGATAAAATTTTTAATAAGAAAAATTTTTAGAGACAAGTTTTTAAAAGGTTTTTTTATGTTTATGTACTAATTAAATAGCACTATATTTCGAAAAAAAATTACAAGAATCGACCCTTTTTTTAATCGGGTTATCAGCAAATTCATTGATCTGCCTTAATGCCTTGTGTTGCCTTGTGTTATTAACAGAAAGTAACAATTTGAACATATTTTTCTAGCACATGATTTTTAGGAGAGTGAAGACCGCAACGAGATACACGTTTTAAAAGAATTGAAGAACAGAAGCCATGAGAACCAGCTGTGAACTCAGAGATTTTTTAAGCTAACTAAAATCAAAATGGTTTAATTAAATTTATTCTTCAAACATATCCGCAACTCAGCCTCCCGAAAAACCAAATGGTTATTTTAGTTACTGAAATAAAAATCAAATCTGCTTGAGCCCATTTTAGCAAATTTTAAAATTTTAAAGGAAAGTGAGATTTGGGGATCTGTTTTGTTTTTTGCTTTACGTTACGCCGATGTTAGCCTTCTATTTTCAAAACTGTTTTTCAACTCTGTTTTCCAAGCAATCGTCTGGCCAATCGCAGCATTTGTGCGAAATAACTCACCTTATAAAGCTTTTGATGCGCTGCCAAAGCTTTTTTAAATAATTTGTTTTTTCTCAATTTCGTCTACGACACTTCCAGTGCTCCCTATGACAATATTAAGCACAAGTCTTAACTAGGTGCCGTTAATTTGATTTAAAAACTATTGTGCCTCGCATTTCATAACGAAATTATTATGGTTACATTATCAGATTCTAGCATTGAACACCTGCATGCACGCATTAATTTAAAATAAATGTTTAGTCTTAAATTATTGCCTATAAAAGAAGTGAGTTTTGACTTAAAATCAGTGGATATATGTTTTAAAACAACATTAATTCAATCGGAATGTTTCAAAACCGTTGTCTGTAGAATAAGAAGTTATCTAAAATATCACCATATCGCGAAATAGGGATGCCTATACAAAAAAATGATCCCAAAATGAAGAAAAGCTAGTTTACAATTCAAAAGTTTCAAAGGATCCTAAAAACCACGAAAAAAGACCTTCTACTGGTCGCCCGACCATTGCCGTAAGAACGTGTTTAAAAAATAATAAAAGATTAGTAATTAAGGAAAACCAAAGTGCAGCCCATATTTGCTCATATCTGCCTCTCCCAGTACCGAAGCGTCCTGTGCAACGAATTTTACGAGCCGACACAATAAAATATCATTAAATTACATCTACTTCTTTAGCATAAAGTTGAACAAATGCACTTTCAAGAGATGTAGATACCCAATACTCATGGGCCTTAAAGTGACAAAATATTATCTTAAGTGATAAAAAAAAATTTTTCCATGTCCCAAATGGTTATCAATGTGATTATTGAGATATTGAAGCTCTTAAATAAGTTATAGTGCATCGCAATTATTAAGGTGGGTTGCTGATGGCGTGGGCTCCATTGCTGGAAAGAGTTTTAAATGCATTGAAAGATATAAAGTGAACTCCGAAAAATATGTGGATTTATTAGAAAAGTTTTTCTCACTAAAACTTATTTTCCGACCGATCGTTCCTATGGCAGCTATATGATATAGTCATCCGATCCAACCGGTTCCGACATATAAGTTGCGTGCAGTAAAAAGAGTCTTTTTTGCAAAATTTCAGCTCGATAGCTTTAAAACTGAGGGACTAGTTCGCGTAGAAACAGACGGACAGACGGAATTGAACTCAGCTCGTCGACCTGATCAAGAATATATATAGTTTATGTGGTCGGTAATGAATATTTCTAAGCGTTACAAACTTCTGGGCAAAATTAATATACACTTTTCAAGTGTATAAAAACATCGGGTACCACTATAAGATACACCCTGTCTATTAAGGGTTATTAACAGTAATGGGGAACTTACTTAGGCATTTAAAAAAAACACGGCAACTAAACTTAATACAAATATTTTTGTGCTAAATTATCAGTTCACTTATTTCGTTCTAAAAAAATATTTATTTAATTTTAAGAAAAATGTTTTATGAATCAAAAAAATTTCTATGACTGGAATTGAATTGTTATTTTGTTAACTTTAAAGAAAAATACAGCTATACAAACAAATTTTAAACTGTACACAGTAAAAAAAAAAGATAAAATATCAATTTAATCTTGGCTGATTATCATGTTATACTTTATCAAATATAAATTTTTCATATAATTTTGATGATAAATAATATTAAATTAATCGTACTAATATCAAATTAATAGGATAATAAATAAAATGAGAAATGAGAAAAAGGAAAGAGACAAAAAATGCTTCTTATCAAAAACGTAGGCAGCGTAGAAAAAATATAAATAGTACCTTAGACGTTTGCCCGCACGCGTGTGCGGTGGCATTGAGTCCCAGATCATATCATTATTTTTTTCTCTGTGTACCTTAAATTAAGAAAAATATGTTTATATGGTGACTTATTTCGAATACCTTATACATCTTTTTACAAAGCCTCGTGAGTGATAACCATTTGCCCACTTGTTGTTTTATTATTTGAAACAAACATCAAGACCACTTTTCGTTTTTGGTTTTATTCATAAACATAGCATACTTTAAAGGGCAAATATGTATAAGCGTAGTATTAAAATGTTACTTAAGAGATGCTGTCTGGTCAGCTTGCCCTATTTAACAAACAGCTGTGCCTTGTGCTTGTATTAATAAGCGCTAATTGTTTTCCTCAGAATTTGAAAGCTCTGCAGTTTGTATCCTTCGACCTTTAACGACCGACTGAAAAAATATAATTGTTGGATACTGTTTTTCCATCCGCACAAAAAGGTTGCAGATACAATGCAATACAAATACAAATAATACAAAAACACTCCACTAAAGCAATTAAAAAAAAGCATGCCCTTTGTAAGTAAGTCGCTTTTATGCAAGTGGCAAACAAGTTGACATTAATGAAAATGCAAAAAAAAAAGTGAGCATTGAGATAAAGTGCATTGGAAGCAAAATCGATTAATCTACAAGGAACAAAAGGTCTAGAAGCTAACAAATGTAAACATTTTTTGTAGGCTTTTCTCAGGTAAATTTTAATGCAAAACTTTTTTTTTTTGTAAGATAACTCACGAACTATTTCACAACACAAATAATTTCTACAGACCAAAGACACCATTACACTGATAAAAAATTCTTGACTGTTTTCTTTTAAATATATTTTATAATTGTACAATGTACATATCCAGCTGAGCTTAGTTTGATTCCCATTCCCATTAAATGCAATCCATTCGATATCTGATTAATTAACTTAAATGGACACGCATATTTGCCTTTCATCTTTAGATATATTGAAATCGATATCCCAATTTATGGGCTAACTCATCTCTAATGAGCAGATCGCGCATCTCATGCAATTTGCCAAATGAATCGCTGCCAGTCTGTGGCAAGTTCAACCATAGATGTACACACACGCGCATTCGCACTCACATATGGAGTAGAGTAAAGTAAGTTTTTGAAACAGGTAATGCAACCACATACCGCCCCAAGCCACCCGCCATCCCTTAACGCTACGCCCACTTTGCAGCACAAGTTGCGGTTTCCTTGGTTTGATGGGTTTTTGTGGCTTGTTTGTTGCTTGGTGGCAGCTTCGACGACGATGACAAGCACAACGCTTCCAATTCTCTGCCAATGTGGCGGCTGCAGGCAAGGGGGTTGAGTGGGGGTGGGGATGGGGGCTTTGACAAATGTCAGCATGCAATGACAAAGATGTATGCAAAAATCTATAGAAATAAAAATGTCTGACATAAATAAAATGCAATTTCGAAAATGGCCAAAATCAACTGCCAGTCAAAATGTCAGGCTTATTTTTTTGTGCAACTTGATTTTGAAGTTTGAATGAAGTTTCATTGGATAAATAAATGCCAATTTAATTTTTGGAATTCACAATTTGAAATGTGCACAAATTTGGTTACTGCGAATGATGAGGGAATTTCCATTAGCTTTCATCAGCGAGTTGAATTCAATAACAAAAACAAAACGCTTAGCGGGGCAAAAAGGCAGCCAAGCAAATAAACAAATTGCCAACACACACACACACACACAATGGAGGAGGTTTAACTATATATAGTTTCCACCCCAACCATTTTAACAACGCAAAGCTAAAAACTTATGCTTTTGCCAGTTTATTGTCATGTTTTTTCTTTGTTTTGAAAAACAAGTTGGGAAAATCTTCTGCTGTGGCAGACAAAGAAGTGCTGAGCATGCAAATGAGTCTAGGTAAGCAAGTGGACTAAACTAGGCAGAGCTTTTGAATATTTCATCCAGAGTGACTTTCCTAGATGTTAATTAAGGAGATTTTAAATTTTATTTAGCAAAATTAATCCATAACTTTACACAGTCTATGCCCACCTGTTTTTGTAAAGCACTAAGGCTCTGGGAGGCATGAAAGGGTTTTCTCTATATTTCTTTATGGTTGTTGTTGTTTGACAAAGAATTTTCTTCATATGGATTGCAATTTGTCATAAGCATTTTTCAAACCTTAAACTTAGAGACTGTAAAAATATATCTATAAACGTTGTAATGGGATGACCGACCTACTCAACTCGTAGTATTCTCCATACATTAACCTTTGGGCTATAATTTTTACCGAGCATTATAACCATTACTCAGGAAGGGAATGGCGATGCAGCCCTAGGTTTTGTTTTGACAGCTGATTGTTGTTGCCTTTTTTTAGTGAAAATTCCCCCGTCACTTATTTTTAAATTCTAATTAGTATCCTGCTACCATTGAATTGGCCACCTTTACGAACAGGAAATGGTGAAAATTTGCAAACTTGGCACGGTCCAGTTGGGCTTACCGATAGTCATATTGTTGTTGACGTTTTTGGCATCAGGTTGGGTATGGAAAAAAAAAACCATTTTCAAACAATCAGCAGTCAAAACAAATCTAAGTGCTGCATCTATCAAAATATGACATATCTGCCAAAATATGAATGGACCATAAGGCATCTTAATTTTTTGTCTAATTTCTAGCTATCAGTATTTCTGTAATATGGATCTGAATCACTTTTTATAATCATTTTTGTGAACTGGTTCGAAATCGGGTTAGATCCAGTAAATTATTAAACTCTGTATTATCAACTCATACAACTTATTTCTTAATCAAAGCTCAAATAATCTCTGAGATATGGCTTTTAACAATTTTTGAACTAGTTCAATCTGTATTGGAACTAGGTTGGAGCCGAGGAAAGATCCTAATCCAATATATCAGCCCACATATCGAATTGCTAATATAAAACCTTAATAATTTCTGTTATACGGCTCTGAGCACTTTTTATAATCATTTTAGTGAACTAGTTCGGAACCAGTTTTGAACCAATAAATTATTTAACTTTGTATTACGAACCTATACAACTTATTTCTTGTTCAAAGCTCAAATAATTTCAGAGATATGGCTCGGAACCATTTTCGAACTAGTTTAACCAGTTTTGATCCGAGGAATCCCACATATCGAATTTCTAATTAATAGCTTTCATAATTTCTGTAAAATGGCTCTAAATCACTTTTTATAATCATTTTAATGAACTAGTTCGGAACCGATTTTGAACTAGTAAATAATTTTACTCTATATTACCAACCTATTTAACTTATTTCTTATTCAAAGCTGCACCAGTTTTGAACCAGCTCAATATGGTAAGGAACCAGGTTTGAAACGGGGAAACATCTTACTCCATATTATCAGTTCGGATTTTGAACTAGTTAATTATTTTACTCTATATTACCAACCTATTTAACTTATTTCTTATTCAAAGCTCAAGTAATTTCGGAGATATGACTCTGAACCAGTTTTGAACCAGTTCAATATGGTTAGGAACCAGGTTTAAAACGGGGAAACATCTTACTCCATCTTATCAACCCGCATATCGAATTTCTAATATAAAGCTGTAATAATTTCTGTAATATGGCTCTCAATCAATTCATATAATCATTTTTGTGAACTAAATCGGAACCAGTTTTGAAGCAGCAAATTATATAACTCTATATTACCGATTTATACAACTTAAAGCTGAAATAATTTCTGAGATATGGCTCTGAACCATTTTTGAAACGGTTTAAATTTGCATAGTAGCAATATTTACTGTAGTAATTCTTCTCCAATTTCTTCAAGGTTAAGCCTAGATAATAAAATTTCATTTGAAATTTTCATAACTTAAGTGGGAAGGTAAATGAACCGTCAGTCACAACTTCCTCTCTTCTTTTTAAAACAGCCCCAAAAAGTAGGCAATAGAAATGACAGTTCGCAATGACCTTAAGACATTCGGCCCATATAAGTAGGCAATCAAAATTTTAGTACCTTAATTCCTTAGAACACAAAGTGTGAAAAGGTAGGCCATACAAACGGATCTCAGAAAATAGGTAATAATATAAATCAAATTAAATAAACTATTTTTGACAAAAAAAATGTAATACCTCTGCGGGGATTCGCAACTTCGATCTCTCTCTGTTGAGTTAGCCACCCTGCTCACTCCACCGCCAGGTACCTAATGAAACCTACAAATCATAATAATCATAAAATTTCTTAGTGATGAAAGTGCGTATAAAAATGCTGATAAACACAGAAATTAGTTGGGTTAGAGTGCCTATATGAAAATTTTATAAGGAATAAAAACAAAAAGCAATAAAATGGTCTAACTAACAAAATTTTACTATATAATATATATTAAACTCTGAAAACGGACAGTGTATGTATTTGCAACACTTAACAGACTTTAAATGAGTTTCAATGACCGTTCAAATTAATAAACATTGCCAAATCGATAAATAAGTTGTTAATCCATTTGCTGACGTCAAAAACAAGTGAAAAAATGGAAATAAAATGAAATAAGTGGCAAATTTAATGGACTAAAGAAAACACGCAAAGTCCAAATAAATATTTCACTTGGCACGAACGCCCCAAAAAGCATGCAATATTTTCGGTGCCGCTCGGAGCAGCTAAATTATGCAATATGGCAAAACAACTGTGAAATGTCAGGCAGCTGCTTTTGATTTACTCATTAGCATTATGGAGGCAAACAAAAGTGTTTCGTGAATCAATGGACAAAACCAAAGCAAAAGATTTTGCTTATGAAAACTTATTATTATCTTCCCAAAGGAGCAGGAGGAGGAGTGGGAGTAGGACAGAAAGTCAAAGCATGCCAAACAACAAACAAGAAACGCCAAACTAGTCAAATATACGTACATAAATAAATTTGTTTTCCTTTTGTTCCAACATGAAATGGCAGAACAAGTTTATGCAAGAAGTTGGAACTACTCGTAATTTTGGCTAAAGATATATTTATTTTTTTTTTAATATGAAGAGATAAGCAAGAACTTCAATTATAAAATTCCACAAAAATGAATTAATTCCTTGAGTAAACTATTTTTGAAAGTATCTATGCCACCTCCATCTTACCGCTTTTTACTCAATCTAAGACCTTCAAGCTAGTTAATTATAATTTTCGTACCTGTCAATAATTAATGAACCCAACATTAAATAGACGAGTATTTCGCTAGCTTTTAGTCATTAGTCAAAGACACACACTTGGGTGTTCTGGTCAGTTCAGCTGAGGTCAGCAAAAATTTGGTCAGTCTCTCATACAGCTTCATTAAGGGTCATGGGTCATGGCAGCACTGCTTGGTAAAAAGGGATTTTTGTTTTATGATGGACAACGACAACACAAGTCCTGTTAGACAATTGGCCAAAGCTTAGCAAATAGTCCAAGCAAATAGAAAGCGAAAATTGCCCAACTAGCAAAGCAGAAGGAGAAGCTAAAAATATATTGTACGCCCTCTACGCCTGCATGCACACATACAAGCAGAAAAGTATTGTATGTATGGGATTTGGTAGGTTAAAGTAGACAAGAAGCCGCTTGCTAAGGCTTAAAGCATAAAAGCCAGCAAACTGAGAGCAGCCCCTAAGAGTGAAGTGAACCATTTAAGTAGCTGCGTTTATTTCTTAGCTTAAACAATATAAAAATACACCGCATTGTGTTTTGGTGAAACAATTGACAAAATGAACCAAATTATGAACTAGAAGACACGTTTCACGTTTCGAAACTTAGGTCTTTTCTAAGCTGCTTCATAATTGTCTAGAATGCTTAGACAGCGGATATGTGCCTACAGGGTGGCTGTTCAATGTTGCTACATAAAGAAACTTCAGCTTTTTTGTTAAGCTCACGTAAATTTCGAGTTGAAACCTGAACGAATTTATTCGCCTACAATTTAGTAAATAATTGCCAAGCGTTGGATAAACTTAAGTAAAACCTTATTTAATAAAATTTTTCTCAATTTCAAACATTTTGTGATTTAAAACTGGGTTAAGACCATATATCTTAGTCACAAAACTTTTGCACAAGTTAAATTAAGAACATAACAAGTCTGTATATAAGCACCCAATCAATCAAATAGACTCAACATGTTTTCTCAGTTTCAATTAGATTATTTGTTATTTTTTCGCCACAACCATTATGCATTTTGGAAGACAAATTTGGGGGATACGATTCGGCTACAGAAATTTAAAAGTTATATTCTACATATTTCTATTTTGCTTTGTATATGGATATCTTGGCGATCACCAGAATAGACTCGAAGGCTGAAATTTTACATTTCCAGTTTTTTGTTTCTTGCAATTGTTGTGGTGCAGCATTAACTTTAGAGAAGAATGTTATTTTCCAATTCGATTTATCGAAGATGAAATCCACCTGTTGCAGGAAGCTGCTTCAAAAAGCATTTCCACTTTATTGTTAAGTTTTTTGAACATTATCTTAGACATTTCAACCAACCACTCGACTGATAAAAAATGTATTAGGGATCAAAGTGGACTCCGTTTTCCATGTTGTAAGGATTGTGTGAGAATGGCTCTAGCGTAAAGTCTTCTAATCTGGCAGACAATTTGAAGATATCGAAACATTAACTTATGCCATCAAGAACGTTCGGAAAGCTGGCAATATAAATTATAAATTGTGCTTAAAACATTATAAAAACAAAAATTCAGATTAATTTTGAAAGATAAACAGGCCTGTTACTCTTTTCGATTCCGAACAAATCAGGTGGAATCGGAATTGGTAAAAGTTTCATAACCTGATTGTATTATTCGGTGAACAACTTCATATTTCTATTTATCTGCATTTGACTTGAAGGAAAAATATTTTAATCACATTCTTTACCATCGAATTCGGAAACGAGAACAGGCCTGAAAGTCATTTATATTCATTTTAAGTACCTAAGTCTATTTCACTGATCAATAAATTATGATAATAAAAAATGTTAATAAATTCATTAATCGAATTTTACACAAGGCCAAAAACCTGTAAAATTTTAGAATAGGTTTGGTTCGAGGGTTCCAACCCGTGGGAAATCTTTAAGTTGTACTAGAGGAGAGAACGTGACGTGAATTTAAACGTTTCACGGTATGTCACGACATGTCACGACGTGAACACAGTCTTTCGTGCGTGAGCATTCGTGATCTGTGCGTGATTCGTGCGTGTTAAAGTTATTCATCGTGAATATAAGTCATGCAATATTATAGAAATTTTGTGCTTGATTAATTAAATTATTCCTAAAACTGAGTTGCATTTGATTTCGTGAGTTCGTTGCTCGCAGTTGCTCGATACAAAGGGCACAATGTAGTAATGAAACCCATGATAGAATTAAGGTCCCTTTACAAAAATTCGGGGGTTTTTGATCATGCGGGATCACTCGTGATCCCTTCTTTAATCGTGCATGAATCGTGCGTGACGCAAAACGCACAAAAAATTGTGTGCGGGAATCGTGCGTCAAGAGATTTTTATTTCGGGAATCATTCGTTATGTGAAAAGAAAATCGATCACGCGCCAGGTTTTGATTTGAACCTCGGTTCACTTAGACAAAAATACAAGTTTCTTTTATAATGCTTTTTAAAGTTCTATTATGAATTGGCTAAGAAATTTCCCTATTCGGTTGCAAAGAAATGATGCTATGCTCATTCAAATTAAGACTCTTGTTTGTGTTTTTATACTCTGTACCGAAGGTACAAAGAGTATATTGGGTTTGTGCAAATGTATGTAACAGCCAGAAGGAAGCATCTCCGACCCTATAAAGCAGCGATGGGCAAGCCCTTGCTCCCAACTGCTCCCATTGCTCCGACTTATTTTCTGGCAATTGCCGCCAACTTGGCGGGATTGCAATTGCGACGTTCGCAAAAGAATAAAAAAAAACAAATTCCATGTAATTCATGGCTCCAAGTCTCGAAAACACACGGAATCAAGAACAAAATATATGCAGTGTGTGTGCGATCGAGACTTGGTCAGTAGACGTCTTCTCGAGTCGTGGCTCGCTTTTTATTAATCTTATTGTTGGAATGCTCCAAAACTGAAATATCGCGCCCACCGCTGCTATAAAGTATATATATTCTTGATCAGCATCAACAGCCGAGTCGATATAGACATGTCCGTCTGTCCGTATGAACGCTGAGATCTAAGAGATGGTAAGAGATAGAGGTTTGAGGTGTAGGGTCATATATTTCTTATACTTGCAGGCAGATCAAGTTTAGTTTTTTTTTTGCCACGCCCCCTGCCTCCCCCGCAAAAACGTCATATCTTCCACAATTTTGGAGTTAGGTTGTTCGAACCTTCTAGACTTATATTCTACTCATCATTACCTATCGAGTCCCCATACATCGTTTTCCAATCAGATGAACGATAGTAGAGTTGCCACCCCCACAATTTGAAAAACACCTCAAATATCCCACAATTCTGGAGTTAGGTTGTTTGAACCTTCTAGACATATATTCTCCTCATCATTACCTATGGAGCCCCCATACATCGTTTTCCGATCAGATGAACAATAGTAGAGTTGCCACCCCCGCTATTTGAAAAACACCTCAAATATCCCGCAATTTTTGAGTTAGGTTGTTCGAACTTTCTAGACATATATTCTACTCGTCATTACTTATCGAACCCCCATACATTGTTTTCCGATCAGATGAACGATGGCAGACTTGCCACCCCCACAATTTGAACAAAATCGAATATCTTCCACAATTTTAAAGACAGATTGTTTGAACCTTTTAGGCATATATTTTAATCGTCATTACTTATCGATCGTCCATAAACCGTTTCCAGATCAGATGAAAGATATTCGAATTTTAGCACTGCCCGTAATCGTGACGTGCAAGTGCTGCACAGATTGTGTGAACCCACACTTTAAAGTTTTAAGTTATATACAAACAGGTACAGAGTATATTACAGTCGGGCTTGACCGACTTTCTTACTTGTTAAAATAAACCTGTGTTTTTTAGATAAACCTATTTTGAGTTCTTTCAGCACGAGAATTTCGGGATTTCGTACTTGGTTTGGGAAACCTTGAAATCGACTTATTTCTGACATCAGTTAGGATATCTTGGATTTTTTCTGTTTAGAAAGAGTTTATCTGTTCAGCAGATAATTTCGATTTGGGATTTTTGTGTTATGATAGCCGATTTTACCTGCTGAATGCAGTGATTGCCGATTGCGATTGGTAAATTGGATTATCACGTTTGCTGAAATGGAATCAATCTAAAAGCATGATTGGTTAGTGCGATTACCTGTTGATGTGTCAGCCAACCTTTGCTGAAAACATTTATCTTGAAATATTCAGTGTGACCGACTTCTAATAAAAAGTAAATATTGACTTTTATTAGTGTGAGTGTATTTTCGGATAAAATGTGATAAGGCCACAGAATCCCTTACAGCCTGCAATCGATGTCATTCAGCAGAGATATTTCAGCAATCGTAAATCGTAAATCAGTAATCGCAAATAGAAATTATCTGCTAAATGCGCCCATTGTTTCTTCCTGAATCTGTTCATCTCTTTTAACTTTTGAGATTTGTAAGAGCAATGTTGGAACATGTTCTAAGAACTTTTCAAATCTTGGAAAATTAAAAAAAAAATCTGAACATCATTGGCCGCGTTCAGCAGAGAAACTTGATCACTGATCAGCTTAATAAAACGGCTTTTATTATCTTGCATTCTTTTAGGGGGACTTGTTAAATTGACATTTGGAATCATATAATCATGTAAATATCATATTAAACCAGGATTCGTAAAATCCACAAAAATTATTTTCACGCCATGACAAATAACATCAATGTAAAAAATAATTATTTTTAGACATGAAAATAAAAAAATTTACGTATGAAAAAAATTTGTTTTTTCATGTAACTAACAAGAGCATTTTTAGGTTAACCTGGGGGCTGGATTTTTCGATTAATTTTTTTAAATTCTTTGGTCCTTAGAGCTCGTTAACTGAATTCTATTTAAATCGACTCTAAAAAGACGTTTTGATTTGAGCACTTATCCCAATTTCCAACCTTGGAAAGTGGATTTTCTTAAATTGAAGAATTTTTTATCACTACCCTACTAGGGTATTTTTTCCGTTATTAAGCTTCACTTCGCAAGGGTTTGACTTGGCCCGTTCCACTTTGTGCCTTGAGTTTATCAATTACTTCAATTGCACTTATCATTCACATGGAAAATCATTTATTTATGCTAATTTTCCAAGGCAAAAACAAGGATTTAACCAACCCAAACCCACCCACTTCTTATCCAACGGCTCGACCAGGCAAAAGCCACAGGGCCATTTTCCACTGTTTGTGTTGGCTTTTCACGTGCGTGAAATAAATTTTCTAACGTTGCCGGGGCTATTCGATATAAACCAATTGCTATTTTTGGCATGTTTTATGGCCAAAACGAAGTGAAAGGAATCGAAAGAAGCAAAAAAAAAAAAAAGAAAAGGTTAATAGCGAACTTTTCGGTTGCTATTTTATTTTTTATCTCCGGCCATACGCAAAGCGTTTATCATTACAGGGGGAAGGGGAGGAGGGATTTCTTATAAATATAAGCAAAACAGTAAACTTTGGCCCAAAGTTGATGTGGCAAAAGTTCGTTAAGTAAGTGAAAGAGCTGTGAATGATTTATTGCATTTTAAATATGTTGCCCCCACCCCTCCACTGTCTGACCCCCTCCGACCCGCCCCACTCTCTCTCTCACTCACACACACAGTTTTTTTCAAATGCAATGAAAACTGCCAACTTGCTGACAAATTGGCAGTGAAAACTTCAAGGACAAGTATTTTCCCCAGAGCTGAGACAGAGTTTGTTGCTGTCAAAGATTGATTTTGTCTTCCTACCTCACCTGACTGACCAGAAGCTTTAAAGCAAAATCCAAAAAAATATGTAGAAGAAGGCAAAGAAGAAATTTATATACCCTAACAAAGCAAATTTTTACGAATTTGTATTACAAAAACAGTGACCATTGTGTCAGTTATTAAATGGATTTACTCAGGCCTAATATCTATCTAAACTAAAAAGCTCAATAAGATCGGTTCAAAAACACGAAGGTTATAACGAAACGAATTTTGCTTGCTTTACAGCATATTACATATGCTGTGTATATATTCGTATCAAAACACACCAAAATATGAGCACTTGACAGCAGCGCTCTTACTTGTTATCATTTTCTTTTTGTTTTATTCTAGTTCAGAGTGTATTTATTTTAGTAGCGCCCTTTTTCTCTCTTATTACCTTTGGAAATGCATAAGTTTTGCTTATTTGATCAATTGTTTTTGTACTTATCCTGCTGTTCAAGAATATATACGCATATACTTTAATATACTTTACCAAAATCAAACCAATTTTATGATACCCACTGCAAGGGCATACAAAAAAAAAAACTTGGAAAGAAGAGCAAATATTTAACTAGGTGGACAAATAGTAAAAAAAAAAAAATAGGAAAATTGCTTTTCGAAAGTTTTTCTGCTCGACGATTAAAGAACTCGAATTGAATGTGTACGCCTGAGGCAAAAATGTTCGCTCATCTATTTGCCAATCGGAAGTTGTAGGAGTATTATGCACAATTTGTATTTTCGTTGCTTCCGGCTGGCGCATATTTGATTTATGGAGAGACCTCCACGAGAGTTCAATATATGTAGATGTGGTTGTACATATACGGCAGACAGAACAGACATTGGGACAAATTCAATTGAAATACAATTGGCTTATAAATGAAAGCCTATTTGGGCCAAAAACGATGACTGAGACACAACATGTATACAATGTGTGTGCGTGTGTGTGTGTGTGTGTTTGAGTGGGGACCATTCAATATGTGCCTGATCAGATTATATGTATGTTTTGTTTGTTTGTGGGCGTGTTGATGATAAGTTCTCTTGAGCCAATTGATTTAGCCAGGAGATGGAAATGATTAGAAATGATTTGCATCTACCTTAGGGTGGAGCCACACTCACATAGATAAACTCAAGCATCGATAATAATCTATGCATTGTCAAGATGTTTGCGTTAAGTTAATCATCAGTCAATGGTTATCAACATTACATATAAGGAAAATCATTTGTCAAACAACAACAACCAACAAAAAAAAACAGCAGAAGTGGTGTGTGTTTATTCTTGTGCCCATCCTGTGCCTGCATAAACACAGAGATATCCAAAATTATGTTTGCTCGAGTTGGCAAGCGTAGAGAAATGGCACAGAACTGCAAGCTGTCACAGAATATAAGTACCTAAGATTCACACTGACAGAGAATTTGAAATTTACAAAACATTTTCGGAAAAAATTAGGCAGAAGCAAGAATTGGAATAAACAGCATATGGAAAATGTAATATCAAAAAATTAAGTGATAAATATTATACTATCCAAATATTTGAAGCTACATCAAAATCAGTGTGGGACTATGCTGAATAAGTTAGTACACAGAAAAAAGATCAAATATCAATTTAATCTAGTCTGATTAATATGATATTTTATCAAATATAAATTTTTTCATATAATTTTGATAATAACAAATATTAAATTATTCGTTCTAATATAATAATGAACAAGAAAAAGGAAAGAGACAAAAAATGCTTCTTTTTGAAAACTTTGGCAACGTAGAGAAAATATAAATAGTCCCTTAGACGTTTACCCGCACGCGTGTGCGGTGGCTCACTGCGTTCAAACGTCATTTCATTCGTGTAAAGTGCGAGGCCCCGGGTGCGTTCTCCAGATAAGGTAATGTCGAGTTAACTACAAAAATGTTTAAATTTCTTTGCTTTCCAAAACGGCGATGGGGTAATATTAGATAAACATTAAAATTCTAAGCGGGAATATATATAAACGAGAAGGCAAAGCTAACTTCGACTGTGCCGAAATTTTAATACACTTGAAAAACTTTACTCCAACTGATTTAACTGGAAAAATATATATAGGATATAGATATCAGATATTAAAAATTGTTTAATCATTGATAATACAAATTTGATACCATAAAAAAAAACTTTTCTTAGTAAAACACATTTTCCGACCAATCGGTCCTATGGCAGCTATATGCTATAGTCATCCGATTTTTATACATTTTTTCAGAATTTTGTGGAAACATATAAAACAAATATATACTACGATTGGAGACGCTACGATGGAAATCAAAAAAGTTTTTCTCACAAAGACCTATTTTTCGACCGATCGTTCCTATGGCAGCTATAAGATATAGTCATCCGATCCGACCGGTTCCGACATATTAGTTGCGTGCAGTAAAAAGAAGACTCTGTGCAAAATTTCAGCTCGAAAGCTTTAAAACTGAGAGACTAGTTCGCGTAGAAACAGACAGACGGACAGACGGACGGACGGACAAGCGGAAATGAACTCAGCTCGTCGTCCTGATCAAGAATATCTATAGTTTATGGGGTCGGAAATGAATATTTCTATGCGTTACAAACTTCTGGGCAAAATTAATATACACTTTTCAAGTGTATAAATATATATAACATAATAAACTAAAATATATGCCGGCCAATTCCTAATATTTATTATACACTTGCAAAAATTTATCAAAATCGGATGACTGTAGCATATAGCTTCCATTTAAATGGTCGGTCAAAAAACTACTTCTAGTGAGAAAAACTTTTTTGTTTTCTTTCGTAGCGTCCCCAATCTTGGTATATATTAGTTTTATATGTTTTCACATATTTTTGAAAAAATCTATCAAAATCTATCGGTCGGAAAATGTGTTGTACTAAGAAAAGTTTTATTTTATGGTACCAAATTTCTATTATCAATGATTTCTATATCTGATATCTATATCCTATATATATTTTACCGGTTAAATGAGTTGGAGTAAAGTTTTTCAAGTGTATTAAAACTTCGGCACAGTCGAAGTTAGCTTTGCCTTCTCGTTTATATATTATTTTCTCAAAAGCGTAACTAAAATAACATAATTATTATGATGGAAAAAAGTACCATGCGACATGTCCAATAATGAGCTGATAAATTGCACTAACCAATCAATTTCTAATTTGAATTAAAAAGAGTTTCGTATGACTCATTAGAAAATTATACAGATTTCACTTTCAATTTGAGTTATAATTGATTTAATTTTTGTGCCATTCCTCATCCAAATTCATTTTTTTGATTGAGTTGTTTTCAAAACCAAAACTACAATATAATTTAGTTATAGAGCTTATCATAAAACTTTGAACATTAATCGGCTGATGGATAAATTGCGTGTTCTAACATAAGTATAGGCATAATTATTATGGCTCATTTGTTGACGCTTTAGTTGGGTTTTGGTAACTTCAATTAGCTTAAAGTCCATATACATCAGTTTAATAAGCACTTTGCTTGTGGGATCCCTGGGTAAAGGCAACACATAATTACAAAAGCGGCAACCTTAACGCTGACGACCCAATGGAGAGAGAGTGAGTTGATGGAGAGGCAAGGTGTTTTGGGGCGTGCGAAAATTCCAACAGTTTGCCTATTAGTAATTCATAATCCATGCCAGCTGGGTTGCCAACCCAAGTCATCTGCTCCGGTGCTATGCATAAAATGTCATGTCGCCCGACGCGTTTGGCTGTGCCAGTTTCATGAATGGCGCCTTTAATTGAGTGTCCTTACACGCTTGGGCATAGGCAACATTTTTGTGCTTGCTTTGATTTTGTATTCATATGCTTAAAAGTGCTGGAGCTACTGGTAGGCTATGTTTTCTTATGAAAATGACCCCAAAAACATTTTAAGCTCAATTAGTTGGCCTCAGTAAATGTCGGCATATATACAGGACGAGGGTTGCCTAGCATATTTGTGGGAGGGGAAAAGTGAAATAACAATATTTGGTGTTATCAAGCAAAAGGTAACACCTATGCAAAATGAGAGCGTAAGTTAAAGTAAGAAAGTTTGTGCTAAATAATGTCAAAGTTTTTAAAGAAAGTGGCAAATCGGAGCTAAACCTTTTAAACTAACTAACAACCCACGTATTTATACACATCTATATGCGAGTACTTACTGGCTTAATGCCAGTCATAAATCAATTAATTCGAAAAAGCAATTAGCCAAGTCAAAACGGATCACGTTTTGGAGAGAGCTGTGACAAAGGTGCGTATGAGTAATCGTTGTGCCAGGCAAGGCAATTAAGCAGCCTTACACATACACGCACACACACACTCAACGGCATTTAAATGCAAAACGCTTGACACACGAGAGATGTGTCAGCTTAATATGTGAAATTAACGAGTAACTGGCCCTAAAACATAATACAACATAAACAATTGAAACGCCATCAACAACAACGAATGGAGAAGGAAAACCCAATTACACTTATGACATTTGCAGTGTCCGAATGGACTGTGTGCGCTCGCGCCCGTGTGCATGTGCGTTGGTTAACCCACTGTAATGAAATTTGCAGTTGACCACACAAAAGCAAACACACACACACACACAGCCGCTTGCCGTGCTTGATAGACAGTGGAGAACATAAATTATTTAACTTAATTTAATAACAACAACTAAAAATACAATTAAAAATTTAACTTCTATTTGTGCACTTAATCAGTTGGGTTCAATTTGAAATTTTGAATAAATTCAATTGAGTAAGCGTAAACGTCAATCATTACGTCAGTGAAGCAGAGACAAACATACAATCATACATACTGATCATCCCCACTTTTACCGAATGCCTGTTCTTAGGCTGGTCGATATAATTTCACGCAAACCACATTATTTTATTAGGTGTGTTAGTAAGTTATAAAGGATGTTATTTTGGAAATGGGTACTTCTCAAAGTAACGCAATAGAATTTTTAATACACATCATCACACATTCCAAAAATATAATCAGAAAGGTTACCCACTTTTTATATGTCCCCCGGCATATATAGATAGGATATAAATATCAGATATTTAAAATTTTTAAATCATTGATAATAAAAATTTGATACCATAAAAAAAAACTTTTCTTAGTAAAACACATTTTCCGACCGATCGGTCCTTTGGCAGCTATATGCTAAGTCATCCGATTTTGATAAATTTTTTCGAATTTATGTGAAAGTATATAAAACTAATATATACCAAGATTGGGGACGCTACGATAGAAAACAAAAAAGTTTTTCCCACTATAACTACACAGAAAAACAAAGCTCAAGATCAATTTAATCTTTGCTGGTTAAACTGATCTTTTTAAAATATCAAATTTTTTCATACTTTACATAAATAGTCTCTTAGACGTTTGTCCACAAGCGTGAGTGTTGGCTGACTGCGTTGAGGCGTCATTCCATTCGTGTTAAGTGCAAGGTCTCGAGTTCGCCTCAGACCAGGCAATGTTTTTTTTTTATAAAAAAGATCGTATTCATATTTTTATCATATCAAGTTAATCTTCGTCATATCGGAGTAAAATTGATATGAAGAAATGTGGAAATGACTGCCATTTCATATCAATTTTTTTCTCTGTGTAGTTTTTGGACCGACCGTTTATATGGCAGCTATATGCTATAGTCATCCGATTTTGATAAATTTTTCCAGAATTGTGTGAAAGCATAGAAAACTTATGTATACCACGATTGGTGATGCTACGATGGAAAACAAAAAAGTTTTTCTCATTAGAACTAGTTTTTAGACCGATCGTTCCTATGGCAGCTATATGATATAGTCATCCGATCCGGCCGATTCCCACAAATGTGCAGCGTATTTGTATTTAAAGACTTTTTGCAAAGTTTGGTCAAGATAGCTTCAAAACTGAGGGAGGAGATAGCATAGAAACAGACGGAAAGACGGACGGACGGACAGACGGAAATGAACTCAGCTCATCATGCTGATCAAGAATATATATACTTTATGTCGGAAATGCTTCCTTCACTGCGATACAAACATCGTGACAATTTTAATATACCCTCTGCAAGAGAATAAAATCTTGAAAATAAGGTTTAGGCCTTTTGCAACAGAAATAAAACAATGTTCTTCCGATATTTGACAAAAAAAAAACGAGAGCGTAAGTTGAAGTTGGCCCTGCTCGACTCTGATATACCCGTTACTCAGGGTAAGGTTTATTTAAAAATATTGTATTAGATTTTTGCGGGGGTGGCGACTATACTATAGCTCATCTGATCAAGAAATGATGTGCGGCGGATCCATAAGTAATGATGATTAAAATATATGTCAAGAAGGTCCGAACAATCTATTTTCAAAATTGTGGGAGATATGAGGTTTTTTTTCATATTGCGGGGGCAGAAGGGGGCGTGGCGAACATTTGAAACAAACTTAGTCTGCGTGCAGACAATACAAGTCTACACTGAAAAATGGTAGCTCTAGCTCTTATAGTCTTTGAGATCAAGGTGTTCATACCGACAGACGGACAGACGGAAGGACGGACATGTCTATATCGACTCGGCTATTGATGTTGATCAAGAATATATATACTTTATGGGGTCGGAAATGCTTCCTTCTGCCTGTTACATACATTTGCACGAACTTAGTATACCCTTTTTACTCTACGAGTAACGGGTATAAAAATATATAAAACTATCGATAGTGCAGGGCTACAATCGATGACGACTCGATGGTGCCGATAGTGCCGATAGTGCTATCGATGGTTATGCACCTCTACTAGTAATTTTTGAAGGGAAATAATAAAGCTTTATCATAAACAGAGTGACCAGATGGTCCAACGCAATTTAATACTAATTATGCCGTCTTTAGTAAATCCTCCAAAACATTTATGCACAATATTTTTGCAATTGAAGGGTTTGCCAGGGAATCACAACCAAGTTGATCCTTTCAAAAAGATTAGGAATTATCCGAACTATCAAAATTCAAGTGATACGGAAAACACACAAACTTAAAATCTAAAGTGGCATAAAATAGTTCAACAATTAATGTATTTAATTGAATTTCGGTTACTTTTGGATATATTCAATTAAGAAGTTCTGACGTTCCTCTTCGTAGACAATGGGGTTTAGACACAATGTGGAATGTGTCAGAGATGTCTACAAAATCTCCTGACTTATTTATAAAGCTAACATTAAAATTCTAAACATTTTTTTAAGTAAATGGACGAAACCAATTTATACATATATAAATTTTTCACATTGTCCATTTATTTTGCTATTGGTTTCTCATATTTCGCTGTAACTTGCGTAGTTCTCAACCAAATTTAAAATGTGTTCTATCGTATCACTTTCAATAAATAAGCCTTCAAATAAGTTTCAAACACTTTTATCGTAAAATTAATCGTTTTCAAGTTATTCAATTTAAAAATACGAAAAAAATTAAGTTGCATATTTTTATCACAAAATTTTAACATGAAAAACTTAAAAAATTAAACTGGTTAATTTTAACCTTTCAATTGCATATATACAAATTAGGCTTCAAACAAGACATCGTCTGTTAAAATCGGTGAATAAACGGCCAAGATATAGACATTTAATTAAGCCTGCTATTGGGCAGTGCTTCATACAAAACCCTGCAGCAGATCAATATAAAAAAAAATATCGTGACTTGACCCTGTTTTAAGTCAATTCTTACTATTTCAGTCCTTAATTTTAATGCTTAACTCACACTGGTATTTGTGACTTCGATTTTTACCATAAAGCTTTGCCAAACACACACACGCACACACGATAGTGTGAGTAAAAGCGGCACCCAGCTGCAGCACTTTCAATCTACAGATGTGAATTTTCTTAATACTCTGGCTGCTCATTTTGTTGTTGCAGTGATTTCATATTTTATTCTCTGCGTCGAGTGAATTGTCATTGCTTAATCCATATCGTCTGCGGATATTTGTTCAATGTGTTTTAAGTACATTTAAATATTCGCCTGTCGCATGTTGCCATCATATATGGGGGAAGCTTTATAAAATATTTAAGAATTCGGTTGTTTGTTTTCGGATTTTTTCACATATTTTTTTTCCTCCCCCCCCCCCCCCCCCTCACAGCTGCGTCTTCTGCCCAAAAACCGCAAAATCCACTCAATAATGCGCCAACGCACACACACTCACACACACACACACATGCCAGCACTATAAATACAAATGGCAACATGAAAAGTCGGCAAGCGACAGCAGACAAACGAGCAAACAGGCAAAGTGACTGAGGAACTGAGCACTGCCCTTAAAAGTAGGCAACCTTTTTTTCGCGTTTGCTGTGATTATTTATTAAACATTTCAAGCGGTTAAAGGCCTCAATGAACGAATTCATGTGGTATGGGTTGGTAAATTTAACCAATAATTGAAATACATTTCCATCAATTTTATAAATTAACCAGAAACAATTTTTAAATTACTTGAAATTCAAATATAAATTATTTCACAGGATAAACCCAGCTCAGACAGAGCTGGAGAGAGGGAGGGAGGGGAACCTGAATATTGCATGCAAATTTCCATGTGCGCACACTTAATATAATTTCACTTAAAAACAGAACTCTGCTAAGAGAGCGGGCGAGGGGAGAGGTCGAGGAAGTTGTGCCAGGTGTTGGCCATTGGTGTGGCACATTTCGACTTTGCCTTTTCGTTCGTTCTGTTTGTGTGTGTGTGTGAGTGTGTGTGTTTTTTTTTTTTTTGTTTTTGGTAGCCTTTTCCTTCTTTTCTCTCTGGGCGCTAACGTGACTTTGGCGCGTTAACCTCAATTTATCGCTGCCATTTATGTCCTTTTTTCGATTACAGCATAAATTGTGGTAGCTAACGTGTTGGTCACACACACAGTCACACTCACCTGATAAATGGTAAACTGCATGCATTGTGTAATCGATAAAAAAAAGAAAGAAAAGAAAAAGCAACGAAACCAAAGCACAACATCAAAAAAAGACGAAGCCAAAGGGAACAGCAGCCCGGGCAACCAACTAGCTGAGTGGCATTGAAGGACGACCACCCTAATGGATATTTGTGTCTGTGTGCAAATAAGTAACAATTACACGTTGACTTCGTTGTAAATTTTAAGCACAACTTTTCAAAAGGGGACAACAACGAAACTTTAAGGGTGGGGGCAAATGACAGCTCCAACAAAGTACAAAATCAATTGGAACTCTAATCTCAGGAAAGTCCTGTCAGGGCACATGAAAACGATTTGAAAATGGAAAAAATAAATACACATAAATCTAAAGGTGCTTGAACTTGTCCACCAACGCACTAACTGTCGTACTTTTTCTTTGCTTAAACTTTGATTATATTTTTTCAATTATTTTATAAATTTTCGAAGAAGTGGCGGTAATACTAGCTGATCTTCGCGCGCCTAACTAGAAATTGGTTGGGAAAAGTGTTTCATTATGTCACTTACTCGTTTGTTTGGTCTATCCATGAAATTATCGTATGTAACAATTTCTTAGCTTTGAAATAAATTATCCCAGACAATTTGCGATTTTGTTGATCGAAGATAAAACATTTCGAATACAATTGTTAGAATTGACAAAAAATGTCTTATTTAATTTTGGTGTTTAGAAGTTTGCAATGCTTAAATCAATACATTACATTAACAGCCATAGCATACTTATGGGCAATAAAATATTATGTCAATTCGAACACATGTATTCCCAATGCACTATAGGAAATATTTCCATTTTTGTGGCAGAAAGTCCATTTTCAAAAGTGTCCAAGTCCACAAATTTTGTTTGCCATTAGTTTATAAATTGCTCAGTCCACAATGTTGCATACCAGAAATGTTAAAAGACTGCAGCCCTGGTTACATAACAGCTGTAAAAGTTAACATTTGTTATCGATTGACAGCTGGATGTAAAATGCGTATATTTCTGCTGCGATTTAGAATTGTTAAATAGTAAGAAAAACATCAGCTTTGGTCAAATATTTTTGTTGGAATCTGATCATTGTGGTTTGTATTACGTGTCTGTGCCTTTGGTCTGTAGATATAAACCGTGTTGTCATAGTTGTCAATGGTATTTGTGAGGCATCTCATGATATGAAATTTTTAAAGAATATTTAACTTCACGAAGGCCTGCAAAAAATTGTTAGCATTTGTTAGATCTGAGACTTTTTTTACCTTGTAGAGTCATCAATTCTGCGTCCGATGCACTTTATCTCAATGTGCATTTATTTGAACTTTTTGCGAAATTTAATTTTTTATAACATAACCTCAATTTGATCAATGCTGACTTGTTTGCTATTTGGATAAAAGCGACTGGCCGAACTGACAAAGAGTATGTTATTTCTTTATTGCTTCATAGGAGGGTTAAACCAAGGACCTTCAGACTCATCGAAAAGATATTCAAAGAAAAAAACCAGGATGTTTTGAGTAAATTTGGAGGCAAAATGGCAGAAAGTTAACGAAAACTGAATCTTATTAAGCTAAAATATGCTGACTGGATTAAGAAAATACATTTGCACAACAGACAAAAATTCATAAGTCCAGTTGATCGTCCTGGTATGTCATTTTTGCTTAAGAGCATTAGAGGTCGGAGGAAACAAGCTTCCAAGCTTTCTTTATCTGAGGCGAATAGTGTGCGGTTATTGATATTTGCTCGTAAAAAAGGGCAAGCTAATCTTGCTACAGTTCTAAGGATTCTATATATGTATATGTTCGCAAAAGGCGAAAATGATAAGGAAATACAAAGCCCGTTCGCGTATGCCTTGACATTAATATTGGATAACGATCTTCCAAAAGAACAAATACTGTGATATTTATCCGATATATATGGAAGTGGCGGAAAGGATTAGCCATTGAAGACCATCAGGCATCCTTGTTTCTAATGCAAAAGCAAAAGTCAGTCTGCAGAACCATCTGAATCATACTGCATCTCGGTTTGTTAGTTTGCAAAAATGATGTTAAGCAGGCTCAGGGCACAAATCATACTGAGTATAATGAGAATTTCAAAGATAAATAAAATCTACTCATTTTTTGTTCAGCAGGAAACCCATTTTTATACTCTGTACCGAAGGTACACAGAGTATATTGGGTTTGTGCAAATGTATGTAACAGCCAGAAGGAAGCATCTCCGACCCCATAAAGTATATATATTCTTGATCAGCATCAACAGCCGAGTCGATATAGCCATGTCCGTCTGTCCGTCTGTCCGTATGAACGAAGAGATCTCAGAGATGGTAAGAGATAGAGGTTTGAAGTGTATGGAACATATATTTCTTATACTTGCAGGCAGATCAAGTTTAGTTTTGATTTTTGCCACGCCCCCTGCCTCCCCCGCAAATTTAAAAAAACGAAATAACTCCCACAATTTTCAAGATAGATAGTTCGAACATTCTAGATATATATTCTACTACTTATTTTGAATCGACCCGCCATACATCATTTTTCGATCAGATGAACGATATTAGAGCTATATGTAAAAGAAAATAAAAACCAACGCCAACAACAACACCGTTGCCATTGGTAGAACTTACGAGAAAGAGAGAGCGAGAAGGCAATAGCTAACTGGTAATTTCCCAATTGGACCTTGCTATGAGTGGAGCGATATAATTGAGATGGCCTGCGGTCAGAAATCACGCGTGATTCCCGCGTGACTAATATAGATACGTTTTTGTTAATAGGAAATTATATACAAATTTTATAATTTTACGGGTTTGTACTAGGTACTAGCCCCCATACATCGTTTTTCAACCAGATGAACGATGGTTGAAAGAGTTGCCACCCTCAGATTTTGAAAAAACCTCACACTTTAAAGTTATTAGTTTCGTACAAACAGGTACAGAGTATATTACAGTCGGGCTTGACCGACTTTCTTACTTGTTTACTAATATCGCTGTTGAAAAATATGTTTCTAATTTTACGGCAATAATTAAGCTGTTTTATATGATAAATTCAATTTAAAATAAATTAACAAATATTTTAAAATTAATGTTTTTTAACGGCGTAAATAATGCCTGGGGTTAAGGGCCAGCTGACCTTGCATCACCTTTTAAATGACATTCTATTAATACATTACACGTACATTTGCCCATTAATGTATGCTATATTTTAAAAAAAAACCATTTTTATAAATCATGGCCAAGTGCTGCCACGCCCATTTTTTATAAAAATTTAGCCCAATGGTATGGTTAACCTAATGCATAAAACCGGATCCAAAAATCTCGCTTACTTTTTAAGTTATTAATTAATGCCACCAAAATTGAAATATTTCCTATAGTGCAATGGTATATCTCCATTTAAAAAAATCGTAAAATTTATTGGTAACATTTATTTTGAAGCTAAGAAAGGGTACTTTATGAATAATCCAGGAAAATTTTGTATTTAAACTATAAGATGGCATTTTCCAAAATTTGTTAAATTTTAAATTTAAATTAACATTTTTTATGATTTTTAGAATGATTCATACTTAAATTATAAGTAACATCCAGCTCATGCTACAATTCCTACAAACTTTTTTGTGGCCCAAACAAGGGCCGACTTAATAACTTCTTTTGAATATACAAGCAAAAGTATTCGTTGGCTGCCCACATTTACGGATCAGCTCAGTTAAATGAATAAAATAGATTTATCTTGTCCTGGCTTGTCACTCGTCGCCTCAACCACGATATTGGCGACCGGGCGGCGGCGGCGGGCTCCGCAGCGAATGGATTGAGTAAAATCCGCTTAAATTCCATAAGCCAGGTCCGGAGCATGTTTTTACTTTTATTTGTATTTCGATTGACATATATTTTATTTATGTGCATGCAAAACTTGATTCAATTAAATGCTCTCCGCATTGTCAGATGTGCAATTATTTTTGTACAGTTTTTTTTGTTTGTTGTTGAAAATATTTTGTAAAATGTGTTGTGCATACTCGTACACCAGTCGCCAATTTGTGTACTCTGTTTTATTTTTATACATTGACTTTTTGGCTTAAGCGGAAATTTAATTTAAATGTTCGTGGAATCTTGTTGAAACTTTTGGGTCTTTTTTTGTGTTTTTGGAAGGGGGGGATATGATTTCCACAAATTCAACAATAATATACAGTACATAGTATACACACAAAAAAAAAAACGTTGGTAAATCCGACATTTTTCATTGGTAAATCCGCCAATTTCCCATTTTGTTTTTCGCCCAACAATTTTTCATTTCAAAAATAAATGGTTTCCACTTTTGATTTTCAAAATTGTTTCCATTTTGATTTTAAAGTGTTTTACTTTTGAAATAAAAAAAAATAAATTTTGTGAAACAGTTTTCTTAGTGGGTTGTGTGTGTTTTTTGCACACACCAACACAACCAAACACCTTTACAAACAAAGTCGGTCTTTCCCCGATGCTGAAACTTGAATTCGTTTGTTTCTGAAATTTTTTTAATATTATTACCTTGTCTGGGGACTCGAACACACGACCTCTGGGACACACACATACTGAAAGACAAACGCCTCAACGCATTCGGCTACTGCACGCTCGCGAAGGAATTGAGCGCAGAGCACATGTTAAGCTGGTGGTGGTAGCCGACCAGGGTTTTTTTGTTTCTGTTCTATTTTTAGCATATCGACTTGACAAAAATCGCACACAATTGATCAAAATTGCGAACATTTTGATTCTATATGGAAATCAAAAGTGAACTTGTAATTTGAAGGCAAAAGTGTCCGCTCTTTTAAAATCAAACAATTACGCAGTTGATTGAAATGTCGTTTTTACGTGTAGATTGGTAAAATCAAAAAGAAAAATCATTAATTACAATACTTTTTAGCCAAAGTTGAAAAATGTGATTTTTACAATTTTTTTTTTTGTGTGTACAGAACATAGTTTTTATTTAGGGATTTTTGGGTAAAAGCTTGACTTTGAAATGGCATTAAATGGCTTACAGCTCTATTTCCATTCAACACATAATTTTGATTTGAACGCAGGGATTGTCGATTGCGATTTGTAAAACACAATGATACAGAACAGGAATTAACAAAACTTCCATATAAAGAATCCTAGAGGATTTCTAATTTAACAAAATTGGAGGAAATTCTAAGAATAAATTAGTTATATAAAAAAAACTTTGTTGAACGGAAGTTTGTAATAGAGAAGTTCAACTGTTGTATGAATTTTCAACCTATGCTGCTCTACAATTAAAAAGGACACTACCTGGTAACTGACAGGACCTTAAAGGTTTTCTAATATGAGCTCGACTTGCAGCAGAAAATCAGGATCTTTTTATTGCCACACTCCCAGCTCAGTGAAATAGACTCAATGTATTTGTTGTTTTACACTTTGATTCCATATTTTATGCAGTAAGCTTTTACCACAATGTTTGTTGTGTTTCCTTAAGTGGGCTGTAGAGATTGGAAAGTAGAGATATATTTCTAAAAGCTTTACAGGCGACAACTCGAATAGACTCAAAGGTTTTAATGTTAGTTTATGAAAAGCTGTGCAAGCTAATAGAAACACTTTATTAACACTTGAAATTGTCAAATATTAAAAAAAAAAGATTTTTGGCAAAGTTCCAACAGCGGAGGAAAGAGAACAAATATTGGCATCTTGAAATATTAATCCAACAACAAGGAAGTAATATACAATTTTTTTAAAAGCCAGTCTCAGGTGTTTACTTTTTTAAGAAATCGATCAAATTATGAAAATAATATGAAACCTACCAATAGAAGGACAATTCTGCGCAAAGCCTTCATCTCAATTTGTTTCGACTAAAAAGAATGTCACTCACTAAAGGGAGCTACATCAAAAGTTACTTCCCACACACAAAAAAAAAACGTTGGTAAATTCGACATTTTTCATTGGTAAATCCGCCAATTTCCCATTTTGTTTTTCACCCAATAATTTTTAATTTCAAAAATAAATGGTTTCCACTTTTGATTTTCAAAATTGTTTCCATTTTGATTTTAAAGTGTTTTACTTTTAAAATAAAAAAAAAAAAAAAATTTGTGAAACAGTTTTTTTCTCTTAGTGGTGGTGGTTTGTGTCGAAATTTTCTCTGTTTTTGCACACACACAAAGACAAACGCCTGCACCTCACATTCTACACCAAACTCTTTACAAACAAAGTCGGTCTTCCCAATGATGTCCCCCGTCTGTCTGTCTCTGTTTCTACGCGAACTAGTCTCTCAGTTTTAAAGCTATCGAGCTGAAATTTTGCACAGAGACTTCTTTTTTGCTGCACGCAACTAATATGTCGGAACCGGCCGGATCGGATGACTATATCTTATAGCTGCCATAGGAACGATCGGTCGGAAAATAAGTCTTAGTGAGAAAAACTTTTTATTTTCTATTGTAGCGTCACCAATCTTGGTATATATTAGTTTTAGATGATTTTACATATTTGTGGAAAAATTTATTAAAATCGGATGAATATAGCATATAGCTGCCATATAAACGGTCGGTCAAAAAACTAGTTCTAGTGGGAAAAACTTTTTTTATTTTTCATCGAAGCGTCACCAATCTTGGTAGATATTAGTTTTATATGCGTTAACACAATTCTGGAAGATTTTATCAAAATCGGAGGACTATAGCATATAGCTGCCATAGGACCTATCGGTCGAAAAATGTGCTTTACTAAGAAAAGTTTTGTTTTATGGTATCAAATTTTTGTTATCAATGATTTAAAAATTTAAAATATCTGATATCTATATCCTCTATATATTTAACCGGTTAAATCAGCTGGAGTAAAGTTTTTCAAGTGTATTAAAACTTCGGCACAGTCGAAGTTAGCTTTGCCTTCTCGTTTTTGTTTCTGTTCTATTTTTAGCATATCGACTCGACAAAAATCGCACATAATTGATCAAAATTGCGAACATTTTGATTCTGTATGGAAATCAAAAGTGAACTTGTAATTTGAAGGCAAAAGTGTCTGCTCTTTAAAATCAAACAATTACGCAGTTGATTGAAATGTCGTTTTTACGTGTAGATTGGTAAAATCCAAAAGAAAAATGTTTAATTACAATACTTTTTAGCCAAAGTTGAAAAAATGTGATTTTTACAATTTTTTTTTTTTTTTGTGTGCACTTTTTCAACATTACCTAGCACTGTTCAATTATATATTGAGAAGTAAAGAATTAGATTAAAGACCTTAATCACTGCAAAAGGTACCAAAAGGTGCCACTGTTGTATTTTATGTGGCCATGAAACCTGCAGAAAATACGGTCACTTTTGGCCCAAAATAAGCTGGGCGTTACGGTTGATTCAATAACTGAGATTGACAAACATCAAATCGCACTGTTATTTTAAATATTCAGTAAGTCTCTATACTTCATCTGAATAGAAACACTTTTATTTATATAAAGAATTGTGTAAAACTAAATTGTTATCTCATCTGAGTACAGGCCTTAAGCTTTAAATTACATAAACATACAAATTAATATTATAATGTTCAAAAAATGTTGTCATTTGTATTAATTTGAAGTTTTTGAGTCTATTCCATTGATCGATAAAAAATAACCATTGTTTTAAGATTAACACATCCAAAAAATATATTTTAAAAACCTTTTCACTTAAATTAGAAAAAAAATTAAGTTCAGAAAAAATAAAAAAATATAGTTTTCCAATATTCAATCGCATTTCATTTAATCATTGATCAAGAGCTAGGCGCCTAAGACTTTATAATCTATAAGTCATTCAAGTTGTCTTGTTTTTAATGTTAAATGCCAAACTTCATCACAATGAAAAACAAGACAACATGAAGGCTTAGATTACACAAGTTTACAAAATAAAAAAATAAAAATAACCATTGAAGCTGTTATTTTTTTTCTTATGTACTTTGGAATGCTGAACTTAAAAATGAAATTCAAAAATTTTTTGTATGAATACGTTTTTGAGTGAGAATTTTTTTTTAATTTTTCGTTAGGTACCCTTTTTACACACTTGAAAAGTGTATATTAATTTTGCCCAGAAGTTTGTAACGCATAGAAATATTCATTTCCGACCCCATAAACTATATATATTCTTGATCAGGACGACGAGCTGAGTTCATTTCCGCCGTCTGTCTGTCTGTCTGTTTCTACGCGAACTAGTCTCTCAGTTTTAAAGCTATCGAGCTGAAATCTTGCACATAGTCGTCTTTTTACTGCACGCAACTAATATGTCGGAACCGGCCGGATCGGGTGACTATATCTTATAGCTGCCATAGGAACGATCGGTCGAAAAAAAAATTTTTCAGTGTATTAAAACTTCGGCACAGTCGAAGTTAGCTTTACCTTCTCGTTATTTTATTACATATCTCGAGACAGAAATTTTAGATGCAATTTATAATAACCTAGTTGCAGACCATTTTCGAATTGGCTTAGCAGTTTGATTGCTACAAGCAAAAATATTTCAAAAAAAATCTATTTTTTCTCAAAAACGTGAAAAAGTTTTTTCCTAAAATCTATAAAAGGTTGAAACTGATAAAAATAAATTGTTTTTTTCTTTTGTTTTTTAGGAATATCACTTCTACGAAGAAAAAAGGTATTGATAAAGCATATCTATGGATAAATGAAGGAGTTGTGAGCAATTGAGTACAAGTACTAAGTCCGTATTAACACGATGAAGTTTCCTTCATGAAGTTCTGCATGAAGTTTTTGTTTGAGGGAAAGAGGTGAAGAGAACAGTTTATTAAAAAAATATTTTTATGTTTTCTTCGTTTTTGGCCTTGCTCTTAATTTTTTGCGATTAAACTAAAAGCAAAGTAAAAAAAATTTTAATAAACAAGTAAAATAGTAAAATTTTCACTCTTAGTATTTTCACTAAATTGCTCACAACTTTGCTGTTTATCCACAGATTTTCGTCATCAATACCTTATTTGCTTCGTAAAAGTACAATTCATGAGTGTAAAAGAAAAAACCAATTTTTATATTTTAATTTTCAACCATTTACAGATTTTAGGATATCAAATTTTTCACGTTTTAAGGCTAGTATCCACCACTGCGGAAAATTCCCGTCAGGAATTTGCTATTTATTAAAAGTGTGTGGAACTCAACTAAAACAGTGTGACCAGAAACGGAAAAAAAGACCAAGAAAGGTAAAAAAGGCCTAAACGGTGTAAGGTCACACTTATTAATCTGTTGTGGTTTGTAAGGCGCTTTAATTTAAATAAATTAAAATTATGAACGAAATGGTCAATTCGGCCCAGCGACTGCATCCCACATATGTGCAGCCTTTGTAGGAGAATGTAGCATCAGAAACCGTAGACAGATATGGCCTCTTCAGCCACATTGTCCACACATTGTTCGCTTGGAAAAAAGCCATAGAAAGCCGTAAGGCTCTAGATAATATCCAAAGTAGGAAGTATGTAGATGTGTGCACGGGCCGAGTAAATCGATCCGGGCTTATTACGGGCCTGGGCCAAACCACAAAACGACGAACCCCAAAAAATACCCGGCCCTCTAGTGATAGCCAATTAAAGCCATTCGTGATCGTATACCCCAAAGGATTACCCCTAATATATTAAAAATAATACTAAGAACTTTGTCAACAGTAAAGCCAAGTATCTTGGCAAGATGAATTTGCTGGTGTGCAGCAATAATAAAATATCAAATTATTTTATATAAGATAACGATATAAACATTCTCCATTTGCTCTCCAGCGTTAGAAATCCTCAATTAATTTTTATTGTTTTGCACCCAGCATTTGCCTCCATCTTTTCGCCCATCACGTCAATAATAATTGTAGAAAATATATTCCTGTGTTGTGTGTCAGAATTTTTAGAATCCACACACGCAAACGATAGGCCAACTATCGATAACAAACTGTGGATTTCGTTCATGTTGCTGGATACCAATGACAGGAAAAGGTAAACAAAAAAATTCCTGGCATAGTTTTTTATATGAAGTATGCCAGGAATTTTTTGTTTTCGCGTCAGTGTAGACTGGTATCGACGCAGCAGTGCTTAAACAAAAATTCCTGGCCCAGTTTTTTTATATGAAGTATGCCAGGAATTTTTGTTTTCCAGTGCTGGATACCCGGCTTTAACGAAAAAATCAATTTTTTTTTCGGGGCGGATCCGAAATATTATAACATTCAAACTACTCAACCGATTAGAAAATGTTCTATAACTGGATTATTAGAAATCGCATACCCTTTTGATTAGTCCCTTGCTTAACTCCATCTAAAATTTGTAACTCAAGATATGGCTTAAAAGGTATGGGTACCTACCGAAAACCTTAAAAAAAATTCAAACTCAAAAACGTATACATACAAAAAATTTTGAAATTTTGAATAAAAAAAAATGGTTTCAATGAGTCTTTTTCGCTTTTAACTAGTGTTATCATTTTGAATAGAAAATTCATGAGTCTATTTCATTGATCCAGAGTAAGACTGGGATTATGGTTGAGACATTATAATCTAGAAGGTATTAAAGTTGTCTTGTTTTCAATGTCAAATGACAAGCTATTAACAATGAAAATAAGACATCACGAAGGCCTGCAAGATTATCATTTTCAATAGAAAATTCATGAGTCTATTTCATGGTTAAGACATTATAATGTAAAAGACATTCAAGTTGTCTTGTTTTCAAAGTCATATGACAAGCTATTCACAATGAAAACAAGACAATATGAAGGTCTACTACATTATTATGTCTCATGCATTGAACAGTGTAAACCTAGCCTTAAAGGCAGCTTTTGCAACATTCTGCTATTGCCACCAGTTCGTGAGAAGTGTAGTAATATAAATAAGCCCATAATGTCAGACTCCGACTACTTTCGCCCTACTTTTATGCACACATGCTACTGAGTTGCTGCTGCCTCATTTAGTTAGTGCTTAAGACAGTTGAAAATTTCGATTTCAAAAGAACAAAGAATTAATTTATTAATTGGTGGCGAGAATTAAGCAACTGCACTTCCCCAGGACGAAGAACTGCAACTCTTAATTTTGTAAATTATTTTGGGCAAAATTCAAAGTAGCCCTCTGGCAAGAGCTGCTGCGACTTTGAATATGTTTAAACTTTTTGTACAGATATTGATATTTTCTTGTCTCATTCGACGAAACTTTCATTACCTGACACAAAAATGTTTTCAATTTGTCTATCAATTGAACTTTTTTGTATTTTTTTTTGTCTGCCTTTCCTCCATTCGCTCTCGCTTATTCTCTCATTCTCTGGCTTGCTGAGGAAAAAATTTCATTTTAAAGTTGGTCTTGACTCTGGACCCTTCATCCGCATATGACAATACATGGATTTTGATTAAGTTTTCAACACACACAGTTTGTTTTTCATCTCATTTTTTTGTTGTACGTTTGTTTGTTTGGTTTGAGACTGGGCCAAGTGACTTGAAATCAGTTAAATAGTTGTCATTAGAGTGGAAGAGGGAGGCAGGAAGACTTGCCTCAAATGGTATTAAAATAAAATCCGTATTGAATTCACTTCAAATCCCGCACACACATACTCGCAGATTTACAACGAAAGCGCACACAGTGCGTATGCGTAATAATATTCATGAGTCGCAGAGCAACGAGCGGGCAAAGGAATGCTGGAATGGTGGCTGTGGTGCCGATGCTAAATGCGATTTTTATTATGCGGATTTCGTTGCCTTGGCTTACAGTTGCCTCTTATGTATGGCAGAGTTATGTATATTCGCTTAAATTTACTAGTTTTCCCCTTCCCCCCCCCCCCCCCTCTCACGACGCCACGCTCTGTCAGTCCCGCTAAGGATTTGCCTTTTTGGTTAGCAAATTTCATCAGAGAGTTTTTTCTTAGAAAATAAATGTCGTTTTACCTACAAGAATTTGTGCAAAGGATTGCATTGAGCATTGACTAAATGACTAACCGACTAACTGACTGACTGACGACTCACTGGCTTAAGATTGAAGTAGTTACTATGCTGGCTTAAGGTATAGGATGAGGTTTTGGTTAAGGAAAGTGGGTCAATGAAGGTGCCACGATTTATATAAAGACAAACCAGAATGTAAACCTTTGAAATGCAAGTGGGAAAGCAATGCGAAAACCGCATTTCAAAGTTGTTGGAAGTTCGATTCTTTTCAATATGCTTATCTAATTTGAAATCAAGTTGGGAATGTAAAAGAAAAGGAGAAAAGGATTCAAATTTGTAGTTAGGAAGCACCATTTATATTTTGCTGTGGCTGCATATGTTTTTTTTGCATAAAGCCCATAAATTTATGAAAGTAAGTTTAAAATTTGCGTGTATTTTTCTTTATGTTATCAGGCTGAACTGTTCTAAAATGTTCTTGTACTCCAAAAAAATGTAGTTTAAGCAGCTGACTGTTTCGCTTTTCTCTCTGAAGCAAAAACAATGTTTTACTCTTTCAATTTTGCCGACCCTTGGGGCGGATTTTCCGAAATTAAAAAAATATTCTTTCAATTGATTGTCCTAAAAAGCTTTCAAACCGAATTTTACCCCGATCCTCTTTTATATTTTTCCCACCTTGAGGTTGGTTACTTTCGAATTGGAAAATAATTCTTTTTCCTATTTACCCTAGGGCTTACTTTTACTTTACTTTGGGTCAAAAGAGCCACATATTTATTTATAAATAAACCTTAAAAAAGTGGGCGTGGCCAAATCGGTTGGGAATTGTTGCATTCTATACAAATAATTTTCTGTCTTAAGTTTTTTGCATAATCACTGGGGGAAATGCGTTGACAAGGGACTTGACTGTGAGATTGAACCAAACCCTTGGTGAATCATTTCACCTTTGTCATTGGAGGCTGCTTTGTGCTTTCTTTAATTCACACTGAATGCTTCTCATTTGGTTTTTTTTTTTTCTTTTGCCACTTGGCCATTTCATCATAATCAGCATAAAAAGGAATCTTCCCCGAAGCGACAACTCGCTGAAATGCAATCAAATTGACAACGTCGAAAGTTTTTGTTTGTTTTTTTTTTCATCTTTTTTTTAGGATGAGGCAGGAGGTTGGGGGTTGGATCTGTGCATTTTGCTTTTGGTCGCAATAGTAAACATATTTTTTGCTGTTCCCCGCTTTGTATAATGCTGCACAGAACTTTGACTACTCATTTTTGTTTTGTTTTTAATTCGGCGCAAAGTTTTTGCAGATAGAGATAGAGAAGTTAAGGGAGAGAAAGAGGAAAGTTCCGCATTTCCGCGTTACATTTTTGCTTGTTATGTTTCAGGCACTTTGATTATGTTTATCAACCTCACTCCTGCAGCTTGTTTTTTTTTTTTTCATCTTTTCAGTCGACAAAAATATAAACACAAATTATGTAAATTTGAATATAATGATAACAGCGAAAAACTGAGCCTTGATGTGATGATAGCCGGGCCACAGGCGGCAGCCAAAGGAAGTTGAGTGCGAGTTGGAGAAGCAAAAGTTGAAAATATGTCTTGATTTATGCATTTTGTAGCCAAATGCAAGTACTTGTTTGTTTTTAACTTTGCCACCAAAGAAAAACCGAAATTCAATTGTGTATTTCAACACGGTAATATGGCCACATTGGCCACAGGGATGCGTAAATGGCTTCAAGTAGAAACGAACGGAGAAACGATCCGGTGTGCGTTCAAAAAAAGTAAACTAACTTTGAATCTTAATTAATAAGAAAACGATTCAGGGTAGGAGTTCGGGTTCAGTTTTTAGCAATGACAAGATTAATGCAGCTAACTTTAGACGCCTATTTAAGTTCCAAAATCTGAATATTTTAAAATTCATTTGTTTTAATTGAGTTTTATAGCTTCAAGTTTGCTTCACTTTAATTGAAAAAAAACAAATTTCCAATTAAAATTAATAAAGATTCTAAATGGACGAAACTCATATAATTTTAAGCTTTTCTTTGGGCTGGAACCAGTTAGAAAAATTTGCATTGTATGGAAAACTTTGATTCGCTTAACGGCGTTTCACTTAACGGCTATATTATCCGGTCCCAGTTGAGGCCGCTAAGCGAGGTATGGGTGTACTTTGCTTACGAAACGTGTTTGAAGACGATGGGATAAACAAAAATGTTTTAGTAATTATATATACACCTAATTCTGTTTTTACACGGTCTTTTTTTACACGGTTTTGATATAACAAGGTCTATAATCAAAATTTGAATCTGTTTTTACACGATTTCATTCGAAAAAGCACGATTTAAAAAAATTTCATTGATTGAAATTTGAAAGAATTTTTAAAAATTTAGTTAAGGAATTTTCCTTTCCAATTTATTTTTAGCAGCTTTAGTATGTAAATGGTTAAGTCTCTAATACGTAGGTTGCTATATATATTTCTGGCCTAATAATGAAAACGCGAATATTTATGATCAAAAATAACTTTATTGTTTTTCAAAGTATTCTCCAGCAAGATTTATACACTTTAGCATGCGCTCAAACCAATTGTCGAAACACTTTTTCCACTCCGATTGAGACACTTCCAAAACATGGTTTTTGAACTCTTCAACAGCATCTTCTGGCGACGGAAATCGTTGACCACGCATTTTTCCCTTGATGTGCGCGAATAAAAAGAAGTCATTGGGTGCCAAGGCAGGGCTGTACGGTGGATGACCCATCAATTCGACGTTTTGGGCGGTCAAAAAGGCGCTGGTGTGAGCTGATGTGTGAGAGCTCGCATTGTCATGGTACACAATGATCTGACTTCTCTTGTTTGTTTTTAAAATTTTCCTTTCAGGCAAACAAATTGTGGTGTACCACTCAGAATTGACCGTCCTACGTTGCTCAAGCGAAACAGTCGCCACATGACCAGTTTAACCGAAGAAACAGGCGACCATTTGCTTCAAAGTGCTTCTTCCACGAACGACTTTCGTTGGATTTGGCTCGTCTTCGAAGACCCACACGGTCGATTGCTGTTTTGTTTCGGGCTCACAAGCATAGATCCATGATTCGTCACCTGTGACGATCTTATAAACGTCTTTTGAAACACCGCGATTATATTTTTTCAAAATTTCTTTGCACCAATCCACACGAGCCTTTTTTGAGCGATTGTCAAATTGTGCGGGATCCACCGAGAACAAAGCTTTTTTACGCCCAGGTGTTCATGCAATATCGAATGTATGCTGGTAGAAGAAATGCCCAAGGATGCGTCTATCTCAAGGTATGTCACATGACGAAACCAATTTTTCACAGTGCTATAGAATGATGAATCATCGCCATACAAAGATATAAGTTCATCGTTGCACTCTTGTCGTGATAATCCACGTCAAAAGTTGTGAAAAATGATTCCACAAAAATGTTCACTAGTTAATTCCATTTTTCTGCAAAGGTAAGTTTTTGATTAATCGTTAATCGATATCAAACGTGGTCACACATGAAAGAGTTGTATGGAGTTTTTATAGATAAAAGTCCAAACTTTTTTTGGGAAAAGGCCAATTGGTCCTACAATGGCTAGAAGTGACCTAGGCCAGAAACTTAAATAGCAACCCACGTATATATTCATAAAATTATTATGTAAACGTACGTGTTACAGATGCAAAGAATTGAGAAAGCAGAAAAAAATGTATACTCACTCATACCATTCTAAAATCTTGCATTAAAAGTATCTTGGGGTACAAATGTACCCCAAGGACGGTTCTAAAATTAAGATCTAGCGTTGAAATTTACTTGTGTTACAAAAAAGTGATTATTTGGTCAAGGACCCATCTGATTTTAAGATTGTTGTCATAATACACTGTAAGAAATATTTGATATTTTAGTATTTATTGGTTAAGTCTGTGTTATCTCTGCATTTACTAGAATTTTAAATTATATGTTATAACGGAGAATATGATTTTCGAACAAAGGATTGCAGTGTCGTCCACAAATATTGAATTACTGCGCCCTCTTATTGCGGGGAAATTGGAGGTAAAAAAACTTTCTAATACACGTATTCACAGCGCTTTGAGGAAACTACTGGTGATTCTTTGGGGAACTTCAATAAAGCTTAAAATCAAAAGCAGATTTAAATTATCAAAAAAAACTATACGTGTGGATTGTTATGCGTTTAGGTTAGACTTATCAAGCTTTTTGATCCTAAGAAGTGGGTGTACTGAGTTGTTTTTCAGTCGAATTTCAAAACGCTTAGTAAGCAAGTGTCTCCGTTTTCAGCTTTGTTGTTCAGTTTATACAATTCATCAAGACCAAATTTTTGCAATAAGCAAAAATTATAAGAAACAACCTATCAATTTCTGAGTGAGCTGGTCTTGACAGAACAACAGTTGAGTCTATATTTACTAGTCCGTGAATTTATGTAATTGACAGAACTATCTCTGCTGGAAATAGATTTTGATCAGTGCAACAGTTACACTGTAACTACAAAAAAGAAAACTTGATTTCTTTTTCTAATTCTTGGAAGAACTTTTATCGCCAAACACATTAGTCGGCGTTGAATTGATCACTTTTGGGCTAGCAAACCACTGGTAATCGATTACGGTAGGATTATCTGCTTATCAACAAGCATGGGCCGTTTGCTTATCCGCACGTTTTTCAAATATTCATGGATTTTTTAAAAATGTATGTTGCCCACTTTAAGGCAGCGTTTCAAAATCATATACGGGTCATTTTAGACACAAGCATATATATTTCTTAATTACCACCTAAATTAGAAAAACATGAAGATAAGAAAACGGTCTTTAGTATTTGTCGAATTTTCAAAATTTTAGAAACCAAATGTAATATATCAGTTAAAGTAGAGCCTGATTTTGAGTGTCCGACTCAGCAGTTGAGCAATTTCCACATGTTTCATCTTATCATCCCACTGGCAATTCCTCATCGAGTTGGCTCTAAACATTTTAATTCGCTTTCTGTTGCTGCTGCTGCCTTTTTTTTGGGAGCATCTTCAGCTGCTACTGCCCTTTGCTGGGCTCGCACGCTCTGCATATTTTATCTAAAAAAAATTTCACAACGCACAAGCTGCGTTATTTATGACATGTTTCTAAGCTGCTCGGGCCCAGGGTGGACTAGGTGAACTCGGCTCGTATCAGTGGATATGCCTTGAGTCGACTAAGTGGCACATTTGCAGCAAAAAATATATTTTATATAAAAGTTTACACACAGTTAGTTGGATACATTTTTTGCACTCTACTACAATTCTATCGCCCAGGCAAGTCACTGACAAATGTGCCCAAGGTAGTTGGGATCTCCATTTCCTTCAGCCTTCTCCACTTCCGCATCCGCTTCCGCTGAGTTAGTTTTTTTTGCTTTGCAGTAGGCAACGTGTTTCATTCGAGAACCACGCACGAGTAACTCTTTCTCCTTTTTTCTCGCTCCTCTGGAGAATACCGGAGAGTGCCATAATCAGCATCCCTCCCCTTGCTTTTGGCATTTTATTGTGACTTTTTATGATTATTGCGCCAATGTCCCCGCAAACCCATTCACAGCATCTACTGCAGCTTCCCACTTGCCTTTTATAGTTTATGTATTTATATTTTGAACGTGTCTGCATTTGGGTTTTTGTGTTATTTTTTAATGAGTTGTTGCCCCAGTATCACACACATTCACACACACACACGCATAAAACCTACTGAATTGGAAATCTGCATGCTTCGAGGGACGACATCAACAAAGTTGAAGGTGCAGAGAGAGGCAAAAACGTCTTGTGCGCGTGTGTGTGTGTGTGTGTCTGTGGTTTTCAACTACAATTTCAAATGACTTAACAAATACAAGGACTGAAAAGGCAAGCCAGAATTAAACACACTTCTAAGTATTTAAATGACGGAAAAGGTGGTGAGACGTTCAAGCAGTATTTCAAAAACATTTCTTCTAGCTTCGAACGTCTTATTGACTTGAATTGATTCCAATGCCCGTGTAAATAGGTGTCTGAGTTATCATCTGACTGCTCCATAGTTGATGGATTGGTGACGCTTCCCTCAACCAGCAGGCTTAATTAAATATTAACGGTTATTTTTGATTCCCTTTTTATCTGTAATCACCAATTGTAGCACTCTCCTCTGAAAGTTTTCGTACACTGAGCAAATTGGGTGCGGCCATAGTTATGCACCGGAGTTTACAACCATTTATATGCACGTCCTTGTATATCGAACCGCTATTCTGCACAAAATGCAATATAATTCATTTACCGTTACGCGTCTCGAATTATGAAAGAAACAAAACACAAGCAAAATGTTGTTGCTGTGCGCTTCTGATAGATTTTGTCCCCAGTTGAAAAAGACAATTAATATTTTAAATAAAAATTCAATTTGATTATTCACACACAATTTTTGTGGCCCATCACAGAGTTTTTTGCGTGTGTTTGCTTTATATTGATGTTCACACGAGTGTCAACAACTTGTGGCATGCAACCCATTTGTTCTGCCAATTTCTTATCGAGGTTGTCACAAATCAAAATCCCATACCCTGCGGGGAGCGGAAAGCCCATTAATTGCATACCACAGAAAGCAATCAGTGTGCGATTTTGGGCTCATTGCCAATTGGTGCAGAGTTGAAAATCAGCAGCCACAATGCCAAGCCTCAGCCCTCTCCAACCAACCCAGCCAAACCCGCCGCAGGAATGTCGATATACACAAAAAGCAAAAAAAAAAAAAAAAGGAAATGCATTTCATTTTTAATCCATTTTATGTGGCTGTTGATTTTGCGATCAAACAGCTTAATCTTTTGACCGCAAATTTACAACACACACACACACACACACACACATAGACACACATGCACAGGCTGGCGGGCAACTGGCGTTTATTTAACTGTCAAATTTACACATGTTCTTCCCCTGCGAGCGAGAAAAGATGCTGCGGAGGCCACAAACCGCAAAAGCGAAACCAAAATGAAATCAAATGAAGAGCATTTGCCAGAGCCAAAAGCTGGACTAGATAGAGACCCCGGACTTACATGCCTGCTCTGTCTCTCACTCTGTGTGTGTGTGTGTGTGTGTGTGTGTGTGAGGGATGCCATAGCTGGCAGCAATTGTGGTAATTTCGTTTTGCAGCCAACTCACAACGGAAATGACCAACTCGAAACACGACTCTAAAAGTCGGATCTGGGGCCTGGTCAGAGGCACTAATTGAAATTGCAATTGGCTTGAAATTACAGCTAAACTTATACTTACTTAAGGTTCCACCAGAAGTTGGAGACTATGCACTTACCTGAAAGACAGAACAAACAACAACAAAAATATAATTAGAGAGAAACAAGTAAAAACTTAGATTAAACTAGGATTGATTTAAATTAGTGGCCCAATTGAAAACAAGTAAGAAAGTCGGTTAAGACCGACTGGATATCTCACGCTCACTATAAGGTGGGTTGAGTCTAGTTAATCAGTTAGTTAGTTGTTCGTTATTAAATTACCTGGGGCAGAATGGGCTTTAAAAAAAAAGCTGGCGAATTAGCTTACAACTGTTCGCTAGCTAATTCGATAGCTTAAAGTTATGCAGAAAATAAATAAAGCATTGCTTAAAGTACGATCGATTTAAATCAGCAATGGGGGTGTAGTGGCCCAATTGAAAACAAGTAATAAAGTTGGTCCGAAACCGGCTGTAGTATACCCTTTCGCTATCTTTAATGTGGAGTATGTCCAGTTGTTTACCATTGCCGATGCATTTCACCGACCTCTTATAGTTAGTTAAATCACCTGGGGCAGAATGGGCTTTAAAAAAAAAGCTGGCGAATTAGGTTACAACTGTTCGCTAGTTAATTCGATAGCTTAAGGTTATGCAGACAATAAATAAAGCATTGCTTAAAGTAGGATTGATTTAAATCAGCAATAGGCCTGTTATGGCCCAATTGAAAACAAGTAAGAAAGTTGGTCCGAAACCGACTGTAATATACCCTTTCGCTCTCTTTAATGTGGAGTATGTCCAGTTGTTTACCATTGCCTATGCATTCACCTGGGGCAGAATGGGCTTTAAAAAAAACTGGCGAATTAGCTTACAACTGTTCGCTAGCTAATTCGATAACTTAAAGTTATGCAGAAAATAAATAAAGCATTGCTTAAAGAAGGATCAATTTAAATCAGCCATGGGTCTGTTGTGGCTCAATTGAAAACAAGTAAGAAAGTGGGTCCGAAACTGACTGTAATATACCCTAAATAAATCTCGCTCACTAAAATGTGAGCTGCGTCTAGTTGTTTACCATTGCCTACGCATTTCACCGACCACTAATAGAATAGGCTAAAACGAGAAGGCAAAGCTAACTTCGACTGTGCCAAAGTTTGAATACACTTGAAAAACTTTACTCCAACTGATTTAACCGGTAAAATATATATAGGATATAGATATCAGATATTTAAAATTTTTAAATCATTGATAATAAAAATTTGATACCATAAAAAAAAAAACTTTTCTTAGTAAAACACATTTTCCGACCGATCGGTCCTATGGCAGCTATATGCTATAGTCATCCGATTTTGATAAATTTTTTTCAAAATTATGTGAAACCATATAAAACCATATAAAACTAATATATACCAAGATTGGAGACGCTACAATAAAAAACAAAAGTTTTTTTCACTAGAACTAGTTTTTTTGACCGATCTTTCCTATGGCAGCTATATGCTATAGTCATCCGATTTTGATAAATTTTTTTTAGAATTGTGTGGAAACATATAAAACAAATATATACTACGATTCGAGACGCTACGATGGAAATCAAAAAAGTTTTTCTCACAAAGACTTATTTTTCGACCGATCGTTCCTATGGCAGCTTTATGCTATAGTGATCCGATTTTGATACATTTTTCCAGAATTATGTGGAATCATATAAAACTAACATATACCAAGATTAGTGACGCTACGATGGAAAACAAAAAAGTTTTTTTCACTAAGACTTATTTTTCGACCGATCGTTCCTATGGCAGCTATATGTTATAGTGATCCGATTTTGATAAATTTTTTCAGAATTGTGTGGAAGCATATAAAACTTATATATACCAAGAGTGGTGACGCAACGATGGAAAACAAAAAAGTTTTTCCCACTAGAACTAGTTTTTTGACCGATTGTTCCTATGACAGATCTGGCCGATTCCGACAAATGTGCAGCCTATGTGTATTTAAAGACTTTTTCCAAAGTTTGGTCGAGATAGCTTTAAAACTGAGGGAGGAGATATCATTTAAACAAACAGACGGACGGAAGGAAAGACGGACATGGCTATATAGACTCAGCTCGTCATGCTTATCAAGAATATATATACTTTATGGGGTCGGAGATGCTTCCTTTTTATGCGATACAATTCCCTACGCAAGGATATAGAAAGTCGGTCGATTTAAATTAAATATTTTTCATTTCGACTTTTCTTTGTTTTACAACTTTTCCTACTACATTTCGACTCTGAATAATGAATCAGTTAAAACACACAACATTTTGTTGTCCTTCTTGTGCGTAAGGCTATACGTTCACTTTTAATTGACAAAATTATAAATGATTCCAAATATTTTATTTATTTTATACATTAATATTATGTGCCACATTATCCAAATTAGGAACGACCCCAGCTTTAGTTCATTCCCCATCGTTCTATGGATTGTATTTTGATTGTTTTTATACCCTTGCAGAGGGTATATTAAAATTGTCACGATGTTTGTAACGCAGTGAAGGAAGCATTTCCGACCACATAAAGTATATATATTCTTGATCAGCATGACGAGCTGAGTTCATTTCCGTCTGTCCGTCCGTCCGTCTGTTTCTATGCTATCTCCTCCCTCAGTTTTAAAGCTATCTTGACCAAACTTTGCAAACAGTCTTTAAATACAAATACGCTGCACATTTGTCGGAACCGGCCGGATCGGATGACTATATCATATAGCTGCCATAGGAACGATCGGTCCAAAAACTAGTTTTTGTAGGAAAACTTTTTTATTTTCCATCTTAGCTGCACCAATCCTGGTATATAATTTATCAAAATCCGATGACTATAGCATATAGCTGCCTATAAACGGTCGGTGCAAAAACTGGTTCTAGAAAGAAAACTTTTTTTGTTTTCCATTGTAGCATCACCAATCGTGGTATATTAGTTTCATATTTTTCCACATAATTCTGGAAAAATTTATCGAAATCGGATGACTATAGCATATAGCTGCCATAGGAACGATCGGTGCAAAAACTCGTTCTAATGAGAAAAACTTTTTTGTTTTCCATCGTAGCGTCACCAATCGTGGTATATATAAGTTTTATATGCTTCCACACAATTCATGAAAAATTTATCAAAATCGGGTGACTATAGCATATAGCTGCCAAGGAACGATCGGTCTAAAACTAATTCTAGTGAGAAAAAACTTTTTGTTATCAATGGTAGCGCCTTTCAAGAACTGCAAGGAGTATTAAAACATCGGCGTAGCCGATGTTAGCTTCTATTTTTTATGGTATCAAATTTTTTATTATCAATGATTTAAAAAATTTTAAATATGTGATATCTATATCCTATATATATTTTACCAGTTAAATCAGTTGAAGAAAAGTTTTTCAAGTGTATTAAAACTTCGACACAGTCGAAGTTAGCTTTGCCTTCTCGTTTTTTTTTAATATTGTGAAACAATTTTAATTTTTGAACATTACAAAAAATTATACTTGTACCGGTACGTACCGGTATACCGAAATAAAAATCTGGTTACCGTATCGGAACCGAAAACCAAAATTACTTGAAAACCGAAATAGAACCTTTAACCGATATTTTCATTTCGGTACGTACCGAAATCGGTACCGGAACCGATATTCATATCGGGATTAATCCCTGATTTTATTAGACGAGATTATAAGCTATTAGTTTAGATTTCACGAGTATTAAATATGTTTTTTTTTTGGAATTTGAAAAAAAATAACTTCGTAAAAATATGTAAAAACGAGAAGGAAAAGCTAACTTCGACTGTGCCGAAGTTTTAATACACTTCAAAAACTTTACTCCTACTGATTTAACCGACAAAATATATATAGGATATAGATATCAGATATTTAAAATTTTTAAATCATTGATAATAAAAATTTGATACCATAAAAAAAACTTTTCTTAGTAAAACACATTTTCCGACCGATCGGTCCTATGGCAGCTATATGCTATAGTCATCCGATTTTGATAAGTTTTTTAAAAATTATGTGAAAGCATATAATACTAATATATTCCAAGATTGGGGACGCTACAATGGAAAACAAAAAAGTTTTTCTCACTAGAACTAGTTTTTTGACCGACCGTTTATATGGGAGCTATATAATATAGTCATCCGATCTTGATAAATTTTTCCTGTATTATATGAAAGCATATAAAACTAACATATACCAAGATAAGTGACGCTACGATAGAAAACAAAAAAGTTTTTCAAACTAGATATAGTTTTTGACCGATCCTTTATATGGCAGCTATATGCTATAGTGATCCGATTTTGATAAATTTTTCTTGTATTATGTGAAAGCATATAAAACTAACATATACCAAGATTAGTGACGCTACGATGGAAAACAAATAAGTTTTTCTCACTAGAACTAGTTCTTAGACCGATCGTTCCTATGGCAGCTATATGATATAGTCACCCGATCCGGCCGGTTCCGACATATTAGTTGCGTGCAGTAAAAAGAAGACTCTGTGCAAAATTTTAGCTCGATAGCTTTAAAACTGAGGGACTAGTTCGCGTAGAAACAGACAGACAGACGGACAGACAGACGGACAGACGGACGGACGGACAGACGGAATTGAACTCGGCTCGTCGTACTGATCAAGAATATATATAGTTTATGTGGTCGGAAATGAATATTTCTATGCGTTACAAACTTCTGGGCAAAATTAATATACACTTTTCAAGTGTATAAAAATGACGAATTAGCTAACTACTGTTCGCTAGATAATTTGATAGCTTAAGGTAAGGTAGAAAATAAATATAGTAATGGCATTCTTGACTTTTTATAGTTGCGTAGAGGTAAGACATATGACTAAAGTACAAAAAGTAAGGGCGAATAAATACAAAACGAGAAGGCAAAGCTAACTTCGACTGTGCCGAAGTTTTAATACACTTGAAAAACTTTACTCCAACTGATTTAACCGGTAAAATATATATAGGATATAGATATCAGATATTAAAAAATTTTAAATCATTGATAATTAAAATTTGATACCATAAAAAAGCACTTTTCTTAGTAAATCACATTTTCCGACCGATCGGTCCTATGGCAGCTATATGCTGTAGTCATCCGATTTTGATAAATTTTTTAGAAAATTTGTAAAATCATAAAAAACTAACATCTACCAAGATTGGTGACGATACGATGGAAAACAAAAAAATTTTCCTCACTAGAAGTAGTTTTTTTGACCGACCGTTCGTATGGCAGCTATATGCTATAGTCATCCGATTTTGATAAATTTTTCCACAAATATGTAAAATCATCTAAAACTAATATATACCAAGATTGGTGACGCTACAATGGAAAATAAAAAAGTTTTTCTTACTAAGACTTATTTTTCGACCGATCGTTCCTATGACAGCTATATGATATAGTCATCCGATCCTGCCGGTTCCGACATATTAGTTGCGTGCAGTAAAAAGAAGACTCTGTGCAAAATTTCAGCTCGATAGCTTTAAAACTGAGGGACTAGTTTGCGTAGAAACAGACAGACAGACAGACAGACAGACAGACGGACAGACGGACAGACGGACAGACGGACGGACGGACAAGGGGAAATGAACTCAGCTCGTCGTCCTGATCAAGAATATATATAGTTTATGGGGTCGGAAATGAATATTTCTATGCGTTACAAACTTCTGGGCAAAATTAATATACACTTTTCAAGTGTATAAAAACTGGCGAATTAGCTAACTACTGTTCGTTAGATAATTCGATAGCTTAAGGTTATGCAGAAAATAAATAAAGTATTGACTTTCATGACTTTTTATAGGGACGTAGAGGTAAGACAAAATAAGATAAGATAAATAAGACGAATAAGTACAAAAAAACTGGCGAATTAGCTAACTACTGTTCGTTAGATAATTCGATAGCTTAAGGTTATGCAAAAAATAAATAAAGTATTGACTTTTTTGACATTTTATAGGGACGTAGAGGTAAGACAAAATAAGATAAGATAAATAAAACAAATAAGTACAAAAAAGCTGGCGAATTAGCTAACTACTGTTCGCTAGATAATTCGATAGCTTAGGGTTAAGCAGAAAATAAATAAAGTTTTGACTTTCTTGACTTTTTACAGTGGCTTAGAGGTAAGACATTCGAATAATGTACAAAAAGCTCAGGGTAAGGCATTAGTGGGCAAATCTTCGATTCGTTATTTATTCACTCTTGCCACTTGCTTTGTAATTTAGTAGATGCTGCCTTATTCATACATTTCTACTAGCTTATTATACCCTTAGTACCTGAAGTTCCAAGTACAATAATTAAATGTTATGCGTCGCGGCCCATAAAACAAACAACATTAATATTGCGTACATTTTCTGATTTTATTTATAAATGTTGTTGCTGCGCTCGTCAATTAGAATTTGTTTCAATTGACCCAAACTCTTGCCTAATTCGCTGACAATCAAAATAAGCTCAATAATAAATTAGAGATTCTTGATGCTCTAAATCTAAGCTAAACTAAGCAACTTTTTCCCCCTCTCCCCTCCCCCATAACTCAAAAACCTTTCAAAACTTTTGTAAAATTTGTGCCAGCATCAGCTGTAAAGATGGCTCAATCGTGTGTGCGCTGTGGCTGCTGCTGCTGTTGTTGATGGATGGGCCACAAGCTTCAGGACTTAAATAGCGCAACAAGGATGACAGGATGCATGGTGTAGTCATTTATGACCATTAAACAGAAATATAACCAAAGACTTGTGCGACACGACGACATGTGGACAGGACACATAATTCATGTTGCGGTGGTGCCTGCTGAAGCGGAAACGCAAAAATCGCGTGACAAGCGACTACTGACAAGGGTAGACAATTAATTGGATAACAAAAAAAAAATTTACGCTGTGTGTGTAAAAAAAACTTTCATCATTAACGCGCGCGGCAAATCAGCTTAAAATTTGTGCGGTGGTGAAAAGGTGTAGCATACTTATGAGCGCCTCCAGACTTGAAATGCCCCCAAGCAAATTGATTAGATTCACACACACACACACACAACATACACATACAGCAACGCAGTCAAAAGCGAGGCAAACATTTGCTTTAACTCTGACCCCACCACCAGCAATCCACCCACCCACCACTTGAGCCATTTCGCCTTTGACGCTGATTCACGTTGCGTATGCGCATTATTTCAAATTAGCGCAGTGGAAATATTTTTTTAACGTGTGTGTGTGTGTGCTTTTGCTTTGCCGTGCTTAAAAATAATTTAATTGTTAGCATAAGCTCTTTAATGTATTTCTTTTCTTTCTTTTGCCTTTTTATTCCACGCTGTTAATGGCATGAGCAACCCGCTGAGTGTGTGAGTTGGCTTACATTTAAGCCAATTATGGGCACAGGCTTCAAACATTTTGCTACTTGAGTGTACCAGTTACATCCCGTCGCGAGTTCCAGCTTAAAGATCAAAACCTTAAACTTCAACTTTGCCTTTGCCTTTACCTTTAACTTTTCGTAATCTTTCAGAATCTCTAAGGGGGCAAATCAAGCGAAAAAATAAATATTCTGAAATCAAGTAGAAAATCACACTTGGTTACAGCCTCAACATACATGGTGAGGCGGATATTTTTGGAAAGTATGAAATGCACGACAGGTAGACAAGCAGGAATAAAATATGGAAAATGGAAGGCGGCATTGAACTTCAGACTTTAAATTGTTAGCGTTGCTCAACAATTTGCAGATGCGTTTTACGAAGTTTATATTGAAGAGGGAATTTGATTTTTGATATGAAGAGACGGAAGTAACTCTTGATCAGTTTCGTGAGCTTATTGGATTTATGTTACCCCGTTTATGTACAAATAAAAAAATCTTGATTTTTGTCCTTCAAAGTATGCTATAAATATGAATATTAATAATTAAGAAAAAAATTAAATTTTTAGTAGCCTTAACACTTATTATTTTTGTATACCTTCGACTGGTCCAACAATCTGAGTGAATGCACAATGTAGATTATGCAAGATGCTGCCATAAGTGACTTTCGTTAGAAAAACTATAATTGAAGAAAATAAAGTTGGCATACTTTGAGGGGCAAAAAGTATTATTTTATATAAGCCTAATCGTAGTAATTCAGGTATTAAAGTAGCAACAAAGTACTCATTTTCCTCAGTTTTTAGGGGAACCTACATATTTTATGGATTTTCGAATAGTTCTTAATCTTAGCTTTAAGAGTAATGTTCTTAAGCAATTTATACGATTTTTTTAAGCGCACATATACCATTTTGAATACATTTATTTAAATTCACCAAATTTTGTATGGCCCATAAGTATGCAATGGCTGTTGTTTCCATTACAAATATAATACAAAGGACTGCTTACCGTATTGCTTTCAGCCATGCTTACTTTTAGGGCCGTTTTCTCATGTTCATGATTTTCAAATCCGGGTGCTTTTTGAGAAAAATATATGTTGTCTACTTTTAGGTCGCTTTTAAATATCAGTGCTTGTGTCTACAATGACCCTAGATGGCTAAAAGTAGGCAACATACATTTTCTCAAACTGCCCCTAGTTTTTTAAAACAGGAACAAGAGTAAACGGCCCTTCAACACTAACAATAAATAGGGAATTTCTTTTTTCTCAGGGCCATTTTCTAATGGTCCCTTTTGTAAATCTAAGTACAAGTAGGTTGCCTACTTAAAGTACGCTTTTGAAATATCGTTGCCTTACATATATATTCTCAATAAGCACCTGGATTTACAAAAAGGGAACATTACAAAATAGCCCTAACACTTGTATTCCAAAAGGTTAAGAAAAATATTTAAAAATTGTTTGGTGTAATTTTTTTAAAGACTAAGAAATAGTAACATACAATGATTTCATAAAAGTCCAAACAAAACTGTAGGTTCTCCACAAAACCCGCCTTAAAATAGTCCAATTATAATTGGACTATAATTGCCTACAGGCATTGTAAGATACTTTTAGTTTAATTTTAAAATAAAATCCCCAAACAGATTCATGTTAAATATAAAATATAAATTATCTAGAATCACCATCACTCCACCGCACAGTGGCGCCAAAAGCCAAAATGTTGGCATAAATTAAACGAATATAGTTAGAGGGCTGTAACTTGGAACATTTAATTGTAATATCATATATAAGAAACGAAAAAAATTTTGGACCGATCCGACCACGCCCACCTGAACCGCCCATATAACATTACGATTTCATGTTAAAATTAATTTTCCAAATTTGTTCACATAATACAATTAAAATATTTCCTGCATAATATAGCTAATTTTCTTCTAACAAACGATATATTAAACAATTTTAAAAAGTTTAATTAAATGTTGTACCTAAAATTTTTTGATTACGTGAGAAATAAGTGTATTGACTTTGCTTTATGAAAATATTTGCAGCTTTTATTCTTTATAAACGCATTCCACCTTCTTCATAGATTAAATGGGCGTCCTTTGGCATTTCCAATAAATCATCTTCCTCGACGACCTTGGTTAAAGCCATTTATAGTGTTCTTGGTTGAATCTTGCAATGAGCCTAATGCATTTTGTCAGATTCTTTTAATATAAGTGGTATAATAACAGATTTCGATTAGAATTAGTTGATTTTTGATTGGTTTCAGATTTTTAACAATCGTTTTAAAGATCCAATCAGAAATTATGTGCGATTTGCGACCACCTTCAATCCATTTTGAAACATTTCAGCGTGTTTAAATTTAAAGTTGCCTGCAACAATAAGAAATATTTCGCAAACGAGCAAAAATGATCAAATGCGGTTGGTTTCGCTATATTATATACATTCAGATAAACATATTTGCATCTTTAGGTGCGAGAATACTGGAGTAGCTTAAAACTTTTTACTCCACAAAACTCTTGACTTTTAGGTTAGGTTCGTCTAAAAAACAGCACAGCAACATCACATAAAAACAAACAAACATGAAGTGGCGCTTGTACAAGGCCAGTAACAGATTTTTTCCTTATGCCTAAAAGTATGCAAATTGTTTTGCCTAACTCGTTTAAGGCTTAGTAGTAGATTTTAATTCTGGTAGTATATTCTTGTAGTTTTGGTAGTAGATAATTTCCTTATTATATAAGTGATTATATATTAGTTTCTTAAAGAGATAACAATGAGGTTAATTTTATAGAAATTAGTTTGACTTATCGATAAGCATCTCCATTCGCAAATCACTCAATCCGAAAAGTACCCAAGTACCCGATATTAAAATCGCTCAATACAGCCGTGGGTATCCGATGTACTGTCCATTGCATTTCTGTTGCAATTACATCCGCCTACTGGCTAGCTGCCTCTTCCGGTTGCCAGCCTCCGTCTTTCTTTTTTGATCATTGACCAGTGTGGTTGTGCCTGCTCTACCTAATCTATTCTCATATAGAACACTGAGAAGAAAATTTAACTCGTGCTTAACCTTTTTACCCAAATTTGAAAATCATTCCCAAACAACCAGCCTGTTCCCCAACAGCTAAATTTGGTCCCACACCCACCTAGGCCAATTGTCGCCACCATTGGGTACTCCACACCAAATAAGCTGTCGGACAGCCCACAAATTTTATTTTCTTATTGGTGCCAGTCCAAAAGAGGTTGGCACCAAGTCTGGGACTCTAAGCTGCACCTTCTAGCCACAGAGCTTTCGAGAAGAACGCGATTGCAGCAGAGGCTAGACGCCAACATGTGCGTAACCAACCCAGCATTGAACCCGCGATCGTAATCGAGAGCAGTTGGACTTAAGCTCCAATATCGGCGGCAGCAGAGAATGTGCGGAAAATTTATATAAAAATTTAATTAAAACGTGACCCGTAGTACCGAGCTGAAGCAGAAAAAGCAGAAAAGTGTATTTGTGCAGCCAGAAAATTGGCTTAGAAAATGCTGCCTTGAAACGGCCCGAAACAAACCAAGTGCAGAAAGTGTATTAATTTTTTTTGTTGTAAATGATCATTGGCTTAAAATAAATAATTCTCTCCTACACACAAAAAAAAAATAAATTGTAAAAATCACATTTTTCAACTTTGGCTAAAAAGTATTGTAATTAATCATTTTTCTTTTTGATTTTACCAATCTACACGTAAAAACGACATTTCAATCAACTGCGTAATTGTTTAATTTTAAAGAGAAGACACTTTTTGCCTTCAAATTACAAGTTCACTTTTTTGATTTCCATATAGAATCAAAATGTTCGCAATTTTGTTCAATTATGTGCGATTTTGTCGAGTCGATATGCTAAAAATAGAACAGAAACAAAAAACCCTGGTCGGCTACCACCACCAAAGCTAACATCTGCTTTGAGCTCTGTTACTTACTTGAGCGTGCAGTAGCCGAATGCGTTGAGGTGCAGGCGTTTGTCTTTCAGTGTGTTGTGTGTGTCCCAAAGGTCGTGTGTTCGAGTCCCAGACAAGGTAAAGATTTAATAATATTATAAAAAAAATTTCAGAAACTAACGAATTCTCATGTTCAGCATCATCGGGGAAGACCGACTTTGTTTGTAAAGGTTGGTTGGTTGGTTGGTGTGTGTGTGGCAAAATTAAATGCACTAGTAGTTTCACAAAATTTTTTTTTTTTTATTATTTCAAAAGTAAAAACACTTTACAAATCAAATGGAAACAATTTTGAAAATCAAAAGTGGAAACCATTTATTTTTGAAATGAAAAATTATTGGGTGAAAAACAAAATGGGAAATTGGCGGATTTACCAATGAAAATGTCGAAATTACCAACGTTTTTTTTGTGTGTGTGGAAAAATGTGTATAGAAAAGCGAAAAAGTCGGTGAAAACAAAAACGAGAAGGCAAAGCTAACTTCGACTGTGCCGAAGTTTTAATACACTTGATATATACACTTTCCGACCGATCGGTCCTATTTGATAATTTTCTTCAAAATTATGTGAAAGCATATAAAACAAATATATACCAAGATTGGGGACGCTACGATAAAAAACAAAAAAGTTTTTCTCACTAGAAGTAGTTTTTTGACCGTCCGTTTATATGGCAGCTATATGCTATAGTCATCCGATTTTGATAAATTTTTCCAGAATTGTGTGGAAACATATAAAACAAATATATACTACGATTGGAGACGCTACGATGGAAATCAAAAAGTTTTTCTCACAAAGACTTATTTTTCGACCGATCGTTCCTATGGCAGCTATATGATAAAGTGATCCGATTTTGAAAACATTTTTCAGAACTATGTGGAAGCAAATAAAAACTAACATATACCAAGATTAGTGACGCTACGATGGAAAACAAAAAGTTGTTCTCACTAGAACTAGTTCTTAGACCGATCGTTCCTAGGCAGCTATATGATATGGCATCCGATCCGCCGGTTCCGACATTAGTTGCGTGCAGTGAAAAGAAGACTCTGTGCAAAATTTCAGCTCGATAGCTTTAAAACTGAGAGACTAGTTTGTGTAGAAACAGACAGACAGACAGACAGACGGACAGACAGACGGACAGACAGACGGACGGACGGACAGACGGAAATGAACTCAGCTCGTCGTCCTGATCAAGCATATATATAGTTTATGGGGTCGGAAATGAATATTTCTATGCGTTACAAACTTCTGGGCAAAATTAATATACACTTTTCAAGTTTATAAAAAATGCCGGGATATTTTTAAGCCGAAAAAGCTTGATTTAATCCCGACGGAAGGATTGAAATTTTAAGCCCGTTTAGGATTGATTATCCGTAATTGATCCCGTTTGGGATTGTTATACACTTGAAAAGTGTATATTAATTTTGCCCAGAAGTTTGTAACGCATAGAAATATTCATTTCCGACCCCATAAACTATATATATTCTTGATCAGGAAGACGAGCTGAGTTCATTTCCGCTTGTCCGTCCGTCCGTCCGTCTGTCTGTCCGTCTGTCTGTCCGTCTGTCTGTCCGTCTGTCTGTCCGTCTGTCTGTCCGTCTGTCTGTCCGTCTGTCTGTCCGTCTGTCTGTCCGTCTGTCTGTTTGTCTGTCCGTCTGTCTGCCGTCACGCGAACTAGTCTTTCAGTTTTAAAGCTATCGAGCTGAAATTTTGCACAGAGTCTTCTTTTACTGCACGCAACTAATATGTCGGAACCGGCCGGATCGGATGACATATCATATAGCTGCCATAGGAACGATCGGTCTAAGAACTAGTTCTGGTTAGAAAAACTTTTTTGTTTTCCATCGTAGGTCACTAATCTTGGTATATTTTAGTTTTATATGCTTCCACATATTTCGGGAAAAATTTATCAAAATCGGATCACTATAGCATATAGCTGCCATAGGAACGATCGGTCGAAAAATAAGTCTTTGTGAGAAAACTTTTTGATTTCCATCGTAGCGTCTCCAATCGTAGTATATTTGTTTATATGTTTCCACACAATTCGGAAAAAATGTATCAAAATCGGATGACTATAGCATATAGCTGCCATATAAACGGTCGGTCAAAAAACTACTTCTAGTGAGAAAAACTTTTTTGTTATTTATCGTAGCGTCTCCAATCTTGGTTTATATTAGTTTTATATGCTTTCACATAATTTTGAAAAAAATTATCAAAATCGGATGACTATAGCTTATAGCTGCCATAGGATCGATCGGTCGGAAAATGTGATTTACTAAGAAAGTTTTTTTATGGAATCAAATTTTTTATTATCAATGATTTAAAAATTTTATTTATCTGATATCTATACCTATATATATTTTTCCAGTTAAATCAGTTGGAGTAAAGTTTTTCAATGTATTAAAACTTCGGCACAGTCGAAGTTAGCTTTGCCTTCTCGTTTTTAATCCGATTCGGGCTTAAATGTCGAGTGAGAGAGCGAACAAGCTGAGAGAAACAGCAAATTCGCTCTCTGGTTCTCTCTTTTGTCGTCTGGAGCAAACGCTCTTGTATATCATTAGGTGCCTAGTCTGGAAAGCGCGGCGCGGTCGAGTGCGCTGAGACGCAGACGTTCTTCATTCCCGAGGTCGATTCCCAGACAAGGCAAGTTAAAGTAAGTTCTTATTAATTTATTTAAAATGTTTCTTCAAATTAAAGAAGTCTTAAGTGAATCCAAATATACAATTATTAATATATATTCAAATTTATAAGAAAAAAAAAAACTCTCTCGGGCGATCTAAATTTTTTTGAACTTTTATCGGGCGACTATCCCGACTAGGGCTCAGTTTAAGCCATTCCGGGATCAACCCATTGAGCCCGTTTGGTGTTGAGTTGAGCCCGAATGCCACAGTTTTTTTTTTCTGTGTATAAATGTGCTAATCAAACTTAAGGGGGTCTTCTACCTTTGAAAATTTTTTTTTTCGATTTTTTAATTATAATTATTAATATAGCTTGACATTTCCTTTCATCCCCTTCAAACCATTTTCAAATATTCGAAATAGTTTAGCAGATATAGCTATTTTAGTGGAGCAATGTTCTTGCTATAGTGAGTATTTTACACATTACTTAAAACTTTAAATGCGTTTTTCTCGAAAACACGTTTTTTGACCTGGTAGCCATGATTGGGCCAGTTCTACTAAACCGATTTTGATCAGCCATGTTGCAGTAGACGCAGAATTGATGTAATTCTGGCCCGTACCTCAATCATGAAGATAAAAAATTTTTTACTATTTTTTTTACACTAAACAACAACAAAAAAAACGTCGAAAATCCAATTTTATTTTTTAAAAGTTTGTAAAATTTTCAAAAAAATTTTTTTTTATGATTGAGGTAGTGGCCAGAATTACATCAATTCTAATCTTAACCACATTTACCGTTTTCAATTCCGATAACCTGAGTCCCGGAATCCTCAGGGCTCCACCTCTACACCTTTTTTTTTGAGGCCTTAATTGGCAGGCCGACAACTTTTTGAACAGCCCTCGAATTCCAAACTTTTTTTTTAGTTTTTAATTCAATTAATAAATAACACAAAACAAAAAACCAAATTGAAAAAGCTCTTATAGTTTTCTTTCCAGAATTTTTTTAAAAAACACTCATAACACGCTGTTCAAAGGTAGAATACCCCCTTAACCTTAAAGTAGAAAAAGCAAAAGCAAAAATTCAAAATCAATGCTAATCTACTTGTGAAGGTTAAGTAATGATCCAACCAGTTTTGTGCCCAATTCAAAAATGCCTAAACTAACAGTGCCCAAACTAAAAATCATTTAATCTAACCAATTCCTTCCAGTGGTTTAATTTAAAGCAAAAAGCAAAAAGAAAACCCCAAAATGTTTATTTAAAATTTCCAACAAAAAAAAAAAAAACTGATAATACGCCTGATCCACTAAGACCGCCGAAAGATCTTTCGTCGCTGGAACGGAAAAGCAGTAAGTTACAAAAGAAAAACAAACAAACAGAAATAAGTGTGATTACATAACATATAGTTTTGGCCTTGTTTTGGTTCAAAGTGTCTCTCAGTGGTGTTGCTAAAATGAGCATAAATCCGCAGCCACTTTCTAGTGAGCGTGCCGAACACCAATTCTAACGGTGGTTGTTCTTGTGTATTGCTGTATGCAAAAACAAAAATGAGAAGACCAACGAAGATCATATAAAAGGAATAAGAACAAACTGAGAAAGACTTGCAGTAAATTTTTTTGGATTTGACTTGAAATTTTGAGCTTTTTTTCTGTTTGGAACCAAAAGCCATCAGCTGGTCGCATACAGTGGTTGCAAAAAGTATTCTGCCACCCGAAATTAATTATCAAGTACTTATATAAAATGTTAACGTAAATTTCCTCAAAGCAAGCATAATTATGAAATCCTTAATAACTATAAATTTTTTTATTATACTATATTACTACATTAACCATCGATATATATATATATAACCTTATTTTTCAGCTACTTTTCTTTTTTGCACAATATCTAAAGTAAATCTAATTTGAAAAGAAAAATAACTTAGTAAATTGAAAACAACTGCGAATAATCATTAGGTAATAATTTTTTTGTTGCACTAAAAATGAATTAAAAATGAATTTAAAAAAGAAATTACAAATTAGAAAAGTACAGACAAAAATAAAAATTAATTTTAGTTAATAATTTTATTTCCTGCCAAATTAATGTTCATTTTGGCCTTACTTATTTAAAGATAGATATTAAAATTAGAATGCTATACTACTACTACTACAATGAAATTTATTAAGAATAAAACACTTATAATTATAATGAAGCTTAACTAAACGAGTTACCTTTCCGGGAGTTACGAAAAGCGGACCTGAACCACAATGACCATGTATTAGTAGCTGAAGGGATCGTCTTCAAAAATGAATTTGCTCCAGGACGATCACGGTAGGGTGGGGATAGCCTAATGCCACTAAATGTTAATGCATAGATGCAGCTCTTCCTTTTCTTCTTTTATTTCATTCTTTTCTTCTAATTTTCATTAGTACCTTCCTTGCTACTGTCTTTTACCCTGGTTTCGACTGATTAATAGGCGATTTGACCCCTAAAAATAGCACGCGAATTTTAATAGTTAATTCCTAACAATCGAGCATGTAGCATCGCGGTACTTCTCAGTAACCCCCCCATCGCCGACCAGACAGAGCCGGAAACTAGCGCGTGCTCCGCATACGATGTCTACCCCTTCATCAGCTCAGCCAACATAAACTCACGTTACATGTTACAAACAACTCATAAAAAGCATAAACTTTTCTCTTTCTTTAGAATAAGACATACCTGACGCTTAATTTTCCATTTAAAGACAGTTATTAAACTTGATATTAATATCTGATTTCATCATTTTAAAGTACACTTTGCTGCAGCAACAAAAAGCAGAATAAAACGAGAGCGTAAGTTAAAGTCGGCCCTGCTCGACTTCGATATACCCGTTACTCAGGGAAAGGTTTATTTAAGAAATTGTGGCTGATATGAGGTATTTTTTGATCAGGAAATGATGTATGGCGGATCGATTGGTAATGATGATTAAAATATATGTCGAGAGGGTTCGAATAATCTTTCTTCAAAATTGTTGGGGAAATGAAGACTTTTCCAAATTGCGGGGGTGGCAACTCTACAGTCGTACATCTGATCGGAAAATGATGTATGGCGGATCGATAGGTAATGATGATTATAATATATGTCTAGAGGGTTCGAATAATCTATCTTCAAAATTGTGGGGGATATGAAGACTTTTCCAAATTGCGGGGGTGGCAACTCTACTATCGTACATCTGATCGGAAAACGATGTACGGCGGATCAATAGGTAATGATGATTAAAATATATGTCTAGAGGGTTCGAATAATCTATCTTCAAAAATGTGGGGGATATGAAGACTTTTCCAAATTGCGGGGGTGGCAACTCTACTATCGTACATCTGATCGGAAAACGATGTATGGCGGATCAATAGGTAATGATGATCAAAATATATGTCTAGAGGGTTCGAATAATCTATCTTCAAAAATGTGGGGGATATGAAGACTTTTCCAAATTGCGGGGGTGGCAACTCTACTACCGTACATCTGATTGGAAAATGATGTAGCGCGGATCGATAGGTAATGATGATTATAATATATGTCTAGAAGGTTCGAACAATCTATTTTTAAAATTGTGGGAGATATGAGGTTTTTTTCATATTGCGGGGGCGGGAGGGGGCGTGGCAAAAATTTGAAACAAACTTGATCTGCGTGCAGAAGGCACTAGTCTACACTGAAAAAATGTTTGCTCTAGCTTTTATAGTCCCTGAGATCTAGGTGTTCATACAGACGGACGGACGGACGGACGGACGGACGGACGGACGGACGGACAGACGGACATGTCTATATCGACTCGGCTATTGATGCTGATCAAGAATATATATACTTTATGGGGTCGGAAATGCTTCCTTCTGCCTGTTAAATACATTTGCACGAACTTAGTATACCCTTTTTACTCTACGAGTAACGGGTATAATGATTGCAGAAAAAAAACGCAACTTCTGGGTCGTGCGAAAATTTCAGGGATCCACCGCAAATATTTTGAACTTGTTATTTTGGTACATGGTTTTATTACCTTTAAGGGCAATTAACTTTTTTTTCTTATATTCGAACATTTTTATACACTTGAAAAGTGTATATTAATTTTGCCCAGAAGTTTGTAACGCATAGAAATATTCATTTCCGACCCCATAAACTATATATATTCTTGATCAGGACGACGAGCTGAGTTCATTTCCGCTTGTCCGTCCGTCCGTCTGTCCGTCTGTCTGTCTGTCTCTGTCTGTCTCCGTCTGTCCGTTGTCGTCTGTCCGTCTGTCCGTCTGTCTGTCTGTCTGTTTCTACGCAAACTAGTCCCTCAGTTTTAAAGCTATCGAGCTGAAATTTTGCACAGAGTCTTCTTTTTACTGCACGCAACTAATATGTCGGAACCGGACGGATCGGATGACTATATCTTATAGCTGCCATAGGAACGATCGGTCGAAAAATAAGTCTTAGTGAGAAAAACTTTTTTATTTTCCATCGTAGCGTCACCAATCGTAGTATATATTAGTTTTATATGTTTCCACACAATTCGGGAAAAATTTATCAAAATCGGATGACTATAGCATATAGCTGCCATATAAACGGTCGGTCAAAAAACTACTTCTAGTGAGAAAAACTTTTTTGTTTTCCATCGTAGCGTCTCCAATCTTAGTATATATTAGTTTTATATGCTTTCACATAATTTCGAAAAAATTTATCAAAATCGGGTGACTATAGCATAAAGCTGCCATATAAACGGTCGGTCAAAAACTACTTCTAATGAGAAAAACTTTTTTGTTTTCTATCGTAGCGTCTCCAATCCTGGTATATATCAGTTTTATATATTTTTACATAAGTTCGAAAAAATTTATCAAAATCGGATGACTATAGCATATAGCTGTCATAGAACCGATCGGTCGGAAAATGTGTTTTACTAAGAAAAGCTTTTTATGGTATCAAATTTTTATTATTAAATATTAAAAAGTTTAAAATATTTGATACCTATATTCTATATATTTTTTACCGGTTAAATCGGTTGAGCAAACTTTTTCAAGTGTATTAAAACTGGCACAGTCGAAGTTAGCTTTGCCTTCTCGTTTTTTTAATTTATGCCAAAATTTTGGCAATTGAGCCATTGTGCACTGCTATAAACAGGATCAAGAAAAATTGGACTTGAAAAATAATATAAATTCTAGGGAAATTGAGCAGCAACAACATTCTTAACTCTCTTCAGCAAAAAGGAAAAAAACTGTTGCGCACTTCGAAAAATATGATCGTTTCTAGTTTAAAAATAAGACTAATCGTTTTTATAGTTTCTTCAGTGTAAGTGAATATTTTTCCAAACATATTTTTTTTAATTTCTAAAAAATAACAGGACTGTCCATTTTACGAACCTCTCAAAAAAACATTTCATAAACCTTTCAGACCTCTCTTTATCTGATATCGCTATTCAGTCCAAATCCACTTAATATCTTCTTCTTCTTTGGGTCCTTTTTCCCACGAGAGACACAGGGCATCCATCAGGGGGATGAAGTCTTCTCGCAAAAGTGAACCAATAGCTTGCTAGACGTGGAAAAAGGTCTGACCGGCACTCACATTTGGTGTGTCCAGAGCCGATTATTTTACGGGCGACTTGAGCAGCTCACAAACTTCAGGCTTTTCCAAGAGCCGCGAACACCCGTTCTAAGGCGAGCTAATTGTCAGCAAGCAAAATCAAGTAACCGAAGAGGACAATGATTGTCTTCGGTAAGTAGGTGGATAAACCACTGAAACTCCCAGCCTGTGTTGCCAATTTGTCCTTTTTCCGGATAGATCTGTCCTTTTAAAACTGGCATTTCCGGAAAAATTTTGATTTGTCCCCTATCCGGAAAAAATGCCTTTTTTATTTTGTTCTATCCTTTTTCATCCTTTTTTTAGGTTTATAAATTAGCTTTTTAAATTCACACCAATAGCGCACTATTCCTGAATATCCACAGACTGCGGAACGTACTCAATATAGAATTCATATGTTATAATTTGAATTAAATTCTTTTTTGCTTTCAAAAACTCCCAAGCTCATCAGTAATTTCTATCAAGAGGGATACCTTAGCCTTAGTTGGTACAAGCCGGTAAAAAATGTTTTAGGGTATTTCTCAGTTGTTTCAAAAAAGTTCATAGTATCCAGAGAAGAAACTGTTAGAAACAAAACTTTGTGTCTCCTTCAGCCACATATTAATTCGTTCTTTATAAAGCTTTTAAGAGCTCTCTTTCGGATCATTTAGTTTATTAGGAAATAAAAGATTTCTGCTACATCTAGATGTTTGCCAAACTTATTGTTTTAAAAATCTGCTTTCCAGCAAATGGACTTTTATTTGCTAAGATTTTGTTATCCATCTGCTGATGAAGAATATATAAGAAATGTATCTTTTACATAAAGTTTATTTATCGAACAATATCTAATTAAATCTTCCATAACATGGTGAAAGCCACGATCAACAATGCATACATCGCCGGGTTTTGAAACCAATCCAGTCCAATAAGGTCTTCAAGAAGTTTTTTAACATTTTTGGTTTTTATTAATTTTTACCACCTTTAACACCTCAAAAATTCTGCAAAAATTGTACGAATTGTATCTTGAACTTTAACCATGTTTAATATAAAATTGATACCCCAACTAAAAGTTCTACAATAATTAAAGTTAAAAATTTCGCAGAATTTTGTAAGTCGCGGATGGCATTTTAAGAATCAGAAAATTGTTCTGGGGAGTCCTGACATGCCAGTTATTGCCATAAAATTTTGGGGAATTTTTAGGAATGGGTAATTGGTCCGAAAACGCTTGTGATGGAAATGATAAAAATTTATATTTAAAATTCAGGGTTGTAACTAGATGTATAAAAAAAAATCGATAAATTACTTTGTTTGATGTAAAAACTGCATACTTAAAATATGGATAGAATTGGGGCCGATACGCCTAGTAAGCAAGGGCTATGCCATTTGTCCTGTTTTTTGTCCTTTTTAAAAAAATCTGTCCGTTTTCTATCTTTTTTTCAAGGGTCATCTGTCCTTTATTTTGAAGAGGCGTTACAACACTGCTTCAGCTTAAAGCTAATTACTCACATCGACCTGAGGAATTTACAGCTTATTATGGTTAGGATGTTGCAATATGAGACACCAAAATACAACCAAATATCTAACGGTCACACTGCCGTGCCAGATGTGATTTGTACAAATAATGTAATAAACAAATGTGATTCGCAAAAACACAGCTATTGTTCGTTAGAAATCTTTGAAAAATCAGCCAATTTATTCCTATTTGAGCAAACCTGACTCCGGGCAGCATTTTATGCAAAAGCCTTTAAACAGTTCATCTGTTAAGCTACTGTTAAAAAAATGCTCTGTTAGTAGTCATTTTATATCTGAAATGCATGCTTTGAAAAATAGAAGATGAAATGGGGAAAAACACAGATTCCGGTTCTATTGCTGTAGTATAGTGTTGGTAAAGTTACTTATCACGGAACATGTTCACTTAGTAATATACCCATAACAGAGGGTATATTAAAATTGTCACGATGTTTGTAACGCATAGAAGGAAGCATCCTCCGTCCCCCTATAAACTATATATATTCTTGATCAGCATGACGAGCTGAGTCTATATAGCCATGTCCGTCTGTCCGTCCGTCTGTTTCTACGCTATCTCCTTCCTCAGTTTTAAAGCTATCTTGACCAAACTTTGCAAAGTCTTTAAAAACACATTGGCCAATTGTGAATTGGCCGTGATCGGATGACTATATTATATAGCTGCCATAGGAACGATCGGTCCAAACAAGTTCTAGCGAGAAAAACTTTCTTGCTTTCCATCGTAGCGTCACCAATCGTGGCATATATTAGTTTTATGCTTCCACACAATGGGGAAAAATTTATTAAAATTGAGGACTATAGCATATAGCTGCCATATAAACGGTCGATTCAAAACTGAGTTCTAGTGGGAAAACTTTTTTGTTTTTCATTGCAGCGTCACCAAACGTGGTATATATTTATTTTATACGATTCCACACTTTCCGAAAAATTTATCAAAATCGGATGACTAAAGCATATAGCTGCTATATAAACGGTCGGTTCAAAAACTAGTTTTAGTGAGAAAAACTTTTTTGTTTTCCATCGTAGCGTCACCAATCGTGGCATATAATAGTTTCACATACTTCCACACAATTCTGGAAAAATTTATCAAAATCGGATGACTATAGCATAGCTGCCATATAAAACGGTCGTTCAAAAACTAATTCTAGTGAGAAAAACTTTTTTTATCAATGGTAGCGTCTTTCAAAAACTGCATGGGTATATTAAACATCGGCGTAGCCTTCTATTTTTTTAAGTAAGTCAACTTTAAGAGTCTCGGAACAAGAGTCCGGGACAAGAGTCACGAAACAAGAGTGACGGACAAAAAGAAAAATCGAAGGGGGAACATGTTCACTTGTTTCGTTTAGTAAACAACTCTTTTTGTACACTTACTCAGGTACAACCCCACTCTAATCCACAAATAACTTAATAGACAGTTAAAAGGATTTATGTGATCGAAAAAAAAGCTTACCACTTAATTTTCGTTTTTTTTCTATGTTTTATTTCCAAAGTCCAAAAGACTTAAATTTTGAGAAAATATTTCCAAAGTTTAAGGCCAAATAACTCAAAACTTTTGGAATCAAATGATCAAAACTTATTTGTAGGCCTACTTTTAAGCCGTGAACTAGTATATCTTTTTATAATCGGTTATGAGTTTTACAGAAAAGTTTTTGCAGTTTACAAAAAAAAAAGGTTGAATTTTTATACCCTTGCAGAGGGGTATATTAAAATTGTCACGATGTTTGTAACGCATAGAAGGAAGCATTTCCGACCACATAAAGTATATATATTCTTGATCAGCATGACGAGCTGAGTTCATTTCCGTCTGTCCCTGTCCGTCCGTCCGTCCGTCCGTCCGTCCGTCCGTCCGTCCGTCCGTCTGTCCGTCTGTTTCTATGCTATCTCCTCCCTCAGTTTTAAAGCTATCTTGACCAAACTTTGCATAAAGTCTTTAAATACAAATACGCTGCACATTTGTCGGAATCGGCCGGATCGGATCACTATATCATATAGCTGCCATAGGAATGATCGGTCCAAAAACTTGTTTTAGTGAGAAAAACTTTTTTGTTTTCCTTCGTAGCGTCACCAATCGTAGTGTATATTAGTTTTGAATGCTTCCACACAATTCTGGAAAAATTGATCAAAATCGGATAACTATAGCTTATAGCTCCCATATAAGCGGTTGGTCCAAAAACTAGTCCTAGTGGGAAAAACTTTTTGTTTTCCAAGGTAGAGTCACATATCGTAGTATATAATAGTTTTATATGATTCCACACCATTCTGGAAAAATTTATCAAAATCAGATGACAATACCATATAGCTGCCATATAAACGGTCGGTCCAAAAACTAGTTCTAACGAGAAAAACTTTTTTGTTTTTCATCGTAGCGTTTTCAATCGTGGTATATATTAGTTTTATTTGCTTCCACACAATTCTGGAAAAAGTTATTAAAATCGGTTGACTATAGCATATAGCTGCCATATAAACGGTCGGTCAAAAAAATAGTTCTTGTGAGAAAAACTTTTTTGTTTTCCATCGTAGCATAGCCAATCAAGGTATATATTATTTTTATATACTTCCACACAATTCTGGAATAATTTATCGAAATCGGATGACTATAGCATATAGCTGCCATAGGAACGATCGGTCTATAAACTAATTCTAATGAGAAAAACTTTTTTGTTATCAATGGTAGCGCCTTCAAAAAACT